>CM064582.1:66437400-66723810 GCA_032716605.1 Paralithodes platypus | reverse complement strand
CTATTTTGGCTATACTGGAAGTATTTAGGGGAGAGAGACTGGATCTACTTTGCGAGGAGGATGGGGACAGCTGTGATAGGAGCGTCTCTCTTAGATTGTGCAATCTTCATTCTATGGTATAGCTGAGGTGCTAATTTAGTAACCAGAGCATGCAAGAAAGGTAAATGGTTTATTGTGAGTAAATAGAGGTTAGTAAAGGTGTTAGTCATGCATGGTTAGTTCATTGATAGGAAGAATTCCTGTGCTACCTGGCAATGACTCGAAAGTCAAAACAGGGGTCAGGTATACCTCCGCGGGGGTGGGGGTCTCCCTCCTCGGGTGGGCAAAAAGGGGGAGCTGGGCGCCCTCTCTGTGATAGTCGTCCGGCGGCTGTGGCTAGGGACTTGCCATATCACCAGTGTTTGTAATAACCCTCTGTGTATGAGACAGATGTGGGTGTCCTTAATACCAAAACCGAAGGTGCCTTAGCTAGCTGGTTTTACTCGGCTGGTTGTTAATTGTAGGGTTTGCTGGATGTGGTGGAGACTGGGTTGCTAACTCTGCCACATTTATCTGGAAGTATGGCAATAGAAGTTAGTTATTGGCGGGGCGGCTAGCCTCGCACCGACGACCATTGGGTGCAGGGTTGTGAATGGGTTGTAAGAGAATAGATGGCATGCAAGGGGCTAGTAAAGTTCTAATGTTGTTCTGGCCTACTAAGTGAAGGTAGGCTGGATAGGAGTATATATAAAAAAAGGTTGGAGAGCGTTAGCAACGGACAATTCAAGGATCTTCAAGAGGTATGAGAGAGAGGCTAGGTCGGACAAGAGTCGAGAAGCGCGGGTGTCTTAATGAGAGGGGGGGGAGAGTTCAAGGGCTACAGGGAAATTTTGCCCCTAAGGTCCCTGGGCGTGGGGGTGGCATTAGGCTACAATTGATATGGAAGTTTGAAAAGGCAGTAGAATACGTTAGCCAAATGCTACCGGGGAATGCAACTATGGGGTGGTATATGAGTCAGGAAAAGATAGAGTTATGTGATCAGTCCGAGGGTTATGGATACTATTAGTTGGCCCTGGGAACTGCGTTTTCTATTAAATATAAATATACCAACAACAGCGGCAGTTCGTAGGGGTAATAATAATAATAATAATATAATAATAATACTTTATTTCAGACTCACACATTACAGAGGGGACCATACTGGGGTCCATATATACCTTACAGTAACATAAATATATATAAATATATATAAGCTACTGTACATAGGCTACATAAAATAAAAAGAAATTAAATAATACCCTGCTTGCTATCATGTAGTTCACAGCACTGCCTCAACCAAAAACAGTGGTCATCAAACTACTGTGTTACCAAAACCACTGTCCTAATTGTGTACAGTACCATGCCTCACATCATTTAGCTTCCGGTACAGTATGTTGCTACAGTACAGTATAGGAATATCGGTACTGTACTGCACTATGAGGATCAGTACCGGTATGCTAATTCTGTAGAATAGCAGACCTGAAATCATTACTTAAGGTTAAATATAGAGCAACTTCCTCCAGTGTGCCTGGATCCTGGAGGTGTACACTATGCTTGGAGTTTGTAGCATTTTAATGATCCTGTTCTCAGAAGTGTTAAGGCGCTGAATGAATTTATATGTTAGCTTTCTAATGAGTGATTTGTAACAGTGTAAGTTCATATAGGCACATAGCGTACTTGTACTCTCATATTTTGAGAGCCCCAGAAAAATTTTCATGATATTGTGATATGAGATACTTAGTCTATTCACTGTCATTTTCTTATAGTTCCACCATAGTTGTGCTGTATACATTGGTGAGCAGTAGGAGTTGAACAATGTTATTTTTGTATCCCATGTGCACATATGAAATTTTCTTAATATTGAATTTCCCTGCATGTAAAGTTGCCTTCGCTGACGACCCATATCCTCATCATCTGAGCGATCACATGAAATATAGTGTCCTAGATACTTTACTTTACTTACTTCTTCTATAATTTCTTCATACAAATGGAATTTAGGTAGCTTTGATTTCAATAGAAGGTTAGATTTAAATATTATGATATTGCTCTTTATAGGATTAAATTTGACTGAATGTTCGATTCCAAATTTTTCACATACTCTTAATAATTTATCCAGTCCTGCTCCAGAGGGCGCGATTAAGGCTAGGTCATCAGCATACATGAGATGATTTACAATGGTGCTGCCAATACAGCACCCAGTGCGAGTCTTGTTCAGCTCCAGACTAAGATCATCCATGTAGACGTTGAAAAGATACGGAGACAATATCCCCCCCTGCCTAACACCATTGGTTACGGCGAAAGAGCCTGACAGGATGTTGCCCCATCTTACACACATTTTTTGATTAGCATACCAGAAAATAAGTATCCTAACAATATAGCTAGGCACTCCCCTGTTAACTAATTTTTCAAATAAGGTTTTGTGACACACCCTATCAAAAGCCTTACTTGCATCAAGAAAACAAGAGAAAATTTAGCTATTTAGTTTGTTGTATGTATCAATCACTTCTTTCAGCACATATATGCATTGGTCTGTGCCGTGATTTTTCTTAAAGCCAAACTGATTGCTGCTGGTGACAATATATGCAGACATTCTTTCTAGCATTATCATTTCAACTACCTTACTCACCACACTAGCAAGTGCTACTGGGCGGTAGTTGTCTTTTGCTGTAATTTTACCTGATTTATCTTTAATGACAGGAACAAGTATTACGGATATCATAGACTCCGGCAGGACACCATGCGTAAATAGACTGGTGATGCAAGAACTAAGTTTATCTATTAACAACTTATCTGCATATTTAAGATGTTCTGCATATATACCTTCCAGCCCACAAGCTTTATTTAGGTTAAGTTTTCTTATGGCATTCTCAAGATCACTTTCAGTCACTTTAATGTCTTCATAATTACTATCTTTCACATATTGAATTGCACCATTAGTAGACCTTTGGTTTACACTGTTAAGTAGTTCCTTAAAATGAGTTTTCCATAAGTCAGCAATGTTCTCTTCACCCGTAACCCCCTCAACACTGACAGGTAATGGTGTGTTACAATTTTGCATGGATCTGATTTCCTTCCAAAAAACAGTTAGTATCCTTTTCTGCCAGACTCTTTGCAAGGGCTTCCTTCCTTAATTGGTTTTCATTTTGCTTAATAAATCTAATGGCATATTTGGTCCTAGCCTTTGCTCTTTTGTGAAGTTCAAATATAGGCCCCTGTCTAGGCTGACCTACTTCAAGCCAATGAGACCTAGCATCTCTGGAGGCCTGATACAGGTCAGCCACATAGTCTTGCCAACCTGGCTTATTGAATGAGGACTTATATTTACGGCTATTAAAAATACTTTCCCCCGCTTTTGATAAAGAATCTATTATACTATTGTAAAATGTAATAATGTCCTTTCTGTGTTGTGCATCACTACATTTTGGATCCCTGCATTGTGCTACACCATTACCATCATATTGCACCCTATTTAATAAGTCTTTGGTTTTATCACAGTACATTTGGCACTCTTCATTTGAGATTTCCATGGAACTTTTGCCTTGATGCTATTGCTAGTTTCTGTTATTTCCGGTGCTTTATTAATTTGGATTGTTAATTCTATAGGTATGTGGTCGTCATCCGTAATGTCGTATCTTATGGCCATTTCTGAGATAGAGTCATGAAAGTCAGAGCTAGAGATTGCATGATCAAGCCACGACCTGGTCTCCCATGCTTCACTAACATATGTATAGCTATTTTCTGGAAGCAGGTTTTTGGAGGACAAAATTAAACCTTGCTCCTCACAAAACCTTAACATATGTTTAGCAAACATGGAACCACCCAACTCGTGAGGGGTAGCATTCCAATCACCTACTACAGAGTAACACGTTATCTCTAATTCAGAAATTAGGCCACCAAGCTCATAACTTTTCCAAATAAAGTTCTTCATTTTCTGCACACTGATACGGTAAGTAAACACAAAATATTGCAAATTTTCTGTGTCCCACTTCCAGCTGTATTCCCGCACACCAGCTTAAATTTGTCTCAATGGTTTTAATTACACTATCTAGGCACGATCAACTGGGGGTGACCTGCCACAATACCATCACATGTGTAGTGGAGACCCCGTACCCATGGAAATCTTTATCTAATATGTTCAAATTACCTAAGTCCTGTTTTGTGTACCAGGTTTCCTGAAGGCAGACTATGTCACTGGTCCTTAATGTAGATACGATGTCAGGTCGCAACAGGAGATTCCTCTTTGTTTTGGGGAGTCCTCTGCAATTGTATGAAGTTACTTTTATACTTGCTGCTGTTGTTGGTATCCCCTCCATTACTGCGAGTTGGATAGTGGTGTGCGATGCCTCCAAGTCCCAGAAGCCTCTGCACTGTCCTCATTGGGATATTGTCTTGGTTCTCTGTACCAGTTGACATATGCATCTTCTGGCCACAGGTCAGGATTCATGAAAACATCTGGATCTGGACATTCGCTAGTTATACAAAAGGAGGCACAGGTAGTGGACCTGGAGAGGGTGGTCAGCTTTCTTACCTCTATATTCATATGTAGATTATCAGCCAAGTATGTCTTGAGATTCTCAGCAGTAACACTAGGGTTGAATCCTGTGGCAAACACCCTAGCTAGTCGGGGCCTTTTGATGGTATTGAGGCCAGTATCCTTGACCCTACCTTTAATTCCTGGCTGGTTTCTCGGTCTAGGGTGAACCTGCTCGCCTTCCCTAGAGTAGCGAGGCTTGCCATTCACCCATTTGACCATAGTCCATGGGTTTTCCCTTGCATTGGCTCCTTCATTTGGTTCAGTTTGTGTAGGTAAATTTGAGGATGGTGTAGCTGGCACTGTATTATCTTCTCTCGTTGCCGACGATAAAGATTGCTGTTGTGTTCGGTGTTGTTGCTGTTGTGGTCGCTGCTGCTGCCACACCTGGTGTTGCCTTTGATATGAATGCTGCTGCTGGGTTAGTTTGGATTGTTGTAGTTGTCGCTGGTGTTGTTGTTTTTGTTGATGCTGTTGCTGCTGCTGCACCTGCTGTTGTTGCTGCTGCACCTGCTGCTGTTGTTGCTGCTGCACCTGCTGTTGTTGCTGCTGCATCTGCTGTTGTTGCTGCTGCACCTGCTGTTGTTGCTGTTGCACCTGCTGGTGCTGCTGCTGTTGTGGTTGTTGCTGCTGTTGTGGTTGTTGCTGCTGTTGTTGTTGTTGCTGTTGATGCTGTTGTTGTATGGGTCGCTATTGTTGCTGGGGCTGTTGTGTTTGGAGTTGTTGCAGCTGTTGCTGTTGTAGTTCAGCCTGCTGTTTCTGGTGGTGGTGTTGTAGGCCTATGGGTGGTTGTTGTTGTTGATGCTGTTGTTCTAGATGCTGCTGCTGTTGTTGTGTCACTTGTGCCTGTGGTTGAGGTGGAGCGTTAGTAGAGTTATTTTCTAACTTATTCACTCTGTCAGCTACATTTGAAACCACACTGCTTATGTCCACTATGGTTTCTTTTTGACCTGTGGTACACTCTCTCAGTAATTTAACTTCCATTTGGGTGTTCTTGATTTCACTAAGTAGCACTGACACATCTATCCTATCAAATTGTATAGGTGGTAGGTCCTTTAGGTCCATGGGTACTTAGTTATTGTTTCGGGGTACTTATGACAGATACTGGTAACCAGGTTATCTTATACAATCTCTGGTTGGGGTAAGAGGTGTAAGACACGAAGTAAATTGCCGTAGTGTGGACTGTGGATACGAAGGAGGCAAGGGGAAGACGTATGACAATTGTGGAAAGTAAATGGAAAAAGGTGAACACAATGGCGGATAAAAATACTTAACCTAAGGATTGCATACATCGATGAACGATGACATTATAGTCGTCGTCCTAATAAGGTGATGAAACCTGGTTGATCTGTACTTGGCACAATACGACACAAGGACAGTGCCGCTATGTCGCATCAATGCTGGTGGCAGTTAACCTGACAAGCGCGATATAGACCTAGGTGCTAGGGTAGTTATTTGTGCATTTCTAGCCCTGGATTCTGACAGAATTCGTTATATTTACAATATAAAGATTATTTGTTTTCGGTATGCTTTTATTTTACATATATGATGTATATATGAACCTTCAAGAGTGCTAAAATAAGTGGGAAAAGCATTTGGGTGGTGAAAAACGAAGATATTGGCCACCCGGTCATAATCTCAGGCGAGAGAGAGCCACAGGCAGCCCTCCCCTCTCGCTGTCTGGGAGTCAACTGAGACGAGCGGGGCGGTGTGTGCCGGTGTCTGGGTGTTGCATAACAAACTTTTATGCAACCCACTTGTGCTACATTATCGCGGGAGAGAAAAATAACCGATAAATGATGATAATAAGAGGATAAATAGGTGATAATTGAGGAGGGGGGGGAGGGGGGAATAAGGTGGGGAAGGAGGGAAGGGGGAGGGGTGAGAAACACATGGATGAGTACTAGAGGGGAATTATCTCACCTAGAGACAAAATCCTTTGTTTTGATAGGCCCTTTTTTTTTATGGAAGGCTTTTTTTATGGTCTTGCTTCCGTGAGGCCTATCGCGTTCCCTATAGGAAGCCTTCCGTGAGGCCTATCGCGCTTGCCGGGTTAATATTATAGACTTAGTTACTAGAGGAACAATGCAAGGGGCGACTGAGCACGGGTTACATATATCTATACTCGTCATGGAAAATGATATACGAGGTCTAGGGACAAGCGTGGGTGTTTTAACTTCTAAGATAATATATAACATCTACTTCTCGGATGTAAGAACATACATAGATATAATTATGGCTGTCTGATGTGTTGGCATTGGCTCAACGTCGGGACAGGGCATGGGTGTTTTTAATATGAATGTATATTCCTGTTCATCATCTTTGTAGGAGTGTAGGACACGAGGGGGTTAGTGTACGTGAGGTGTGGAAAATGGTCAGTTTAGAAAAGGTAAATGGGTGCAGCCTGGAGCTGCTTAGCCCTGCGGGCTTGGGCCTGTCTGAAATGGCTGGCTCGGTCAGCTGGTCCTTTCGTTCTGTGGACCTTTCCTTTGGGTGTTTCTGTGTGGTGTTCGCTCGTGGCTTCTGTGGTGGGCTTCTTGTTCTGGGGCATTTTAAGAACGGCGGCAAAAAACCATTGAAAGGAGAGTCGGCGATGTGGCACCGTCGTGTCACGTGAGCTGGTGACACCTCACGTCTGTGTACCGACCATAGGCGATTTTGCCGGCGTCTCTGCTCATTTGCAGGCGATTTAAGGGGTCGGAATGTTAATTCGTGCATGTGTGAACCGAGCAAAAGGGGTCGGGGACGGACGGGATGTTAATTCGTGCATGTGTACACATGGGGCCTCCAGATTGATGCCGTCCTGCCTATTTTTTTGGTCGTGGCCGGATGGGACGTTAATTCGTGCATGTGTGAACCGAGCTTAAGCTGAATAAAATCGTTAATAGTTTCCAGAATATAATAATAGACAGGACGTTAGCAGTATTGTAAGGGTTAAAGGGGTAAAAAAAGGTATGTTAACCATTAAGTGTCATTCGATATCTTTGGGTGACAACTGTTAACCTCATGGATGTTAAACTATATATATACTGTATAATATCTGTCGTGCCTAAATAGATTGATGGGGGAAAGAGAGCGAGTGATTGAGAGAGAGATAAACGGGGATAGATAAATAGATAGGAGAGAGAGCGAGCGAGAGCGAGACAGAGGATGGGAGAGGGAGAGAGAGTGTGTGCAAGAGGGAGAGTGAGTGAAATAAATAGAAAGTCAAAAGACAAAAGACAAAAAGAGAAATACACTGAGAGAGGCAAAGAAAAAGAATAAAGGGTTAAAAGAAGAGAGAGAGAGAGAGCCGTAGTCAATCATATGGTGGGATTGGAAAGGTTTTGGTCACGGATTTTTCGCTTTGGGTATAGGCCCTATTGTTCTTCGTGGTCAATCTTCAAAGTCATGGTAAGTAATGAGAGAGAGAGAGAGAGAGAGAGATTATAGAAGCAAACTGTCAATGCATGAGAATAGACACGTGTGTAGGGGTTTGTTCCTAGAAAACACACACACACACACATACACACACACACACACACAAATGAGAAACAGGTCAGTGATATTATTGATAAGAAGAGGTGTGTAATTATGTTTGGAGATGTAGAAGAGGAAATATTAGATAGAAATACGAGAAAAGGTGTGGAGATGAAGAAAGTTGAGAAGATGATTGATGTGATAGATAGACAAGATAAGGAGGGATGGAAGAGAGAGGTAGAGGATTGTTGGAGACTAGGGAAATACAAGAAAGGAGAAATGAGGCCAATGAAGATTAGATTTAAGTCAACCAAAGTAGCAGAGGAGGTACTCAGATCCAGCTGGAAGTTAAGTCAGGAGGGGAATACAGAAATGTTAAACTAAGGAAAGATCTAAATGCGGAAGAGAGGGAAAAATTTAGAGAAATAAATAGAGAAGTCAAAGAAAAGAACGATAATAGATCAGAAGTGGAGAAGGGGGATTTTGTCTACAGAAACATGGATGGGAAAGTAAGGAAGTGGTACCTGAAGAAGGGGGAGAAGATAGGGGCGGAGGGGGGAGAAAAGAAGTGGTGGTACAGGAAGAAGGATTGGAGGGAGAGATGCAACAGGAAGGGTAAATAGTAGAATAAAGACAGGGAATATCAATCATAATGGTAAAAGCAACAGGTGCAAGATGGTCTATAGCAATGAGGATGGGCTGCTATCAAAGAAATTAGAAATAAATGATTACATCAGACAGGAAGAGCCCTTAATATTGTGTCTATGTGAAACTAAACTAAATAAAGGGATAAGTTTGGAGGGAATGGGATGGAACAACTATAATATCTGGAGAAGGGATAGAGAAGACAAGATGGGGGGAGGGGTGCTAATTCTTACACATAATAAATTGAAAACAAGAATGATTGATCTGAATAATAGTAAAGCAGAAATATTAGCAGTAGAATTGATAGATGATGACAATCAAAAGGCGGATATTTTAGTGGCCTACATGCCGCCCTACACAGGGGCTTGGGAAGAGGAGGAATACAAATTTATTAAAGATGAGATGATTATTTGTATTGAAAAATTAACTCGTAGAACCAATGAATTAATTATAGTAGGGGACTTCAACTGTAAAGAGGTGGATTGGGAGCAGAGAGAAGCTGGTAGCAACGTGAACTCGTGGGGGTATAGGCTACTGGATATGGTAACAGAAAATGCATTGGTGCAAAATATAAAGGAAAATACAAGAAGAAGGGGAAATGATGAAGCATCCAGATTGGACCTAATGTTTACTAGAGACCCAGATGTAATTTCTGATATAAAATACTTACCACCTTTAGGCAAGAGCGATCACGTTGTAATGGATATAGAAATCCTATTGGGTTATTCCAATATGGAGGAGAGGGAGGAGCACAAGGAAACTAGGTTTGACTATGCAAAAGGAGACTACCAATCACTGAGACAATACTTTAGAGATGTTGACTGGAGTGAAATACATCAGAAAAATAGTGTAGACGAGAAGTATGGAGTATTTAAAACAATATATGAAGAAGGAGTTAATAAATATGTCCCTAAACAAGGTAATAGGTCAGCAAAGGAAAAGGATTGGTTTAATGAAAAATGTAGGAAAGCCAAGGAAAAGAGAGACCAAGCGTGGAAGGCAGCTAGAAAAAGGTGTAATAGAGAAACTTGGAACAGATAGAAGAGATTAAGAAATGTATATGCTACAATCAGGAGACAAGAAGCCAGAGCATATGAGAAGAACATTGTGAAAAAATGTGAGAGTGATCCTAAGCTGTTCTATAGGTTTATAAAAAGTAAAATGAAGGTAAGGGATAGAATAGTGAGGTTGAAGGTTGAGGGGACCACTTATGATGACGACCAGAATATGTGTGAAATTATGAACAATAAACTACACTCAGTATATACTAAAGATGATAACTTTGAAGAAGTACCGGTAGGTGAAATTGGTGATAAACTGGGAGAGATTAATTTTCTCCCAGAGGAGCTAGTAGAAGTAATGAAAGGACTAGATGTGAAAAAAGCAGTGGGACCTGACAATGTAACAGGATGGATTTTGAAAGAATGTGCTGACGAACTAGTGAAACCCTTATATGAGATAATGAAATACTCTCTGGAAGTGGGAAAATTACCAATGGACTGGAAGAGAGCCAACATTGTACCGATTTATAAAGGTGGGAACAGGGAACATCCATTAAATTATCGACCTGTGTCACTTACTAGTATAGTGTGCAAAATCTGTGAGAAAATAATTAAGAAAAGATGGACGATTTACTTGGAAAAGAATAATCTACTATCTAACAGGCAATTTGGATTCAGGGAGGGTACCTCATGTGTTACAAATCTACTCAGTTTTTCTGACAGAGTGGTTGACATATTACAAGAGAGAGATGGATGGGTGGACTGCGTATATATTGACATGAAGAAAGCTTTTGACAGAGTATCGCATAGCAGGCTGAAGTGGAAATTAAAAGAGTATGGAGGGATTCAGGGTAGTTTGTTAAATTGGATGGAGGACTATCTTTCAGGGAGACAGATGAGGACTACTATCAGAGATAAATTTTCTACATGGAAAGACGTCACAAGTGGAGTTCCGCAGGGAGCGGTGCTGGCTCCCATAATATTTCTAATATACATTAACGCCATGCCAAAGGATATAAATGCATATATGAATATGTTCGCAGATGATGCCAAGATCGTGAAGCGTATAGAAGATGAAAACAGTGGTAGGGAATTACAGAGGGATTTGGATAGGATAGATCAATGGAGCAAGAAGTGGAAAAAATGAATTCAACACAAATAAATGTCATGTAGTGGAAATGGGAGTAAGTAAAAGAAGGCCTCATATGGAATATAAGTTAGGAGAAAACACTATTAACCCATCAGAGAAAGAAAAGGACTTAGGGATAACTGTTAGGGGTGATCTTTCACCTGATAATCATATTAATAAGATAGTGGGAGAAACATATGGACTGCTGAACAGAATAAAAATTGCCTTTAACTATATAAACGAGGAGATGCTGGAGAAAATAATAAATACATTGGTGAGACCAAGACTGGAGTATGCGGCAGTGGTGTGGGCACCACATCTAAAAAAGCATATAAAGAAGCTGGAGAAGGTTCAGAGAGCTGCAACTAGGATGATACCAGAACTGAGAGAATTACCATATGAGGAGAGATTAAAGAAATTAGATTTACCATCTCTAAGGGATAGGAGGGAGAGAGGCGATATGATTATGATGTACAAATGTGTGAGAGGACTCGAGAAGGTGGACAAGAAGGGTTATATTGTGAAAGATAATGGTAGAACTAGGGGACATAGATATAAGCTAATGAAAGGAAGATGTAAAGGAGATGTGAGAAAGTATAGTTTCCCTTACAGAAGTATAAGTAAATGGAATCAGTTAGAAGAGGAAGTGGTGTGTGCAAAAAACATTCATATTTTTAAGGCAAAGTTAGATAATTGTAACTCAGGAAGTGGGACAATACGAGCCTAAAAAGCTCAACTCCTGTAGGCCTATACTACAAATAGGTAAATACAAATTGGTAAATACACACACACACGAAGAAAGATGACCTCAGATGGAAAAAAACATGTCCTCCTCTGGGGAAATCTTGGCGGAGTTGTGTGTATCAGGGGAGCACTTTAAGAAGGCCTCACGAACCCCTCTAGTGCCACCAATATGTGTCCTTATTAATGGTATATTTAATTTGATATATACCTGCATTAAGTATAGAGCTCTTCCCTCTTTGTCAAGCTTTTATTTTTTGATATATTATACAGTAGAACTATTCAATGATTCCCTGTTCGTGTATGTGTTTGTCTTCGTGTATGTATTTATGTGTGTGTGTCCACCTTTCTCATTTCCCGTGCGAGTGCGTGTGTGTGTGTGTGCGCGCGACCATGTACACCTTTCTCTGTTTGATTTCTTGTATGTGTGTGTACCTTTCTCTGTTTGATTTCCTGTGTGCGTGTGTACCTTTCTCTGTTTGATTTCCTGTATGTGTGTGTACCTTTCTCTGTTTGATTTCTTGTATGTGTGTACCTTCCTCTGTTTGATTTCCTGTGTGTGTGTACCTTTCTCTGTTTGATTTCCTGTGTGTGTGTACCTTTCTCTGTTTGATTTCTTGTATGTGTGTGTACCTTTCTCTGTTTGATTTCCTGTGTGTGTGTGTGTGTGTGTGTGTTGCTAGGGCCACGAAGCTTAGTCCTTTAATAATGAAGATAAACAATGAATATCAAAAATACTTTACGTTGTCTTACATTGAAACTTGTAGTCCATGATGTCAGTGTATGTATTTTGAGTGTAACGTTACTTTAATAATGCAGATTATAACAAGATAATAAACCTCAACTTGCTTCGATTGTGCCACCTCTCAGCTGCATCTTTCCCCACAGTACTAGGGCAACTGAAAATGACCATGAATTTACATTATCTCCTCCAAAATGTAGAACTTCTGAATTTGTACTTTTCAAAACTCATTTACCACAAAACTACTACTCTCTGGAATTCACTTCCTTGGAGTTGCTTCCCACAAACGTACCGTACAACCCACAACAGCTTAAATCCAGTTGTTGAAAACATTTTATGACGGGAGGATGCTTTTAGGCACATGGACATTTTTTGTTTTGTCTTCTCCTTCATCCATTCATCGTTTCATTAAAAAGTAATATATAAAATTGAATAAATAAATAAATAGATATAATATAAATATATAAAAACACCCGGTATGTAGCCTTGCTGGAAACTGAAACTTCTATTAGCTATAATATTTATGTTGAATCTGCTTTCACACCCAACTTCTGCTCTACCTGGTACAAACTACCCTTGGAGCTCCTTCAAGAATTGTACATGTTTCGATAGAAAAATGTCCTTAATATTGACAAATAAATGGGGCGAAGTCTTAAAATCGCCAAGATACTGGGCCAATCGTCATATAATCTGAAAACTAATGGGGCTAAACATGAGGAAGAAGGGGGACCACAAAAACAGCCCATCTTCCCTTAATTCATATGACTGTGACTACACTGTAAGTACCGTATATGAACACTTAACCCCTTGGGGATCATGACACATTTGACAGTTTCTTCAGGTTACCATTAGATGATTTTATACAGCTTAGGAAGGGTCTGTAGGAAATATAAGGATAAAGACTATCTCAATAACCCCACCCCCCCGAATTCCATATACCCTTCCTAATATGAATAGCCTACAATCCTCTACTAGTAGCCAGAAAATAGAAAATAAATGCGTATCGGATCTAGAAAGGGTTAATTGCCACACAAAGGCTACTATACCTCAACAATGCTCTTCGGTTTATCTGCTGAAATTAAAGCGCGCAGCCGATTAAGGGGAAGATAGTGTTTTTTCTACCTCATGTTTAGTCCCATTAGTTTTGAGATTCTAAGACGTTCGTTAACTTCGTTCTATGTTGCTCTTCTGAGTATGCACTCGCTCTCTCCTGTCACAATAATCCATTTTTCTCTGGATATTTGCTCTTTACACCCATTATCTGGTTCTTCAATGTTCACATGTTCATTATTCAAGTAAAATATGTGCATATGGTGCAGTAATATTGCTTTATATGGTAAATATCATTAATTTTGTCCGAATTGAAGCTAAATTTTTCACACTGGCGGACCTGTCAGGAACAGGTCTATCGCAACTGCCGAGTTAATATTTCTTCTCTGTCTGCAGCTTCTTTTCTTCTGGGCAAGGTCCCGTTGCCACTCCTGAATGGCTGACATTTAGACCAGTCTCGGCCTAGAATCTTAGGAAGCAAGAAAATCAAAGGTAGCAGCACAGTAGGGCACTCTGTGGGATTTCCCGGGGTCTTGAAAGGTTTGTTCGTGTTACCGTACCGGTTTCAGTCGGGGCGGGTCCAAGGTGAAAGAAGACAGGCCGTTGGTTTGGTCTCCATAGAGCCTGTGGGTGGTGGGGTAGACTCCTGGACTTTCTGCACCTGCTCCTCCAGGTTCAGCACAACAGTCTTTAAAAATGTATTTTGAAAATATGTATTTATAAATAAAAAATATATCATCAAATACAGTATTTAAATACCATGAAATATAATATGTATTTATACAATATGTAAATACATTTTGTAATATACACATATTTAAGTATTTATCAAATACATTACTACCCATCTCTACCTAAGCTGACTGAAATCGTCTAATGTTAGCCAGAATAAAGTACAAGAAAAAGGTTAAAGTCAGTTGATTTTCAGTTGAAGGAAAATGGCTGCAGGTGTTGGGACCTATAGTTTACTTTGTCCTTGTTGTGCCTCTATTACTGTATCAAGCAATAACGTAATGGATCCTTGTAACGGGTGGATGGGACTCGTTAGCCTTGGTAGGCAACTCATCTAGGGGAGACAACCTTATACAAATCCGGGTGGATGGGACTCGTCAGCCTTGGTTGGCAACCTGTCTAGGGGAGTAAACCTGATACAAATCTGTACTGCTTACCTAAGGGTAAGGCAGGTTAGTGGATGGATTAGCCGAACACCACTGTAGAAAAATAGTGCTAACAAGATACACAGGGGCCTCGGAGTCGGACGGATCCTAAATTGAGTGGTCAATCCTGTAAGTCCTTCACTAAACTGGCTCGGGTTGTCCCTCTCACAGGGAATGGGTCAGCTTGGGGGCATTCTGTGTATGGCCACCCTCGTAAGGGGAGTAAGGCGCCCGGCAATAGATAGATCCTTGTAACACCTTCCAGGCTCCTTGTTCACACTTCTAACTCTTTTCACCTTGACCATCCACAGCCTTTGATCTTTATCGTTTGTTTGGGGTCACTGTTTTTGTTTTCTTTCTTTCTTTCTTTTTCCTTTAACTTGTGTGTGTGTGTGTGTGTGTTTTTTTTTGTTGTTTTTTTTTAAATCCTAGGCTACCTCAGACACCAACCCCCACATCGATTTTCTACCCTCAGGCAAATTTGAGTTTTAGTTTCTCCTTTTTATTTCGTATTCCTGTAAAATATTCTGATTATTTTTATTCATTTTTGACACACTCTTTCCATTTTGTCATATGTCATTGGCTGTTTGCTTTTACAATATGTAACTTTCTCTCTCTCTCTCTCTCTCTCTCCTCAACACACACACACACAGCTCCCTTGAGATATTTAACTAAAAGTAGGTCGGAAGTAATACTGTAATGCACTTGCTGTTATTACTGTCATACCATTTAACAATTAACAATTGTATGTATTGTATGTATATAGGCTACGCAGGCCCAATCCCCACTTTTCCCTTTTTTTTTTGGAGGGGGGACTCAAGACAGAGCCCACATAGGGACAACATAACAGAAAACAATGAACACACAGAAACAAAATACAAATTCACACACATCTAGGTCACCCAGGAGAAAACCTAGAGACCAGGGTCACCAAGGTCTCTCCAGCACTCCTCCGGCCCCCAACCACCTGGAGAGGTTCCGACCTCGGCAGGCAGACATGCAGCGAAGCCGAAACCACAAGCCCGCCCACCACACTTCCAGGCGCACCCTTCATATAAACTGTCTCCCCGGGCCAGGCGCCTGATAGACTATTATCTAGTCCAACTTGCGCCCGACCCCTTCCCCCAAATATGACCACGTGATCACTCATCTATTCACAAGCATTCTCCATTCATTCCTGTTTATTACCACTTCCCTTGCCTGATCTATAGTCATTCCTCTATCATCTAAAGCTAGTCTTACACAGTCTCTCCATCTCAATGGGGGTCTTCCTGCCCCTCTATCTCCCCTTGTATCTGACTCACATATTCTCTTTGTAAGCCTTTCATCTTCTATTTGTTCAACATGACCGTATACCAGCTCAGCACCCTTCTGTCCACTATGGCCGACAAATGTTCCTGCTGCTCCACTCTCCTACGTTTCTCTTCATTCCTCAATCTGTCTCTACGAGTAACTCCACACATACTCCTCAAGCAGCTCATCTCCATCAGATCCAGCTTTCTTCTCTCCTTTTCCTTCAGAGCCCATGTCTCAGCCCCATACATCACTGTTGGCACAACAATTCCTTGATACTGTACATTGCACTTTTAACTTTCATTCCGAGATTTCTCACCTTCCACATGCTTTCCATTGCTCCGAAAACCTTCCTTCCTTCACACACTCTCTGTTTTACCTCCATTTCCTAAATAAAATAAATATAATAAATAAAGACTTAAATAATATAGTAATAAAACAAATAATAAAATAAAACGACAAAACATAAAATAGAAAGAAAAAATATAGCAATAATAATAAAAAGCAGTAGTAATATAAATAATGCTAGAACAAAATAAAGTAATACATCAATAGTACTAACCATAAATACAATACCCAGAGATATTACCCGATTTAACATAACAAACACCAAAGGTTCACTGGTCAATGAAACAGAATTCGCAAATACTCTTTCATGTTTTGTTAAGCCAAGTCCATTATTTTTAGTCTATATTATTGTATATGTAAAGATAAAAGTATGGCTTATAGTTTAAATGATGTCTTTGGAAGTGATAACATAGCCCAAAACAAGGCTATTTCAAGCTAATTTTCTTATATTCCTTCAAGTCTTTAAACAAAATTGCTCCGGTTTGACACCCTGACGAACAATGCAATCTTATTTCTAGTTTCCTGGAATAATCGGATCAACCTCGTCAATACTTCATCTGGGGAGGTTGCTTGGCACTGTGTAAATGAAATAACAAAAATATAGTAGCTGTTTGGTCGTTGGGGTAAGTCTTCGGTTTCCTTTTTTTAATTAATTGATTGTTTTCCTGTCAGATCAACAAGCATGATCAGTAAAAAGCAATTGTTCGTTGACAAAAAATTGCATGTAATTTGTGTGTAAGAGAAAGAGAGAGAGTGAGTGAGTGAGTGAGTGAGTGTAATCACCACCAACATGACAACTGCTATAGGTAGCGCCAACGAACTTGACAACAATTCGATCCCTGACCTCTTCGTAACTCAAAAGGGCCTAGTGCAAACTGGCTGTAAATATCCACACCTATTACCTGCTGGACTCTTCCCAAATGATAGGAATTTCAGCCCAATTGCTTTAACTAATTTTGAGTTATAAGAAGTTAAGGGGTCAAGATTATTGTCATGTTCGGTAGTGCTACCTATACCACAATCACCATCACTACTACTACCACAATCACCACCACCATATCACCATCACTACTACTACCACAATCACCACCACCATCACTACTACTACCACAATCCCCACCACCATCACTACTATCACAATCACCATCATCACTACTGAGCCAGGGTAGGGGTTCCGTAATAACCTCCCTATAGATGGTGACTGAGCTAGCGTAGATAGAAGCCTCTCTACATGAAAGGAACAATGATGGTGGTGTAGAGAGTGTGTGTGTGTGTGAGAGAGAGAGAGAGAGAATAGACAGGTATGGTAGTATATGTATAAGTGGAAATATATACTGTATATATTATAGTTTATACTGTATATATATATATATATATATATATATATATATATATATATCCTAACTATATCTCACAAACACACGTGAGCTACTAAATGTTTTTATAGTCTCAGCCGGATATGTCTTCTCCTTATAAATAGTAAAAAGGTTAGTTATTGTATATCACGCCGTGGTAGAGTTGGTTATTACATGGACACTTATCTAACTGTCGGTGCTTCAAGCCTGGCTGAGAGTATTATAAATATATACGTATATATACTGTATACAGTATATATATATATATATATATATATATATATATATATATATATATATATACTGTATATGGATTCTCGTAGATGTAATGATAAGACGTATATAAATATGTAGATAGACAGGTCGGTATATAGGCCTATACTGTATATAGAGAGTAGGCTAATATTATAAGCCGATATTGTACCGTACTCTTCGTATTACCTTTCCCACAATTCTGGTTGATACTCTTAACCTGACAAGCGCGATATAGACCTAGGTGCTAGGGTAGTTATTTGTGCATTTCTAGCCCTGGATTCTGACAGAATTCGTTATATTTACAATATAAACCATTATTTGTTTTCGGTATGCTTTTATTTTACATATATGATGTATATATGAACCTTCAAGAGTGCTAAAATAAGTGGGAAAAGCATTTGGGTGGTGAAAAACGAAGATATTGGCCACCCGGTCATAATCTCAGGCGAGAGAGAGACACAGGCAGCCCTCCCCTCTCGCTGTCTGGGAGTCAACTGAGACGAGCGGGGCGGTGTGTGCCGGTGTCTGGGTGTTGCATAACGATCTTTTATGCAACCCACTTGTGCTACATTATCGCGGGAGAGAAAAATAACCGATAAATGATGATAATAAGAGGAAAAATAGGTGATAATTGAGGAGGGGAGGGAGGGGGGAATAAGGTGGGGAAGGAGGGGAGGGGGGTGGGTGAGATTTACATGGATGAATACTGGAGGGGAATTATCTCACCTAGAGACAAATTCCTTTGTTTTGATAGGCCCTTTTTTTTTATGGAAGGCTTTTTTTATGGTCCTGCTTCCGTGAGGCCTATCGCGTTCCCTATAGGAAGCCTTCCGTGAGGCCTATCGCGCTTGCCGGGTTAAGGGGGATTTTTAGTTTGCTCCCTAGACCTCTCTCTACCAAGCTTAAGAAGAAAGGACACACACACACACACACACACACACACACACACACATGTGAAAAGAGTCGAAATTAATATAGATATATGAAAAATATAGAGAGACAGTCAAACACCCACCCCAAGGCAAAATTGAGAGGCGGATGGACATCATCAGGCCACAGCCATCCGCCGTAATCGGTTTTCTGTTATAACTGTGGCAAACCGGCTATCTCTATAATACCTGGTGTAGAGTGTTTGCCCTAAAAGAAAGAGTAGTATAGTACTAATGAAATAGTCAAAATCAGGGGGTTGATAAACTTGGGAAGTCAATTTTGTAGTCAGAAGTAGAGTAGACAAAATGAGTTAGTTTAAATTGGGGAAGTCACATTTTGTTGTCGGATATCGAAGAAGAAATCCATTAACTACGTCAAAAAATATTGAAACATATTTAGCATGAGATAAAGTGAGGTTGAGCTCTGGGAGGCAGGGGACGCACAACCCCCACTCTGACAGGATCAGCCCATCTCCTTTTAAGATTGTATAAAGGGTAACACTAGAAATAAGTTACATAGATTTCATCATCCTTAATCTAACCTACGAATTCAAATTCATAAGCTGCATTTTGTGTCACCCCAAAGTCTGATAACCCACTCTCATTAAAGTGTGGTGGCACAAAATGACAAGGGGCGATCCAGACTTTTAAATATATACATTATATGGACAACCTTTCCTGACTATTTTTAAGAATGAAAGTAAATATGCATTGCAGAATAATTATTACAAAGCAAATAAAGACAAAATAAAAGCGAAATAGCGTAATATACCAAATACATTAGGTATGTCAGGGACTGGAATAATCGACAACAGAACATATCCGCAATAAATTTGAATATATACAATTTTAAGATGTGTTGTGACATTACATATTAGGTGAAATTATAAAACATATTTATTTGTTTAATAGTAGAGCAAGAAATATTTGCATACTAAAATGCCCCAGAACGAGAAGCCCACCACAGAAGCCACGAACGAACACCACACAGAAACACCCAAAGGAAAGGTCCACAGAACGAAAGGACCAGCTGACCGAGCCAGCCATTTCAGACAGGCCCAAGCCCGCAGGGCTAAGCAGCTCCAGGCCGCACCCATTTACCTTTTCTAAACTGACCATTTTCCACACCTCACGTACACTACCCCCCTCGTGTCCTACACTCTAACTACAAAGATGATGAACAGGAATATACATTCATATTAAAAACACCCATGCCCTGTCCCGACGTTGAGCCAATGCCAACACATCAGACAGCCATAATTATATCTATGTATGTTCTTACATCCGAGAAGTAGATGTTATATATCTTAGAAGTTAAAACACCCACGCCTGTCCCTAGACCTTGTATATCATTTCCCATGACGAGTATAGATATATGTAACCCATGCTCAGTCGCCCCCTTGCATTGTTCCTCTATTAACTAAGTGTCTCTAATATTAACTGCCACCAGTATTGATACGACATAGCGGCACTGTCCTTGTGTCGTATTGTGCCAAGTACAGATCAACCAGGTTTCATCACCTTATTAGGACGACGACTATAATGTCATCGTTCATCGATGTATGCAATCATTAGTTTAAGTATTAATATTAACATTCCCTAACACCTTGTCTTGCCAGACTAAGCTTCTGAAGACCCATCGCCCCATAAATCTATGTATTCAATCCTTAGGTTAAGTATTTTTATCCGCCATTGTGTTCACCTTTTTCCATTTACTTTTCCACCATTGTCATACGTCTTCCCCTTGCCTCCTTCGTATCCACAGTCCACACTACGCCAATTTACTTCGTGCCATACACCTCTTACCCCAACCAGAGATTGTATAAGATAACCTGGTTACCAGTATCTGTCATAAGTACCCCGAAACAATAACTAAGTACCCCTACGAACTGCCGCTGTTGTTGGTATATTTATATTTAATAGAAAACGCAGTTCCCAGGGCCAACTAATAGTATCCATAACCCCTCGGACTGATCACATAACTCTATCTTTTCCAGACTCATATACCACCCCATAGTTGCATTCCCCGGTAGCATTTGGCTAACGTATTCTACTGCCTTTTCAAACTTCCATATCAACTGCAGCCTAATGCCACCCCCACGCCCAGAGACCTTAGGGTCAAATTCCCCTATAGCCCTCCTTGAATTGTCCGTTGCTAATGCTCTCCAACCTTTTATATATATACTCCTATCCAGCCTACCTTCACTTAGTAGGCCAGAACAACATTAGAACTGTACTAGCCCCTTGCATGCCATCTATTCTCTTACAACCCATTCACAACCCTGCACCCAATGGTCATCGGTGCGAGGCTAGCCGCCTCGCCAGTAACTAACTTCTATTGCCATACTTCCAGATAAATGTGGCAGAGTTAGCAACCCAGTCTCCACCACATCCAGCAAACCCTACAATTAACAACCAGCCGAGTAAAACCAGCTAGCTAAGGCACCTTCGGTTTTGGTATTAAGGACACCCACATCTGTCTCATACACAGAGGGTTATTACAAACACTGGTGATATGGCAAGCCCCTAGCCACAGCCGCCGGACGACGATCACAGAGAGAGGGCGCCCAGCTCCCCCTTTTTGCCCACCCGAGGAGGGAGACCCCCACCCCCGCGGAGGTATACCTGGCCCCTGTTTTGACTTCCGAGTCATTGCCAGGTAGCACAGGAATTCTTCCTATCAATGAACTAACCATGCATGACTAACACCTTTACTAACCTCTATTAACTCACAATAAACCATTTACCTTTCTTGCATGCTCTGATCACTAAATTAGCACCTCAGCTATACCATAGAATGAAGATTGAACAATCTAAGAGAGACGCTCCTATCACAGCTGTCCCCATCCTCCTCGCAAAGTAGATCCAGTCTCTCTCCCCTAAATACTTCCAGTATAGCCAAAATAGTACCTCTTACTAAGGCTCAGTTATATGAAAATATAAAGGCTTCCTATAGCCATGGCCACAACAGTAAATACCATCTTACCTAGTCCCCATATCTATTGAGAGCTCAAATAAGTCCATAAGACTCGAGATCCCTACTGTCTACAGGGTCCAGAACCGAGCCTATAAATCTAGCTCCCGCCCCCAGTCAAATCAGTTGAAAGCTAGACACCAACCAGGGGTCACTACCCTGCAGTTAACTTCTAGCTCTGCCCTTGTGTTGTTCCGGAGTGAGATTCCAGAGCCGTCAGACTCCGTGGCAGATTTGGATAGAAGGACCTGCCCACGTATTTGAAAACTTCACACATATGGGCCCCCTGGACGGCCGCGGAACCAGTCGTTAGCCCCCAACATCATGGACGCAAGATAACCAGGACCAGACCCATCAGATGCTACCCAAGATTCCCTTTAGCAGTACTACATATTACTGTGCTGTTTAGAGATTCACTAATTAATATTTCTACGAAGTGGCTATCTCTTTGCCCCAGTATAATTCATATAACCATTCAATTAGGAAGTTCTAAGCGTATCAGTGTTCATTATTTAACAGGCGATACTAACTCTCGTAATCAACCATATGCCCAGATATTATTACCTAGAAGGAAACCCTAGTGATATCTGAAGGTTCGCCCACTGATTTGCGTTCTATGTATTTCTGAGACAAGAATATAAAACTTAGATCAGTACCCCCTGAGGTTACTAGAATTCCCGTGCTCTAAAATACGCGTGTCTAATCTAGTCTGTGAACTACTACTTGTGCACCAGAGCTACCAGTAATAAATCTAACAGTGAATATGATTCTATAAGTAACATTGATGGTCTTCGGTATATAAACCTGTTAAATTAAAGCCAGTGATCAGAAGATTAATACCTGAACGTTGGAAGTGGGAGAGTAGGCTCCATCCAGATCCACTTATGCTAGTGTTGTTCGATTCTATTATATTGTCTTACACAAGTATTCTGCAGTGGTATATCAATAAACGTGATCGTGTAACTTGGTACCATGTGTTTCTTTGTGTTCTCTATTCCTCATATCTTGTATTGTGCATGCAGCCTTATATACCCAGTCAATTAGAACTCACATTACCCAAGTTAAACCTGTAGAAAAACAGGGCATAACATTGGCGGCAGCGGTGGTTCTTGATTCGGATAAAAGGTTGCATTACACTGCAAGTTTGGAACAGTAGAAGCATGGCAACATCGCGAAATTTTCAGCCACTCGCACACATTCCCAAGTATGATGTAAACACGTATGATATCACCAGTTACTTAGACATAATAAAGCCAGTGTACGATGTGGTACTTCATAATGACCGCGAAAAAATCGCCGTTGCAATTTTGCATATTATACAGTTGGGAGAAGCCGTTTCCCAACTTGTTGATCGGCCTACCTTTAAAAAATTTATGCGCCAAACTGTGACACAGTGTACGCCAGAGTTTACCTGGAACCAGTTTCGATCCTTCGTGATCCGGACCTTAGATCCACTTTTGGGTTCCCCCGTAGCCCCCAAAATAATAAAAGTCGACGAGATCAAGTATGAAGGGGATATAAATGTGACCCTCATACAACTCTACAGATACGTGAGGACCACGTATAGCTATGAAGATTACGACCAACAAAATGAACTCTTATTCACCGCATTGTTAAACATCCTCCCACCCCACATCACCGCCCATCTCGACCCGTATGGCTTATTCGAAGAACATATGCTCTCCATCAGAGAAGAATGCCTACGCAGTTCGATGAATCCCCTATCCAACCCTTCAGCCCCTATCCAAGACTCCGTGCACCCTTCCAAAATGACTTCCAGTGAAAGTCCAACCCCAGTGCACTCTTCCTTGCCTCTATCCTCTCTGACCATTCCTAAATTTTCCCCTGCCCAGCCATCCACCAACGAGCATCTTCCATCAATTGTGTTACCCCATAAACCCCATCCTTTTTCTATGCATGTCAAACAAACCCACCAACCCCAGATAACCGCTAACCAGACCGTGACTGCCACCAAGAAGATTCCCAAAATTCGTCCTGTTAACAACCCCAAATCAATACATCAGTCCTCTACCAATAACCCCTGTTCGACACCTAACTCTTCCCCCACCAACCCTCCGCAGCCCCCCCAACAAGCCCCGTATTCTAGCTATGCCTACCTATGTAGGCCTACCACAACATATTTTCCCCATGACCCCAGAAAACAAACCCACCAACCCCAGATAACCTCTAACCAGACCGTGACTGCCACCAAGAAGATTCCCAAAATTCGTCCTGTTAACAACCCCAAATCAATACATCAGTCCTCTACCAATAACCCCTGTTCTACACCTAACTCTTCCCCCACCAACCCTCCGCAGCCCCCCCAACAAGCCCCGTATTCTAGCTATACCTACCTATGTAGGCCTACCACAACATATTTTCCCCATGACCCCAGAAATGTTCAGCTATTCCCCCACCAACAAAATTTCCCTTGTGACAGTTTTCCGTCGGTAGCTTGTGACAGTTTTCAGTCAGTAGCTCCCTTCCACCCCCACACAATTCACACCCCTAGAAAACTTCGAAATCCCACACTTGACTCGCCCTCTCATGTCAAACAAACTCACCAGTCCCAGATAACCTCTAACCAGACCGAGACTGCCACCAAGAAAATTCCCCAAACTCGTCCTGTTAACAACCCCAAATCAGTACATCACTCCTCCCTCAATAACCCATGTCCTATGCCTAACTCTGCCCCCACTAATCCTCCCCAGTCCCACATAACCTTTAACCAGACCGAGACTGACACCAAGAAAATTCCCCAAATTCGTCCTGTTAACAACCCCAAATCAATACATCAGTCCTCTACCAATAACCCCTGTTCTACACCTAACTCTTCCCCCACCAACCCGCCGCAGTCCCCCCAACAAATCCCGTTTCCTAACTCGCTCACCTCTCACCACCCTGACCCTCCCACACGCGCTGTTAATCCTCCCCTCACGCGTGACGACCTAGGGACCCCACCATGTTCCCCCCCTTCACCCAGAAATGCTCAGCTATTTCCCCACCAACAAAATTTCCCTTGTGACAGTTTTCCGTCAGTAGCTCCCTTCCACCCCCCCACAATTCACACCCCTAATAAACTTCAAAACCCCACACTTGACTCACCCCCTCATGACAGACAAACACACCAATCCCATATAACCTCTAAACAAACCGTCACTGCCACCGACACACCCCACCACTCTGATCCTCCCACACGCGCCGTTAATCCTCCCCTCACGCGTGACGACCTAGGGACCCAACCATGTTCCCCCCCTTCCCCCAGAAATGCTCAGCTATTCCCCCACCAACAAAATTTCCCTTGTGACAGTTTTCCGTCAGTAGCTCCCTTCCACCCTCCACAATTCACACCCCTAATAAACTTCAAAACCCCACACTTGACTCAACCCCTCATGACAGACAAACCCACCAACCCCAGATAACCTCTAAACAAACCGTCACTGCCACCGACACACCCCACCACTCTGATCCTCCCACACGCGCCGTTAATCCCCCCCTCACGCGTGACCCCCACCAAAGTGGTTTCCCCCCCCTCATGCGTACCGAACACCTGCTCACCAGTCGGTCCCCCACCATCATGAGCCCAGCTAAACTTTCAACCTCCCCCTCTTCACCGTTACCCCACCCGCCCCAAATTCCACCCCCAAAGATCCCGCTCGACAAAATACCACTCCCATCCCAATCCAACCACAAAACTTTTTCCACCTTGGCTAAACCCCAAAATACTCTCTCTCTCGCCCCAAACAACATAATCAACCTCTCAACTTCAACCACTCCTCGAAATCCCATCCATGTCTCTCCCGAAAATAAAATCAGTCCAAATTCAACCCCTCTCAAACCACAACCCTGCCTACCCAGACCCCCCCCACCATCTCCCTATCAAATCCCCACACCCCAAACCTCCAAACCACCCGATCATAGTAAACTCTCAACCTTCAGCCTTACTCAGCCTTCTCCAAACACCACTCACGACCACAACTCTCTACACAATTCAACCCCTCCCCAGCACCAACCTCTTCCGCAACAACAACCCCGACTCGACCTGCCCATTTCATCTTTAAAACCCCCCTATCACTACCCCCGACCGAAACCACTTAGACCCCCCTCCAAAACTGGCCCCGGGCCAGCTCGCCCCCAGACCCACATTCCTAACGACAAGAACTAACGGTATATCCACCCCGCCCTTCCAAAGTGAAAGTGAAACCCCAAGGTCAAAGCCACAACCACCACCACCCCCTATTACCAGACCGTCACCCAGACTAACGGCGACCCTAAATAACCCCCCCCCCCCCCCTGATGATGATGAGGATATTATTGTACTAACAAATTTTGTATTGTTTTCAATTCCTAAGCGATTGGGCATGATTCTATAAATTTACATGTTTTCCATATACTGTATATATTATTTTTTTCCCTTAGTCATACTACTTTTCTTGTTAACCTACACTTTTCTGACTATCTTTTAAATTTGCTTTATACATTCTTAAACACTTTACCTCTTCTTAATTTCCTGTGTTCTTAATTATCTGTTCTTTCTTAAATTTACATGTTTTCCATATACTATATATTATACTTGTTTTCCCTTAGTCATACTACTTTTCTTGTTAACCTACACTTTTCTGACTATGCTTCTTTTTACTTCAACCTTGAGGCTCGAGGACGAGCCTATAATGAAGGATAGGGAAGTAAAATGCCCCAGAACGAGAAGCCCACCACAGAAGCCACGAACGAACACCACACAGAAACACCCAAAGGAAAGGTCCACAGAACGAAAGGACCAGCTGACCGAGCCAGCCATTTCAGACAGGCCCAAGCCCGCAGGGCTAAGCAGCTCCAAGCCGCACCCATTTACCTTTTCTAAACTGACCATTTTCCACACCTCACGTACACTACCCCCTCGTGTCCTACACTCTAACTACAAAGATGATGAACAGGAATATACATTCATATTAAAAACACCCATGCCCTGTCCCGACGTTGAGCCAATGCCAACACATCAGACAGCCATAATTATATCTATGTATGTTCTTACATCCGAGAAGTAGATGTTATATATCTTAGAAGTTAAAACACCCACGCCTGTCCCTAGACCTTGTATATCATTTCCCATGACGAGTATAGATATATGTAACCCATACTCAGTCGCCCCCTTGCATTGTTCCTCTAGTAACTAAGTGTCTCTAATATTAACTGCCACCAGTATTGATACGACATAGCGGCACTGTCCTTGTGTCGTATTGTGCCAAGTACAGATCAACCAGGTTTCATCACCTTATTAGGACGACGACTATAATGTCATCGTTCATCGATGTATGCAATCCTTAGTTTAAGTATTAATATTAACATTCCCTAACACCTTGTCTTGCCAGACTAAGCTTCTGAAGACCCATCGCCCCATAAATCTATGTATTCAATCCTTAGGTTAAGTATTTTTATCCGCCATTGTGTTCACCTTTTTCCATTTACTTTTCCACCATTGTCATACGTCTTCCCCTTGCCTCCTTCGTATCCACAGTCCACACTACGCCAATTTACTTTGTGTCATACACCTCTTACCCCAACCAGAGATTGTATAAGATAACCTGGTTACCAGTATCTGTCATAAGTACCCCGAAACAATAACTAAGTACCCCTACGAACTGCCGCTGTTGTTGGTATATTTATATTTAATAGAAAACGCAGTTCCCAGGGCCAACTAATAGTATCCATAACCCCTCGGACTGATCACATAACTCTATCTTTTCCAGACTCATATACCACCCCATAGTTGCATTCCCCGGTAGCATTTGGCTAACGTATTCTACTACCTTTTCAAACTTCCATATCAACTGCAGCCTAATGCCACCCCCACGCCCAGAGACCTTAGCGTCAAATTCCCCTATAGCCCCCCTGCACTCCCCCCCTCTCATTATAAGACCCCGCACTTCTCTACTCTTGTCCGACCTAGCCTCATACCTCTTGAAGATCCTTGACTTGTCCGTTGCTAATGCTCTCCAACCTTTTATATATATACTCCTATCCAGCCTACCTTCACTTAGTAGGCCAGAACAACATTAGAACTGTACTAGCCCCTTGCATGCCATCTATTCTCTTACAACCCATTCACAACCCTGCACCCAATGGTCATCGGTGCGAGGCTAGCCGCCTCGCCAGTAACTAACTTCTATTGCCATACTTCCAGATAAATGTGGCAGAGTTAGCAACCCAGTCTCCACCACATCCAGCAAACCCTACAATTAACAACCAGCCGAGTAAAACCAGCTAGCTAAGGCACCTTCGGTTTTGGTATTAAGGACACCCACATCTGTCTCATACACAGAGGGTTATTACAAACACTGGTGATATGGCAAGCCCCTAGCCACAGCCGCCGGACGACGATCACAGAGAGAGGGCGCCCAGCTCCCCCTTTTTGCCCACCCGAGGAGGGAGACCCCCACCCCCGCGGAGGTATACCTGGCCCCTGTTTTGACTTCCGAGTCATTGCCAGGTAGCACAGGAATTCTTCCTATCAATGAACTAACCATGCATGACTAACACCTTTACTAACCTCTATTAACTCACAATAAACCATTTACCTTTCTTGCATGCTCTGATCACTAAATTAGCACCTCAGCTATACCATAGAATGAAGATTGAACAATCTAAGAGAGACGCTCCTATCACAGCTGTCCCCATCCTCCTCGCAAAGTAGATCCAGTCTCTCTCCCCTAAATACTTCCAGTATAGCCAAAATAGTACCTCTTACTAAGGCTCAGTTATATGAAAATATAAAGGCTTCCTATAGCCATGGCCACAACAGTAAATACCATCTTACCTAGTCCCCATATCTATTGAGAGCTCAAATAAGTCCATAAGACTCGAGATCCCTACTGTCTACAGGGTCCAGAACCGAGCCTATAAATCTAGCTCCCGCCCCCAGTCAAATCAGTTGAAAGCTAGACACCAACCAGGGGTCACTACCCTGCAGTTAACTTCTAGCTCTGCCCTTGTGTTGTTCCGGAGTGAGATTCCAGAGCCGTCAGACTCCGTGGCAGATTTGGATAGAAGGACCTGCCCACGTATTTGAAAACTTCACACATATGGGCCCCCTGGACGGCCGCGGAACCAGTCGTTAGCCCCCAACATCATGGACGCAAGATAACCAGGACCAGACCCATCAGATGCTACCCAAGATTCCCTTTAGCAGTACTACATATTACTGTGCTGTTTAGAGATTCACTAATTAATATTTCTACGAAGTGGCTATCTCTTTGCCCCAGTATAATTCATATAACCATTCAATTAGGAAGTTCTAAGCGTATCAGTGTTCATTATTTAACAGGCGATACTAACTCTCGTAATCAACCATATGCCCAGATATTATTACCTAGAAGGAAACCCTAGTGATATCTGAAGGTTCGCCCACTGATTTGCGTTCTATGTATTTCTGAGACAAGAATATAAAACTTAGATCAGTACCCCCTGAGGTTACTAGAATTCCCGTGCTCTAAAATACGCGTGTCTAATCTAGTCTGTGAACTACTACTTGTGCACCAGAGCTACCAGTAATAAATCTAACAGTGAATATGATTCTATAAGTAACATTGATGGTCTTCGGTATATAAACCTGTTAAATTAAAGCCAGTGATCAGAAGATTAATACCTGAACGTTGGAAGTGGGAGAGTAGGCTCCATCCAGATCCACTTATGCTAGTGTTGTTCGATTCTATTATATTGTCTTACACAAGTATTCTGCAGTGGTATATCAATAAACGTGATCGTGTAACTTGGTACCATGTGTTTCTTTGTGTTCTCTATTCCTCATATCTTGTATTGTGCATGCAGCCTTATATACCCAGTCAATTAGAACTCACATTACCCAAGTTAAACCTGTAGAAAAACAGGGCATAACATTGGCGGCAGCGGTGGTTCTTGATTCGGATAAAAGGTTGCATTACACTGCAAGTTTGGAACAGTAGAAGCATGGCAACATCGCGAAATTTTCAGCCACTCGCACACATTCCCAAGTATGATGTAAACACGTATGATATCACCAGTTACTTAGACATAATAAAGCCAGTGTACGATGTGGTACTTCATAATGACCGCGAAAAAATCGCCGTTGCAATTTTGCATATTATACAGTTGGGAGAAGCCGTTTCCCAACTTGTTGATCGGCCTACCTTTAAAAAATTTATGCGCCAAACTGTGACACAGTGTACGCCAGAGTTTACCTGGAACCAGTTTCGATCCTTCGTGATCCGGACCTTAGATCCACTTTTGGGTTCCCCCGTAGCCCCCAAAATAATAAAAGTCGACGAGATCAAGTATGAAGGGGATATAAATGTGACCCTCATACAACTCTACAGATACGTGAGGACCACGTATAGCTATGAAGATTACGACCAACAAAATGAACTCTTATTCACCGCATTGTTAAACATCCTCCCACCCCACATCACCGCCCATCTCGACCCGTATGGCTTATTCGAAGAACATATGCTCTCCATCAGAGAAGAATGCCTACGCAGTTCGATGAATCCCCTATCCAACCCTTCAGCCCCTATCCAAGACTCCGTGCACCCTTCCAAAATGACTTCCAGTGAAAGTCCAACCCCAGTGCACTCTTCCTTGCCTCTATCCTCTCTGACCATCCCTAAATTTTCCCCTGCCCAGCCATCCACCAACGAGCATCTTCCATCAATTGTGTTACCCCATAAACCCCATCCTTTTTCTATGCATGTCAAACAAACCCACCAACCCCAGATAACCGCTAACCAGACCGTGACTGCCACCAAGAAGATTCCCAAAATTCGTCCTGTTAACAACCCCAAATCAATACATCAGTCCTCTACCAATAACCCCTGTTCGACACCTAACTCTTCCCCCACCAACCCTCCGCAGCCCCCCCAACAAGCCCCGTATTCTAGCTATGCCTACCTATGTAGGCCTACCACAACATATTTTCCCCATGACCCCAGAAAACAAACCCACCAACCCCAGATAACCTCTAACCAGACCGTGACTGCCACCAAGAAGATTCCCAAAATTCGTCCTGTTAACAACCCCAAATCAATACATCAGTCCTCTACCAATAACCCCTGTTCTACACCTAACTCTTCCCCCACCAACCCTCCGCAGCCCCCCCAACAAGCCCCGTATTCTAGCTATGCCTACCTATGTAGGCCTACCACAACATATTTTCCCCATGACCCCAGAAATGTTCAGCTATTCCCCCACCAACAAAATTTCCCTTGTGACAGTTTTCCGTCGGTAGCTTGTGACAGTTTTCAGTCAGTAGCTCCCTTCCACCCCCACACAATTCACACCCCTAGAAAACTTCGAAATCCCACACTTGACTCGCCCTCTCATGTCAAACAAACTCACCAGTCCCAGATAACCTCTAACCAGACCGAGACTGCCACCAAGAAAATTCCCCAAACTCGTCCTGTTAACAACCCCAAATCAGTACATCACTCCTCCCTCAATAACCCATGTCCTATGCCTAACTCTGCCCCCACTAATCCTCCCCAGTCCCACATAACCTTTAACCAGACCGAGACTGACACCAAGAAAATTCCCCAAATTCGTCCTGTTAACAACCCCAAATCAATACATCAGTCCTCTACCAATAACCCCTGTTCTACACCTAACTCTTCCCCCACCAACCCGCCGCAGTCCCCCCAACAAATCCCGTTTCCTAACTCGCTCACCTCTCACCACCCTGACCCTCCCACACGCGCTGTTAATCCTCCCCTCACGCGTGACGACCTAGGGACCCAACCATGTTCCCCCCCTTCACCCAGAAATGCTCAGCTATTTCCCCACCAACAAAATTTCCCTTGTGACAGTTTTCCGTCAGTAGCTCCCTTCCACCCCCCCACAATTCACACCCCTAATAAACTTCAAAACCCCACACTTGACTCACCCCCTCATGACAGACAAACCCACCAATCCCATATAACCTCTAAACAAACCGTCACTGCCACCGACACACCCCACCACTCTGATCCTCCCACACGCGCCGTTAATCCTCCCCTCACGCGTGACGACCTAGGGACCCAACCATGTTCCCCCCCTTCCCCCAGAAATGCTCAGCTATTCCCCCACCAACAAAATTTCCCTTGTGACAGTTTTCCGTCAGTAGCTCCCTTCCACCCTCCACAATTCACACCCCTAATAAACTTCAAAACCCCACACTTGACTCACCCCCTCATGACAGACAAACCCACCAACCCCAGATAACCTCTAAACAAACCGTCACTGCCACCGACACACCCCACCACTCTGATCCTCCCACACGCGCCGTTAATCCCCCCCTCACGCGTGACCCCCACCAAAGTGGTTTCCCCCCCCCTCATGCGTACCGAACACCTGCTCACCAGTCGGTCCCCCACCATCATGAGCCCAGCTAAACTTTCAACCTCCCCCTCTTCACCGTTACCCCACCCGCCCCAAATTCCACCCCCAAAGATCCCGCTCGACAAAATACCACTCCCATCCCAATCCAACCACAAAACTTTTTCCACCTTGGCTAAACCCCAAAATACTCTCTCTCTCGCCCCAAACAACATAATCAACCTCTCAACTTCAACCACTCCTCGAAATCCCATCCATGTCTCTCCCGAAAATAAAATCAGTCCAAATTCAACCCCTCTCAAACCACAACCCTGCCTGCCCAGACCCCCCCCACCATCTCCCTATCAAATCCCCACACCCCAAACCTCCAAACCACCCGATCATAGTAAACTCTCAACCTTCAGCCTTACTCACCCTTCTCCAAACACCACTCACGACCACAACTCTCTACACAATTCAACCCCTCCCCAGCACCAACCTCTTCCGCAACAACAACCCCGACTCGACCTGCCCATTTCATCTTTAAAACCCCCCTATCACTACCCCCGACCGAAACCACTTAGACCCCCCTCCAAAACTGGCCCCGGGCCAGCTCGCCCCCAGACCCACATTCCTAACGACAAGAACTAACGGTATATCCACCCCGCCCTTCCAAAGTGAAAGTGAAACCCCAAGGTCAAAGCCACAACCACCACCACCCCCTATTACCAGACCGTCACCCAGACTAACGGCGACCCTAAATAACCCCCCCCCCCTGATGATGATGAGGATATTATTGTACTATTTTGTATTGTTTTCAATTCCTAAGCGATTGGGCATGATTCTATAAATTTACATGTTTTCCATATACTGTATATATTATTTTTTTCCCTTAGTCATACTACTTTTCTTGTTAACCTACACTTTTCTGACTATCTTTTAAATTTGCTTTATACATTGTTAAACACTTTACCTCTTCTTAATTTCCTGTGTTCTTAATTATCTGTTCTTTCTTAAATTTACATGTTTTCCATATACTATATATTATACTTGTTTTCCCTTAGTCATACTACTTTTCTTGTTAACCTACACTTTTCTGACTATGCTTCTTTTTACTTCACCCTTGAGGCTCGAGGACGAGCCTATAATGAAGGAGAGGGAAGTAAAATGCCCCAGAACGAGAAGCCCACCACAGAAGCCACGAACGAACACCACACAGAAACACCCAAAGGAAAGGTCCACAGAACGAAAGGACCAGCTGACCGAGCCAGCCATTTCAGACAGGCCCAAGCCCGCAGGGCTAAGCAGCTCCAAGCCGCACCCATTTACCTTTTCTAAACTGACCATTTTCCACACCTCACGTACACTACCCCCCTCGTGTCCTACACTCTAACTACAAAGATGATGAACAGGAATATACATTCATATTAAAAACACCCATGCCCTGTCCCGACGTTGAGCCAATGCCAACACATCAGATAGCCATAATTATATCTATGTATGTTCATACATCCGAGAAGTAGATGTTATATATCTTAGAAGTTAAAACACCCACGCCTGTCCCTAGACCTTGTATATCATTTCCCATGACGAGTATAGATATATGTAACCCATACTCAGTCGCCCCCTTGCATTGTTCCTCTAGTAACTAAGTGTCTCTAATATTAACTGCCACCATTGATACGACATAGCGGCACTGTCCTTGTGTCGTATTGTGCCAAGTACAGATCAACCAGGTTTCATCACCTTATTAGGACGACGACTATAATGTCATCGTTCATCGATGTATGCAATCCTTAGTTTAAGTATTAATATTAACATTCCCTAACACCTTGTCTTGCCAGACTAAGCTTCTGAAGACCCATCGCCCCATAAATCTATGTATTCAATCCTTAGGTTAAGTATTTTTATCCGCCATTGTGTTCACCTTTTTCCATTTACTTTTCCACAATTGTCATACGTCTTCCCCTTGCCTCCTTCGTATCCACAGTCCACACTACGCCAATTTACTTTGTGTCATACACCTCTTACCCCAACCAGAGATTGTATAAGATAACCTGGTTACCAGTATCTGTCATAAGTACCCCGAAACAATAACTAAGTACCCCTACGAACTGCCGCTGTTGTTGGTATATTTATATTTAATAGAAAACGCAGTTCCCAGGGCCAACTAATAGTATCCATAACCCCTCGGACTGATCACATAACTCTATCTTTTCCAGACTCATATACCACCCCATAGTTGCATTCCCCGGTAGCATTTGGCTAACGTATTCTACTACCTTTTCAAACTTCCATATCAACTGCAGCCTAATGCCACCCCCACGCCCAGAGACCTTAGCGTCAAATTCCCTATAGCCCCCCTGCACTCCCCCCCTCTCATTAAGACCCCGCACTTCTCTACTCTTGTCCGACCTAGCCTCTCTCTCATACCTCTTGAAGATCCTTGACTTGTCCGTTGCTAATGCTCTCCAACCTTTTATATATATACTCCTATCCAGCCTACCTTCACTTAGTAGGCCAGAACAACATTAGAACTTTACTAGCCCCTTGCATGCCATCTATTCTCTTACAACCCATTCACAACCCTGCACCCAATGGTCGTCGGTGCGAGGCTAGCCGCCTCGCCAGTAACTAACTTCTATTGCCATACTTCCAGATAAATGTGGCAGAGTTAGCAACCCAGTCTCCACCACATCCAGCAAACCCTACAATTAACAACCAGCCGAGTAAAACCAGCTAGCTAAGGCACCTTCGGTTTTGGTATTAAGGACACCCACATCTGTCTCATACACAGAGGGTTATTACAAACACTGGTGATATGGCAAGCCCCTAGCCACAGCCGCCGGACGACGATCACAGAGAGAGGGCGCCCAGCTCCCCCTTTTTGCCCACCCGAGGAGGGAGACCCCCACCCCCGCGGAGGTATACCTGGCCCCTGTTTTGACTTCCGAGTCATTGCCAGGTAGCACAGGAATTCTTCCTATCAATGAACTAACCATGCATGACTAACACCTTTACTAACCTCTATTAACTCACAATAAACCATTTACCTTTCTTGCATGCTCTGATCACTAAATTAGCACCTCAGCTATACCATAGAATGAAGATTGAACAATCTAAGAGAGACGCTCCTATCACAGCTGTCCCCATCCTCCTCGCAAAGTAGATTCAGTCTCTCTCCCCTAAATACTTCCAGTATAGCCAAAATAGTACCTCTTACTAAGGCTCAGTTATATGAAAATATAAAGGCTTCCTATAGCCATGGCCACAACAGTAAATACCATCTTACCTAGTCCCCATATCTATTGAGAGCTCAAATAAGTCCATAAGACTCGAGATCCCTACTGTCTACAGGGTCCAGAACCGAGCCTATAAATCTAGCTCCCGCCCCCAGTCAAATCAGTTGAAAGCTAGACACCAACCAGGGGTCACTACCCTGCAGTTAACTTCTAGCTCTGCCCTTGTGTTGTTCCGGAGTGAGATTCCAGAGCCGTCAGACTCCGTGGCAGATTTGGATAGAAGGACCTGCCCACGTATTTGAAAACTTCACACATATGGGCCCCCTGGACGGCCGCGGAACCAGTCGTTAGCCCCCAACATCATGGACACAAGATAACCAGGACCAGACCCATCAGATGCTACCCAAGATTCCCTTTAGCAGTACTACATATTACTGTGCTGTTTAGAGATTCACTAATTAATATTTCTACGAAGTGGCTATCTCTTTGCCCCAGTATAATTCATATAACCATTCAATTAGGAAGTTCTAAGCGTATCAGTGTTCATTATTTAACAGGCGATACTAACTCTCGTAATCAACCATATGCCCAGATATTATTACCTAGAAGGAAACCCTAGTGATATCTGAAGGTTCGCCCACTGATTTGCGTTCTATGTATTTCTGAGACAAGAATATAAAACTTAGATCAGTACCCCCTGAGGTTACTAGAATTCCCGTGCTCTAAAATACGCGTGTCTAATCTAGTCTGTGAACTACTACTTGTGCACCAGAGCTACCAGTAATAAATCTAACAGTGAATATGATTCTATAAGTAACATTGATGGTCTTCGGTATATAAACCTGTTAAATTAAAGCCAGTGATCAGAAGATTAATACCTGAACGTTGGAAGTGGGAGAGTAGGCTCCATCCAGATCCACTTATGCTAGTGTTGTTCGATTCTATTATATTGTCTTACACAAGTATTCTGCAGTGGTATATCAATAAACGTGATCGTGTAACTTGGTACCATGTGTTTCTTTGTGTTCTCTATTCCTCATATCTTGTATTGTGCATGCAGCCTTATATACCCAGTCAATTAGAACTCACATTACCCAAGTTAAACCTGTAGAAAAACAGGGCATAACATTGGCGGCAGCGGTGGTTCTTGATTCGGATAAAAAGTTGCATTACACTGCAAGTTTGGAACAGTAGAAGCATGGCAACATCGCGAAATTTTCAGCCACTCGCACACATTCCCAAGTATGATGTAAACACGTATGATATCACCAGTTACTTAGACATAATAAAGCCAGTGTACGATGTGGTACTTCATAATGACCGCGAAAAAATCGCCGTTGCAATTTTGCATATTATACAGTTGGGAGAAGCCGTTTCCCAACTTGTTGATCGGCCTACCTTTAAAAAATTTATGCGCCAAACTGTGACACAGTGTACGCCAGAGTTTACCTGGAACCAGTTTCGATCCTTCATGATCCGGACCTTAGATCCACTTTTGGGTTCCCCCGTAGCCCCCAAAATAATAAAAGTCGACGAGATCAAGTATGAAGGGGATATAAATGTGACCCTCATACAACTCTACAGATACGTGAGGACCACGTATAGCTATGAAGATTACGACCAACAAAATGAACTCTTATTCACCGCATTGTTAAACATCCTCCCACCCCACATCACCGCCCATCTCGACCCGTATGGCTTATTCGAAGAACATATGCTCTCCATCAGAGAAGAATGCCTACGCAGTTCGATGAATCCCCTATCCAACCCTTCAGCCCCTATCCAAGACTCCGTGCACCCTTCCAAAATGACTTCCAGTGAAAGTCCAACCCCAGTGCACTCTTCCTTGCCTCTATCCTCTCTGACCATCCCTAAATTTTTCCCCTGCCCAGCCATCCACCAACGAGCATCTTCCATCAATTGTGTTACCCCATAAACCCCATCCTTTTTCTATGCATGTCAAACAAACCCACCAACCCCAGATAACCGCTAACCAGACCGTGACTGCCACCAAGAAGATTCCCAAAATTCGTCCTGTTAACAACCCCAAATCAATACATCAGTCCTCTACCAATAACCCCTGTTCGACACCTAACTCTTCCCCCACCAACCCTCCGCAGCCCCCCCAACAAGCCCCGTATTCTAGCTATGCCTACCTATGTAGGCCTACCACAACATATTTTCCCCATGACCCCAGAAAACAAACCCACCAACCCCAGATAACCTCTAACCAGACCGTGACTGCCACCAAGAAGATTCCCAAAATTCGTCCTGTTAACAACCCCAAATCAATACATCAGTCCTCTACCAATAACCCCTGTTCTACACCTAACTCTTCCCCCACCAACCCTCCGCAGCCCCCCCAACAAGACCGTATTCTAGCTATGCCTACCTATGTAGGCCTACCACAACATATTTTCCCCATGACCCCAGAAATGTTCAGCTATCCCCCCACCAACAAAATTTCCCTTGTGACAGTTTTCCGTCGGTAGCTTGTGACAGTTTTCAGTCAGTAGCTCCCTTCCACCCCCACACAATTCACACCCCTAGAAAACTTCGAAATCCCACACTTGACTCGCCCTCTCATGTCAAACAAACTCACCAGTCCCAGATAACCTCTAACCAGACCGAGACTGCCACCAAGAAAATTCCCCAAACTCGTCCTGTTAACAACCCCAAATCAGTACATCACTCCTCCCTCAATAACCCATGTCCTATGCCTAACTCTGCCCCCACTAATCCTCCCCAGTCCCACATAACCTTTAACCAGACCGAGACTGACACCAAGAAAATTCCCCAAATTCGTCCTGTTAACAACCCCAAATCAATACATCAGTCCTCTACCAATAACCCCTGTTCTACACCTAACTCTTCCCCCACCAACCCGCCGCAGTCCCCCCAACAAATCCCGTTTCCTAACTCGCTCACCTCTCACCACCCTGACCCTCCCACACGCGCTGTTAATCCTCCCCTCACGTGTGACGACCTAGGGACCCCACCATGTTCCCCCCCTTCACCCAGAAATGCTCAGCTATTTCCCCACCAACAAAATTTCCCTTGTGACAGTTTTCCGTCAGTAGCTCCCTTCCACCCCCCCACAATTCACACCCCTAATAAACTTCAAAACCCCACACTTGACTCACCCCCTCATGACAGACAAACACACCAATCCCATATAACCTCTAAACAAACCGTCACTGCCACCGACACACCCCACCACTCTGATCCTCCCACACGCGCCGTTAATCCTCCCCTCACGCGTGACGACCTAGGGACCCAACCATGTTCCTCCCCTTCCCCCAGAAATGCTCAGCTATTCCCCCACCAACAAAATTTCCCTTGTGACAGTTTTCCGTCAGTAGCTCCCTTCCACCCTCCACAATTCACACCCCTAATAAACTTCAAAACCCCACACTTGACTCACCCCCTCATGACAGACAAACCCACCAACCCCAGATAACCTCTAAACAAACCGTCACTGCCACCGACACACCCCACCACTCTGATCCTCCCACACGCGCCGTTAATCCCCCCCTCACGCGTGACCCCCACCAAAGTGGTTTCCCCCCCCTCATGCGTACCGAACACCTGCTCACCAGTCGGTCCCCCACCATCATGAGCCCAGCTAAACTTTCAACCTCCCCCTCTTCACCGTTACCCCACCCGCCCCAAATTCCACCCCCAAAGATCCCGCTCGACAAAATACCACTCCCATCCCAATCCAACCACAAAACTTTTTCCACCTTGGCTAAACCCCAAAATACTCTCTCTCTCGCCCCAAACAACATAATCAACCTCTCAACTTCAACCACTCCTCGAAATCCCATCCATGTCTCTCCCGAAAATAAAATCAGTCCAAATTCAACCCCTCTCAAACCACAACCCTGCCTACCCAGACCCCCCCCCACCATCTCCCTATCAAATCCCCACACCCCAAACCTCCAAACCACCCGATCATAGTAAACTCTCAACCTTCAGCCTTACTCAGCCTTCTCCAAACACCACTCACGACCACAACTCTCTACACAATTCAACCCCTCCCCAGCACCAACCTCTTCCGCAACAACAACCCCGACTCGACCTGCCCATTTCATCTTTAAAACCCCCCTATCACTACCCCCGACCGAAACCACTTAGACCCCCCTCCAAAACTGGCCCCGGGCCAGCTCGCCCCCAGACCCACATTCCTAACGACAAGAACTAACGGTATATCCACCCCGCCCTTCCAAAGTGAAAGTGAAACCCCAAGGTCAAAGCCACAACCACCACCACCCCCTATTACCAGACCGTCACCCAGACTAACGGCGACCCTAAATAACCCCCCCCCCCCCCCCTGATGATGATGAGGATATTATTGTACTAACAAATTTTGTATTGTTTTCAATTCCTAAGCGATTGGGCATGATTCTATAAATTTACATGTTTTCCATATACTGTATAATTATTTTTTTCCCTTAGTCATACTACTTTTCTTGTTAACCTACACTTTTCTGACTATCTTTTAAATTTGCTTTATACATTCTTAAACACTTTACCTCTTCTTAATTTCCTGTGTTCTTTCTTAAATTTACATGTTTCCCATATACTATATATTATACTTGTTTTCCCTTAGTCATACTACTTTTCTTGTTAACCTACACTTTTCTGACTATGCTTCTTTTTACTTCACCCTTGAGGCTCGAGGACGAGCCTATAATGAAGGATAGGGAAGTAAAATGCCCCAGAACGAGAAGCCCACCACAGAAGCCACGAACGAACACCACACAGAAACACCCAAAGGAAAGGTCCACAGAACGAAAGGACCAGCTGACCGAGCCAGCCATTTCAGACAGGCCCAAGCCCGCAGGGCTAAGCAGCTCCAAGCCGCACCCATTTACCTTTTCTAAACTGACCATTTTCCACACCTCACGTACACTACCCCCCTCGTGTCCTACACTCTAACTACAAAGATGATGAACAGGAATATACATTCATATTAAAAACACCCATGCCCTGTCCCGACGTTGAGCCAATGCCAACACATCAGATAGCCATAATTATATCTATGTATGTTCTTACATCCGAGAAGTAGATGTTATATATCTTAGAAGTTAAAACACCCACGCCTGTCCCTAGACCTTGTATATCATTTCCCATGACGAGTATAGATATATGTAACCCATACTCAGTCGCCCCCTTGCATTGTTCCTCTAGTAACTAAGTGTCTCTAATATTAACTGCCACCAGTATTGATACGACATAGCGGCACTGTCCTTGTGTCGTATTGTGCCAAGTACAGATCAATCAGGTTTCATCACCTTATTAGGACGACGACTATAATGTCATCGTTCATCGATGTATGCAATCCTTAGTTTAAGTATTAATATTAACATTCCCTAACACCTTGTCTTGCCAGACTAAGCTTCTGAAGACCCATCGCCCCATAAATCTATGTATTCAATCCTTAGGTTAAGTATTTTTATCCGCCATTGTGTTCACCTTTTTCCATTTACTGTTCCACAATTGTCATACGTCTTCCCCTTGCCTCCTTCGTATCTACAGTCCACACTACGCCAATTTACTTCGTGTCATACACCTCTTACCCCAACCAGAGATTGTATAAGATAACCTGGTTCCCAGTATCTGTCAATAGTACCCCGAAACAATAACTAAGTACCCCTACGAACTGCCGCTGTTGTTGGTATATTTATATCTCATAGAAAACGCAGTTCCCAGGGCCAACTAATACTATCCATTACCCCTCGGATTGATCACATTACTCTATCTTTTCCTGACTCATATACCACCCCATAGTTGCATTCCCCGGTGGCATTTGGCTAACGTATTCTACTGCCTTTTCAAACTTCCATATCAACTGCAGCCTAATGCCACCCCCACGCCCAGAGACCTTAGGGTCAAATTCCCCTATAGCCCTGCACTCCCCCCCCTCTCATTATAAGACCCCGCACTTCTCTACTCTTGTCCGACCTAGCCTCTCTCTCATACCTCTCGAAGATCCTTGAATTGTCCGTTGCTAATGCTCTCCAACCTTTTATATATATACTCCTATCCAGCCTACCTTCACTTAGTAGGCCAGAACAACATTAGAACTTGACTAGCCCCTTGCATGCCATCTATTCTCTTACAACCCATTCACAACCCTGCACCCAATGGTCGTCGGTGCGAGGCTAGCCGCCTCACCAGTAACTAACTTCTATTGCCATACTTCCAGATAAATGTGGCAGAGTTAGCAACCCAGTCTCCACCACATCCAGCAAACCCTACAATTAACAACCAGCCGAGTAAAACCAGCTAGCCAAGGCACCTTCGGTTTTGGTATTAAGGACACCCACATCTGTCTCATACACAGAGGGTTATTACGAACACTGGTGATATGGCAAGCCCCTAGCCACAGCCGCCGGACGACTATCACAGAGAGAGGGCGCTCAGCTCCCCCTTTTTGCCCACCCGAGGAGGGAGACCCCCACCCCCGCGGAGGTATACCTGGCCCCTGTTTTGACTTTCGAGTCATTGCCAGGTAGCACAGGAATTCTTCCTATCAATGAACTAACCATGCATGACTAACACCTTTACTAACCTCTATTTACTCACAATAAACCATTTACCTTTCTTGCATGCTCTGATCACTAAATTAGCACCTCAGCTATACCATAGAATGAAGATTGCACAATCTAAGAGAGACGCTCCTATCACAGCTGTCCCCATCCTCCTCGCAAAGTAGATCCAGTCTCCCTCCCCTAAATACTTCCAGTATAGCCAAAATAGTACCTCTTACTAAGGCTCAGTTATATGAAAATATAAAGGCTTCCTATAGCCCTGTGCCACAACAGTAAATACCATCTTACCTAGTCCCCATATCTATTGAGAGCTCAATTAAGTCCATAAGACTCGAGATCCCTACTGTCTACAGGGTCCAGAACCGAGCCTATAAATCTAGCTCCCGCCCCCAGTCAAATCAGTTGAAAGCTAGACACCAACCAGTGGTCACTACCCTGCAGTTTACCTCTAGCTCTGCCCTCGTGTTGTTCCGGAGTGAGATTCCAGATCCGGCAGACTCCGTGGCAGAGAAGACTGACAGAAGCATCTGTCCATGTACAAGTCCTAACGTGCACCTTATAACCTTCACACAAATTCGTGGGTATATAAGTGTGTAGCCAGCAACGATCGTCAAGAGATCCGACTTGAGAACTTCCTACATTTTGGACCATCTGGACGGCCGAGGAACCAGTCGTTAGCCCCCATCATCACCGGAAGCAAGATAACCAGAACCAGATCTAACAATACTATTCAAGATTCATGTTGCTAGTACTAAGTGTTATAGTACTAGCTTGATACTCACTTATTAACTTTCTATAAAGTGGCTAAAAACCTTGCCCAGTGTAATTCATATTTAACCATTCCATTTGGGACGTACTAAGCGATCAGTGCTCTTTAATTAACAGGCGACCTTGACTCTCGTAATTACCTTATTCAGATATTAAAACTCTAGTGATATCTAACGTTCGCCCACTGATTTGTGTTCTACGTATTTCTGCCATAAGAATATAAAACTTAGATCAGTACCCCCATGAGGTTACTAGGGATTCCGTGTTCTACAATATACGCGTGTCTAACCCTAACTGTGAGCTGCTACTTGGGCACGCGACCAGCCAGTAAGAGGTCAAATCAGTGACATTGAATTATACGAATATATTGAGGTCTTCCAGTAAAATAAAAACTTGCTAATTAAACCTGTGATCAGAAGAATATACCTGAACGTTGGAAGTGGGAGACTAGGCTCCATCCAGATCCGCTAATGCTAGTAGTTCCCTTCTATTATTTGTTTTGTGCGAGAATTACTATCTTTCTATACTCTTTATTTATTTACGTCAATAAACGTGCACTTGTGTCGTGTTACCGTGTGTTTATTTTGTGTTCTCTATTCCTCATACCTTGTATTGTGCATGCAGCCTTATATACCCAGTCATTCAGAACTCACATTACCCAAGTTAAACCTGTAGAAAAACAGGGCATAACAATAAGAAATGTAAGTATGGTGAGAATTATATTGTACCCCTTAACCCGTTCAGTACCAGGGATGTGGTTTTCATCATAATCTGGCAACTATTAGACAATTTTATTCAGCTATGGGAAGGACCTCTAGCAATAATAAGGCTTCAAACTATTCCAACCAACTTTTTTAACTAGGCTACCATAGATCCTTCCTAAGCTGCATAATATCGTCTAATTATAGCTAGAATAAAATATAACACGTCGCTGGTACTCAAAGGGTTAACCTCTTCAGCACCATGACTCCTGTTTACCTTCGATTCTGGCTAACATGAGATGAGTTTATGCAGTTTAAGAAGGACCTATGTTACGAAAGAGGGTTGATTGAGATCGTATTTACGCATTTGAGTCGCAGAGGTAGATTACAAACTAACGAAAATTGTCTAATGGTAACCAGAATGTGATGTAGTTCACGTAATGCTGGTGAAGGGGTTAAAGGAATATTGGTAGTAATCAGTGAGTTTAATATGAGGATAGAAAGATATATTAGATAGGTAGAGATGAATAGATCGATAGATACAGATAAATGGATAAGTAGATAGATACATGATTGGATGAGTAGATAGCCAGACAGACGATATATATGAGACAGTGAGACAATAGAACACAGACAGACAGACAGACAATAACAGACAACATCATTCGAGTACATACAGACAATAACCGACATATAATACCAGACAGACAGACAATAACATACGAGTACATTATAAACATTAAGACAGACAATAACAGACATAGACAAGAACATACGAGTACATACAGACAATAACATGCGAGTACATACAAACATTAAAAGACAGACAACAGCCATACAGACAATAACATACGAGTACATACAAACATTAAAAGACAGACAACAGCCATACAGACAAGAACATACGAGTACATACAAACATTAACAGACAGACAACAGCCATACAGACAATAACATACGAGTACATACAAACATTAAAAGACAGACAACAGCCATACAGACAATAACATACGAGTACATACAAACATTAAAAGACAGACAACAGCCATACAGACAATAACAGACGGTACATACAAACATTAAAAGACAGACAACAGCCATACAGACAATAACATACGAGTACATACAAACATTAAAAGACAGACAACAGCCATACAGACGAGAACATACGAGTACATACAAACATTAACAGACAGACAATAAAATACGAGTACATACAAACATTAAAAGACAGACAACAGCCATACAGACAATAACATACGAGTACATACAAACATTAAAAGACAGACAACAGCCATACAGACAATAACATACGAGTACAACAAACATTAAAAGACAGACAACAGCCATACAGACAATAACATACGAGTACATACAAACATTAAAAGACAGACAACAGCCATACAGACAATAACATACGAGTACATACAAACATTAAAAGACAGACAACAGCCATACAGACAATAACATACGAGTACATACAAACATTAAAAGACAGACAACAGCCATACAGACAATAACATACGAGTACATACAAACATTAAAAGACAGACAACAGCCATACAGACAAGAACATACGAGTACATACATACAGTAACAGACAGACAGACAATAACATACGAGTACATACAAACATTAAAAAAACAGACACTAACAAACATACAGACAAGAACATACGAGTACATATAGATAATAACAGACAGAGACAATAACATACGAGTACATACAGACAATAACATACAGACAATAACATACCAGTACATACATACTGTACATTAACATACACACAATAACAAAAAGACAAAAGCAGACAGACAGACGATAACATTCGAGGACATACAAACATTAACCCTTAACTGGCGGCCCACAACATAAGTCGAGTTAAATAAATTTGGACTATGTGGCGGCGCGTGACATAGGTCGTGTGGCAATTTCAGCACGTAATGTTGCTGAGAGAGAGAGACAAGTGGTGGCAGGAGAGTAGCGAGCGTATGACTGCTCCAGACCACCGCGGCGGGCCTACTGACATGAATCCCACCCTCCTCCACCCTCTCACACTCGCTACTTAGTGAAATGTATGGGGAAAGTACCGAATTACATGGTTTTTGCACTCGTGTTGCGCGGTTGTTGCAAGAAAACTAGCAGTCATACAAGGATCGTTGTGGTGTCATTGGAAAGCTCTGTTTATGTCCTTTCAGGTATAGATACTTGTTTTACACTCTGGGTCTTATTTAGGCATGAAAATGATCACGTAAACAGCCCTATTTTGGCTAAAAACACCCCGCTGGGCGGTACATATATATAGACCGCCTAGCCCGCTAATAAGGTGTTAAAGACAGGCAATAACAGACATACAGACAAAAACATACAAGTACATACAAACATAAACATACATAAAATAACAGACACATACAGACCATAGCAAACATACATACAATGAGAAACAGGCAGACAATAATACACATGCATACATTAATAATAAACAGACAGACAATAGCAGAAAGACATATAATAACGTACAGACACTAACAGACATACACACTTAATACTTGAGAGATTAAGTCAGGCACAGATTATATGAGACAGACAATAACAGACAAAGACAGACAGACATACATTAACAAATACAAACAGACAGACAATAACAGTCAAGCCTAATAATGTCGTAGAGCTTATGATTAGTAGGTAGACAGATATATTGCTTGGACCTAGGACCTAGGACCTAGGATTCACTCATAGATTAGGCTGTTAATTCTGTGTTTTCTTGATAAGGTTCTGTGTGTTTACTGATGATGATACTAAATTTTGTGATATATATCTCTCCAAGAATATTACGTAAAGGAGGTATAGTAGCTAGCTTCAACTCATGTGGTATAATCACTTGTCTCAATATCACTTAAGAAAGATATCAGTTATGGCGATTTAAGTTTTATCAGTGATTACAAAGACTAAATTAGAATTGTTTTCACTCGAGCCGTAGTCCCAATTGTTAAGACTGTCTCGCTTCTGCAATATTACACTTGATGGCAAGAATTATTATATGAACAAGTTCGCCTAGTATTAACTTCACTGATATACTTTAACAACACATTAGCATAGCAATCACTTTGGTCGTAGAATAGTATGGGTTTATAAAGCACAGGGAAAACACTTTATCATCGAATATATATAGTATGGAGGCACTGATACTAATTTAAGAATTTAAGCACTGTTGAAGTATCTTCTGGTTATCTTGAGGCACGACGTTAGGGGTTAACAGCTGCTGCTCCGGGGGCCGTCCAATGTGTCCGGTAGTGTGAAGAAGGTTACAGATGGGCTAATAGTTAACCGGTGATGAAGTTCCGTTATGTTACTCTTGGATGGGGGTTTTGAATGCAATGTTTCAGGCAGAGGCCGGATTAACAAGACATCGGACAAACGCAAGATAGTCTAGTGAAGTAACTTTCTTGACAGTCGCTAACCTTTAAAAGAGGTTCAAGGAACTCGGGCAGTTTTAAAACCTTTCAGTTACCAATTCTGTACGGGATGCCGCAGACAACTGGTACCTAGGAATCATACATGCAGAGTCCTCAACTAAGAGTTTCTCGCATAATCCCTTCTAACACGAAAGATCTTTCTGTCCTAGATCTACGTGAGTCAAGTGGTTGGTATAATCTATTTAGTTAAGTTGTGGGTCGGAAGGGAAGCCTGCTACGACCAAGAATTTAACTATAATAGAAAACGTACTCGTATGGGTAACTATTGGATTCTGGGATGCCAGAATTAATGGGTTACTCAAGGAGCTACTGCACACTCTATAACTGGCTATAAACTAAAGTAGCAGAGGACATACCACTATCAGGTTGTAATACAGTTAATGTTTGTATATAACTAGGTTATCTATGTTTCCAATATTACCCAACAGGATGCCGTAAGTAATACTGAATTCACAAAAGATTTAGCTATAGCTCACAGATAGATTATAGACTACGGGATGCCGTTTATCAGTAACTATTCTTGAGGTGGGGAGTATAACTAGACTTTCTGCAGAGCGGGAGGCCGGTGATTGAAAGCTAATCATTAACTGCCGGCTTTTGGTCCCGGCAGAAGCTTTTATAGGGCTGATCAAGGGGGGAGTGAACTGGGGTATGGCTGGATATCAGAGTTATGAAGGGGTTTATTTTCTCTGCTGAGCTTAGGGGGAACTTTAAGGGGGTCTTAGTACTTTCAACAAGGGGGTCTTGATTATAGGGGTTCTTCTATAGACATTTAGTTTTAACAAGAGTTAGTAGTATCGTCTTGGAGAGTGATATATGGTGCAAGAAGGGAACTACTTTGTGTGGTGTGATACAGGCCAAAGCTGGGTGATGTTGTCAGCATTAACACCTTAACCCGTGGAGCCCCGGCTAGCTTTGTAATGTTTGTTCACCAGAACCCGGCCGGTTTTCAAAAAATTGTTTTATTCCAGAAACAATAGCGAATGGGTTAGGAATGAAGGAAAAACCACGAAAAACCGCTCAAAAAGCTTAAAGAATGCTCCTACAGAGCCCCCGAAAACGTATTTTACAGGAGTAAAAAATTGAAGGCAATTACCCCAAAAAAACAGGTTATTGCGCGCTCACGCGCACGCACGTGGACTTTGAGAGTTTTCAACCATCGGCACGGTTGCGTGGGATATGTACACAGTTCCCATACAAATCTGAGCCCTCTTGAGTGGCTACACCTGAGGTTACGGTCGGCGCAATTAGGGTGACGCGCCAGGCGCGTCTCTGGGGCTGTGCGTTACATACATCGCCGACGCGTCAGACGCGTCGCTGGGGCTGTACGGGTTAAGAGCGGCCTAGGCGGTAATTTCTATGTACCGCCCAGCGTTTTTTGTTTACCATAAATGGGGTTGTTTCCGTGCTCTTTTGCATGCATAAACAAGACCCAGAGCGTAATACAAGTATGTATACCTGAAAGGGCATAAATTGAGCTTTCCAATGACACCTGAACCATCCTTCTACGATCACTGGTTGTCTTGCAACGATCGTGCAACCGAAGGGCAAAATCGGTAAAATACGGTCATTTTCTTACATTATTAGGTGTGAAACGAGTGAGAGAGGGTGGAGAACAAAGGAGTACATCTCAGTAGCTCCAAGGCCACCGTGGCGAGCGGTCAGGAGGTAATCTACGCTCCTCCCACCGCTCCGCTCTCTCTCAGAGCACATTACGTACTCAAAATTGCATTCGACAATAGCCGGGCCCCGCCCATAGGCCCCATTTATTTTAATCGAAAATAGCTGGGCACCGCCAGTTAAGGGTTAAACACAAGTCTTATTTCTTTCTTTTAACTGACAAGCTATTTTGAGTATAGAAGGGAGTTTAGATATGGTTTTTAGGCATTGCTAATAGTCAGGAAGTATAGCAGACTTGGATAAGAATGGGGGTTGGTTCATAATCAGCTCACCTGATGTTTGGCAAGGTTGGTGGTGGGTCGCCTGTGGGTCAAGGTCATTACTACGAGTGGCTGGCGTGCTTGGGGCTTTATGGGTCCCTTGTGGCATGGTGGGGGCCGCACCTGTATGATATGGGGCATCTAGTTTTCTAGGTTAGTTTAGTCTGTTCAAGGGTTCTACTTTTGATCTCTGGGTAGCCTTGGCTGATGTTGATAGGTTTTTATACTCAGTTCTGCTGAAGTTGATTGGGGTTGAACGTGGGGGTTGATTTTCTTCAGTGTCAAGATCAAGGGGGTAGTAGGGTGGTTTAGGGACTAAGAGGTTGTTGTTCTAGCCTCGCACGGCCCACCATTCGTGGGTCGGGGTTAGAGGATAGAGGGGTTGTTATTCTTAATGGGTAGTATGTGAGGAATAACATAAATGGTCAGAAAATATACTGGACGGTGGGGGTGTGAATTTATAATAAGCATGTTCAAGGGAATAAGGGGGTCGGGGGTTGAATTGAGGGGGTCCTCGAGCGAGGCTACTGTGAGCTGGCCACAGGTACGTGTCTGGCCTGATAATTTGGGGAAAGGGCAATACAGGGTGATCAAAAGGGAGAACCTGCACAGGGTTACTGTGGTAGGTGTAGAGATGGTGGTAGCGAGAGTCCTAAGATATCATATTATATGTATCTAGGTACTGGGGTTCTTATTCTTGTATTCTGGCTACCTACCTATACATCTAGACTATAAGTAAATCATGACATAAGGAAATAGTTATACATACATATGATTATAGAAGGGAGTAATGAACATTATAAAATGGAGTTCTTACTTCTCACATACATATAGGACTGAACTGTTTAACAGAGGCATAGGGGTGAGATTTTTCTATTTGCGAAACAGGGATAGGTATGTGGTTTGTCTGATTTTTTATGGGAAAGGGCGATACAGGGTGATCAAAAGGAAGGCATGTATAGGGGTGGTGTTGTAGGTGTAAAGATGGTGGTAGCGAGAGTCCTAAGATATATATATATATAAGTCTTGGGAATTTTCATTACTCGCGTCAGGCTGTATACCTATATACTTAGCATATAATTATATCATGGCATAGGGAAAAGTTATACATACATAATGATAATAAAAGGAGTCATGAACATTGTAACGCAGGTTTTTCCTGTTCACATACATATAGAGCTTAACCTTAAAAACAGAGGCGTAGGGGTGAGGTTTCCCTATTTGTGAAACAGGCAGATGTGTGGCTTGTCTGATTTTTATGGGAAAGAGCGCCATAGGGTGATCAAAAACGGAAGGGGTGTATGTGGGTGTGTGAGGATTAACGTGTATGGTGGAGCTATTCTTCATCTCCGGGGAATGTGGTTATTTGTTGTAGGTTGTTAATACATGTTTATTTAAAAGGTTGAGGGAATGGATTTCTGTTAGGTATCCTACATTTGAGACAGGTTATAATTGCAAGGTTTTGGTTTACATGGGATGTAGTTATTTGTTGTAGGTTATAGGTACAGTCGGTCACCTTTCCGACTGGGCCACATAATGGTAATTTCGCTGGGTCTTTCGCTCTGGTATTACTAAGATCGCTCACTCCCCCCCACCCTGAATCTGTTGCACATTATGTCCCATAGATGGCGTCGTTAGATTTGCTGGGAAGGAGAGGGGTGGGCTACACGGAGAAGGGGGGGGGGGGGGGGGGGGGGGGGGGGGTGTATTGTGTAGGGAAGGTTGGAAGTGTGTAGGGTGGGGGAGGGGGGTTACGTGAATGATGTCACCAGGTTTATGGTTACTGTTTTATCTCTTGATATTAATTAAGATGTAAATAGTTTTTGCTAGTGAAATCTGCCTTTAAGAAATATTTGTGTATGTGTAATTATTGTTTGCAAACCAATTTGTAGGGATTGTTAGATTCACTATCTATTTAGTAAGACAGCTCTTTCTCACTCATTCACTCACACTATCTATTTATCTATCTATCTACTGTATATAATTATTATATCCACATTATAGATTAGTCTTTTCCTTAGCTGATGTTCATTTGCTCTTCTTTAGATTAATGTTGGTCTCTTAATTTTGGTTGAGGTCCCGGGCTGGCCCGTATTATCGATTTGCGGCATTTGTTTTGGGGTTCCTCATACCTCTCTGTCTCATGCCTTTTTCTTCAAATACAGCATTATGTGTAGCATTGTGTTGTTACTTAAAATAAAATAGTGTATTGCATATCCATATCCATCTAGTCGTCATTAGTGAAATTCCCATACCAAAATAACAGCTTTCATAACTAGTCGCTTACACCAAAGAATCCTACACTGTTAAGAGAAAATAGGTCATTCAGCAATAAAAGCAGTGCAATATATATTGATATAATTATGATATTCTCCAGATGTGTATTTTGTGTTTGAGAAGGGGGTTTGGAGAATAAAATATATATATATATATGACTAAAATACAGTACAAAAATATCACACTTTAGAACTGCTAACCTACGTAAATAGAAACAAATAAATTATTTGCACGGAAATAAGTGCTACAAACTTCAAAGTCGTAATAACTTATAAGAAAAATAGGTCCTACTAAAATGTCATTGGAAAACACTATGGCCCGCAGTACCAAACGTTCCCTTCCCTCGAAGGTATCCTTCCTTTCAAAATTCGTAGTATAGAAACATTCTTTGGGATTTGTTTGGCTGAGCGAATGCTTTCGTAAACGGTCGCCGCGACCGTTTACGTCCAATATTATTGGAATCTGAAGAGGACCTTCGACCCTTCTCTTCGATGGTCGTCGGATCCCTTCGTTTGCTAATTGAATTTTATTATGTGTATTATTGTTTCAATTCGTAAATTAAAGGTTACAGAAGACATTCTTTAATGCAAATCAATTGCATAATGTACGAAACTATTAATATATATTAATATGGGTTACAATTAGCACATTTCCAAAGACTTTCGATATATCTTCAATGACGATGTTGAACTTGACAGGAGCCGTTGTACAGGCACCTTCACCTGAGGCCTATGTCGGCCAGCCTTGACAAATTGTAGATCACTTCATCAGATTTTATTCCTTACCCAGGTAAGGAAATTCACGACATTCCATTATACTTGCTTGTATTTTTGGCTTGGAATCCTCATTTGGTGACTATTATTATCTATCTATTTGAGGCATATTTCCTGAAATAAGTCTTGCAATTGACGAGGATGGGTGTGAATGGGATCTGCCGTGTGTCAGCTCTGCAGACTAGTTATATATGTTCATTTATGGAAGTATTTAAAGTAGGCCTAGGCCTAGCCCAATCAGGGAGAACATGTTAGTCCCTATTTATAGCTTACTTTAGTAGGGTAGGCTAGGCCTATATTTTTTAAATCCAATAGGCCTAGCCTATGTTAAAATAGCCAACAATAGGGTACCTAGGTTAACAAGTCCCAGATATTGAAAGAAAAAGTTGTAAAAATTGAAGAGACCTTGGACAGCCTTTTTAACTAGGCCTAGGCTAGGCCTATAATTATGTTTTGTTAGGTTAGGTAAAAAGGCCATCGTTGACTATTTTAACATAGGCTAGGCCTATTGGATTAAAAGATATAGGCCTAACCAGCCTACCCTACTAAAGTAGGCAATAAATAGGGACTAACATGTTCTCCCTGATTGGGCTAGGCCTACTTGAAATACTTCCATAAATGAACATAAGATAACGAGTCTGCAGAGCTGACTGGCCCACACACGGCATATCCCATTCACACCCATCCTCGTCAATTGCAAGACTTATTTCAGGAAATAGGCCTATGCCTCAAATAGATAGATAATAATGGTCACCAAATGAGGATTCCAAGCCAAAAATACAAGCAAGTATAATGTAATGTCGTGAATTTTCTTACCTGGGTAGTAGGCTAATTGGGCGAATAAAATCTGATGAAGCGGTCTTAAGGACCTATCCATATGCAAGCATACAACAGGAGTTGTGATTAGATGATACAATATTATATAACGGGTACCTATGTATGTAAGAATTGCAATAAATTATATGAAATATATTGTTCATTCTTTATGCGGTACTATAATTGTCCAAGCATCATATATTTAGTCATTTATAAAAGTAAACCTGCCTACTAGACTTTCTGTTTTTGGTACTGTATAGTACTGTAGACAGGGCAGGTGTCAATTTGATGCAGAATAAGTATTAAAAATAAATGGTTTTCTATATTAGCCTAGTCAAAGGGGGTGATCACATTACTATTAACTTGAAACCCGAAACTTTATGATATTGCTGCACTGCCACTGAATGGTACTAGATTAAAACCTGGCACTTTTCATGTAGCAGAACTGTACAGTATAAAACTTGGGGCAAATTGGTGCAGCTGTGGTAAAATGTGGTAAGCAGTATCGTTAGGCTACACTACTTCAAGAAACCTATCATAGCCTAGGCCTATTCCAAATTTGTAGGTTAGGTGAACTCAGAAATCGCTTTCCCCATTAGCTAACCTAACCTTGGCTATATTAATTTGCCAACAATTTTGCATTGTTTAAAGAGTAGGCTACATGTTGATTAAATATGCAAGTCCCATGGAGATTAAAAAATACTATTTAGCCATGAAATCTTTTTCTATAATTAGGCTAGAATAGGTGACTATCCCTAGATGTCTAAAGCCGATGAGAACAATTGTGTGATCCAAACACTCCCTGCTAAATTTTTGGAAAAACTCGGAGAGTCGGAGGTTACCTCGCTTGGATAGCTAAAATAGATTAGTTTTATTAGGTTACCATGGTTATTATAAACTAATTAATCCACTAGCCTCTCATGCCTAACCCATCGTCCAAAATCCAACCCTGGTAACCTCTTAAGGTTAGGCTAGGCCTACCCTGTTTTCAGTAGTTTTAATATATCAAGATAATTACTTTAACAATATAGGCTAGGCCTAGGCTAAATTCTCATCAAAATTGCTCATAGCCTATGTCCAATTTAAGCATTTCTTACTATGAAATGGAGGACTCAAAGTTTTACCTTTCCCATTTGGGAAGGGTCAGCCAGGGGATAGATAGCCTATGGCAATTTACAGCCCACTATCCTAGCTCTGGCCCTTTTTGAGTTAGAGATAGGCTAGGTTAGATTTCACAATTTATGGCCATAGGCCTAGATCTACTTGGAACAGGTGAACAGGGCTAGGCTTGAATATAACAGAAAAGCTTGCTTGATATTATAACCAAGCCACTTTTCCAGAGAGCCAAGCACAACCCAATTATTCAGCGAAAATCCATACCACAACCCCATGGCTATTCCTAAACTCAACAATTGATTGGTGGTTGAAGGGAAATTAGGCTAAGAGAAATGCAATGGTCCTCTGGGGAATCACTAGGGCCTAGGCTACCTTATTTTCGTCAATTGAGAATGTCCTAAATACAGAATAATAAGATTAATGCAATAAACTGGGTAAATAATACACCAGGGACCATCACTTTCTTCTTCTTCTTCTTATTGTTTAAATGTGCAGTTTGCTTGGAGGGTTGTGGTGTCTCCAGATTACTGCACAGGCGTTTTAGGAGGGGTGAAAAGAACAATTGTTAGTATAATAGGGGTTAGGAGAGATAGTAAAGGTGGATTTTATACTACTGTACTGTATATGAGGGGTGAGTTTGTCGTTGTCTTTTGAGGTCAGGGTGATTTAAGTCTAGGTGAGGGTGAGGTCAGAGATGATGATGATGATCAGTTGCAGTACAGTACAGTACTGTACTGCTCTATGTGTACTGTGTGATTCAAGTCAAGGTGAGGGTGAGGTCAGAGATGATGATGATGATCAGTGGTGGTATAGTACAGATTCAGTTGGATGGTAATTTTATATGCTTGTGATTTTGTTTGTTGTTCTGATGTAGGTTCCTAGGGCTGATGCGATGACATGTTTACTGTGCTGTGGTAGGTCTCCTCCACCTAGGATATGCTTGATGTTGAATGTTCCTCCTTGTTGGGTTACTGACCATCACTTTATTACGATTCGATTCCGTCTGTACTCCCGTGAGGCTGCCCGAGGCAGTAATTTGTAAACAAAACGTTCCTCAGGTATACCAACCGTAAGAAATGCACCGCGGCGAGTTTGACAGGCTTACCAACCATACGTCCGACGGCATCGCACGAGAGATTCTCACAAGGAAGCAACTGGTGGTACCACCTTCACGTGCGAATCCGACGTGCGAATCCTTCGTCGAAGGGATCGCACGATTATCTGGTACTGCGGGCCTATATACTTTCAAAGTAGCCCCAGAGAAGTGTTAGTGGTTTGCATTTCCCAATGTTGATATGTATGATAAAGGTGTTTGTTATTAGCATATACAATTGGATAGCAATGCAAATATAATTAAGCCGTTCAGAGAGAGAGCGAGAGGGAAAGGGAGAGACGAACTAAATGGACGAATACATCGAAGAGACTTATACACGAAAGCTTGACTCTAATATCTGTGGATAGAGTATTTATTAATCAAAATAATAAGTATTCGGTAATGTTTACTCTATATATTCATCTAAACATATGAAAAAAATGACCCGCAGAGCCACTTCACCTATGTAGTGCAAATTCCCATTAAAAGCAACCCAATTCCTCGATATGACAATCAAAGGTTTGATGTTCTCCACTTCCATTTACCTAATAAATTGTTTCTCTTCGTATGAAAGAGACAAGAGGCAAAACTACTTATAAACAATATGACGTCCTATTGTCCCCCTTACCCCAGTCAGAACAGAATGCTTAGTACAGAACCATATTCAATGTGCACTGGAATGTAACTGCAGGACACGCAAAGCTTGAAACAAAGTCATAGGGTGAGGGATAGACACATTTACGGAGTGAATTCCATACTTAACTTGTTGAGCTGAAAAATTATGGGGAAATTTAAGTTAACTGTTGGCTTTGAATGGTGGGCAGAAAAGTGGTGGGAATGAGTTACGAAGTGGGTGGCCCTCTGTCTCTGCAGAGTGAGAGGTATACGCTGGGACAGCTGTGAAGAACACTGATTATAATAATGGCATAACAGTAATATACATGCAATGTTCACAATGTGGAGAGATTGTAGACAATATGGTGGAGAAGAGTACAGATTACATGCCTTTGACTGCACCCTTTCAGAGGCATTTTTCATTTGCGAACAATACCTGATATGCTTACAACAGTGTCCCTGTACGGAGAAAGAGGCTGTACGGGGATAAGGGGGTAACAGACGATTGAGCGAACCTAACCTCTGGGAAACTTTTTAATCAACAATGCTAATATGATCTTTCAAAGACACACACACACACACACACTTGTGTTTCGATAAACACTAATGTTTCACTGCATGCACGCGCATATCAGTATATGCTATGGCTCTAGCCATCTCTCTCTCTCTCTGTGTGTGTGTGTGTAGGAATAGTGGTTTGGCAGGAGAGTCACAGGGACCGCACTTTCTGCCAATTATTATCTTCCGCAACTAACGCAGCGCGTTACAGGTTGCCAGGGTCTATCTATCTATCTATCTATATGCTCAGGCCCAATCCCCATTTTGGGGGTAGCCGACTCAAGACAGAGCAAGAACAGGGAAAACACAAAAACAACATAAAAACAACGAATAAACACAGATAAAAAGCACAAACTCACACACATCCAGGTCACCCAGGAGAAGACCCAGAGACCAGGGTCACCAAGGTCGCTCCAGCACTCCCCCGGCCCCCGACCACCCGGAGAGGTTCCGATCTCGGCAGGCAGACATGCAGAGGAGCCAAAGCCACAAGCCCTCCCACCACACTTCCAGGCGCACCCTTCATATTAATCGTCTCCCCGGGCCAGGCGCCTGATGGACTATTATCTAGTCCAACTTACGCCCGACCCCTTACTCCAAATGACCACGTGTTCACTCAACTATTCACAAGCATTCTCCATTCACTCCTGTCCACCACCACTTCCCCTGCCTGATCTATAGTCATTCCTTGCCAGGGTAGCTCATGAAAAAGATATATCCACTGATATTTTAACTACCAATCATGTAATGACTTATACCTATTGGCTTCTGGAAGAGAAAAACATGCGTAGGAACTATTTAACGGGACCGGCCGCTTTTTACTCATGAAGTTGTCAGTGAATTTCGTCTGAGTTCAATAATATTTGGAACACTTATAGGGGACCTAAGAAGAGAGAGATTCCTGTAATCTTAATTCTCTAGGGCAATTAGTTTATGAGGTAGGTAAGAATTAGTGTGTAAATTTATGACTTTATTAAAAATCAAAGGCACATACAAATTTTGTTGTATGATTGTTTTATTGTATTGAGGGTACTCACAATAGGTTGAACTTCAAGTGAACATTTATATTTTTTCTATTTTGCATCTAATCGTAGAATGAGGGCGTTTACAATTAGGTACAAATTAGCTGACACGTGTCTCGGGGTGCTGTGTCGAAATGGGAAAGAAATAAAAAAACGGGAAATCTTGAGTTGTAGGGAATTTTATGCCCTTTCTAATGTCACCAGAATAATTGTTGTAGCATGTTCGGTTACTTCATGGTTGTGCCAACTAGCACGCTATCTTACGTGAGGTAATAAGCCAGGAGAGGGCTGGCAACCGGGCCGGTCAGCCGCACCCTACCTCACTCGCCGCTCAAAGCACACTGACTATCTCTCCCTCATGTACCTACACCCGAGCTGTTACTAGGGTAGGGATAGCAGATACTGCCAAGGAAATCTTCGAAGGTAATATTTATACAAAAAATGTATGGTTTGACTAGTTTATTTTTACATGTATGAAAACCATAATGCATTTCCTACGACGCTACGCGACCTGCGACCCGCGAAAGTTTGAAACAAGCAGAAAATTAATATGCTTCCAGACTGAATATCGCCTCAGGACTTTCACTGAGTACAGAGGGAAGGTTGATGATGCCATATAGGGGGTTGCTAAAAATTGCCGTTTTGAGCATAATCACGTTCAAAAAGCGGTTGGTCTCCTTAAGATATATTGAAATTTAGCAATTTAGAAGAGACCATAATTATATCACAATTCCATGTGGCAGGTGTATGTGTGTGAGTGTGTGTGTGTGGGGGGGGGGGGGGGGGCTAAATGCCGATATAACTATGTTAACGTTAAATATCTCATGATTAAGTCTATGAAAGGGTAACTATACATTATGTGCAGTAAAATGTATAAGTTAGATAAGAGACTGTCACCCCATATAATCATTAATAACTATATGCTTAACCATAAGCCGAGTGCACTGTGAGGAATACTTGAGAATTCGCCCCAAAACGAGTTCGCCCCACTTTGAGAAGTAGCCCCGCCGCGAGTTCGCCCCGTTAAAGTCCCCCCTCCACCATAAATGGGTACTGAAGAATTCCCCCTCTATTTAACTATCTAACCTAACCAAACCAAACCTAACCTAACCCAACCTAACCTAACCTTACCCTAACCTAACCTAACCTAAAATAACCTAACCCTAACATAACCTAACCTAATCCTAACCTAACAAATGAGTACAAATGAGTAGGCTAATGTCCTCAATGCCTTCTTTGCATCAGTTTTTACTTCAGAAGGCAAGCTCCAGGAGTGGGGGGGGGGGGGGGGGGGGGGGGGTGTATAAACGGGGCGAACTCGTTGTCCAAGAGCGGGGCGACTTGGTTTCGGGGCGAATTCTCCTGTAACCACTGTGAGTGATGGCAGATAATATCTGTAGGACGGTGATTCCGAGGACCATTAGTTTGTAAAACCCTGTTGGGTATTGTTAATGTGTCCATTATGTGGGCTGCTGGAACACTACTATGTTTCAGCGACGCTGAGGTGAGATGTCAATAAGTCTAGCTGATTAGCTCATGCGATAGTGTTCAATGTCTCGTCCTTTAGTAATTATTAATTCTTAAAGGTTTAAATAATCACGGTCGCACAAGTCAATCAGCTGGAACTAGTGACATCTACCCGGTCGCTGAAACAGTATAGTACGCATTAGTATATAACAGACAGCACCTGGTCATGCTAATGCTACCACAGAAAGTGTAACAGGCAGTCAGACAGTCAATAGCCAACCCTTCATTCCCGTTAAATAGATGGGGAGGATTAGAAAGGGAACAATGATGACCGGGAGAAAATTAATACAATAAACACTTTCCAAAGCAAGTATCTTAACATTCAGAACAACATTCACCAGGCCTCAATATCATTGGCTTCACCTCAGATGATATACACTTCCACAACAAAGTCTCTTCACAGCATCGGGGATGATGACCTTCCAGGTTTGTCAATTAAAAGGTTACAAATACCTTCACATGTTCTTCCTAACAAACCTACTCCATTCATTCCTGTAACAACAATCGCATGTAATATCCGTGTTAATAGTTCATACATCGACCATGAACCTCCCGACCATGGTTCACCCTTATTGTTTTGGCTGCAATTATACATTTTATTGAGACTAGTGCTTGATAATTTCATTCAGCACTGGAGCCACGGCGATCGAGTGACAAGCATGCTCATGTGTGAATCTGCTTGACCTGGGTTCGATCCCAGCCAAGGCTGACATATTTAGTGGGTGTGAAACTCAGGTGTCTGAAGCAACTGCCATCAGCCCCTTCTCTGTATCCTCCTACTTTCTCTATCCTAGTTTCAAAGCCAAAGGCAAATGTTATGCATACGTGCACAACAAACTCACTTGCTCTCGTATTTCCGATTTTGGCTTCTCTGAATTCTCCACTTTTTGGCTCAAACTTTCCTGTCATTCTCATATTAAATATTTATGTGATATCTGTCTTTCCCCTAACTCTACCGACTTTCCCAAATTGTTTGATTATCTAAACTCTAAAGTGGAACACATTCTAGCCATTTCTAGCCTTTTTCTGAATCTCCATTTTAGGAGGTTTCAACGTTCATCACCACCAATGGCTCTCCTCTAATTCTACTGACCAACTTGGTGAACAAGCCTACGTCTTTTCTATCCTAAATTACCTAGAGCAATTGGTTCAGCAACCTACCCGTATCCCGGATCGTCTCGGAGATTGGCCCAACATTCTTGACTTGTTTCTAACTTCTAACCCTTCTTCTTATACTGTCGATCTTTTCTCTCCTTCGGGCTCCTCCGACCATAAACTTATCTCTGTCATCTGTCCTATCTCTCCAGTACAGCCACCTGATCCTCTTAGCAGGCGGCGCTTGTGGCACTTTGTCGCTGACGACTGGGAGGCTCTCTGGCAGTACTTCTTTGATTTCCCATGGAATGAATTTTGCTTCTGTGGCCGAGGACCCTCGGAGAGTGCTGAACGCATTACCGAAGTAATCCTATCCGGCATGGAGGCATACATTCCATTTTCTTTCTCTCTGACTACTGCAAAAATTCTTGGTTTACTCATGCTTTTCCTACTGCTGTCCGCAATAAGGAGGAAGCATTTAAACGGTACCGACGCCTTAAAACCTCAAGAATCTCATTCTTCCTATGTTTCTACCCGGAATCAAGCCAAATCTGTTCTTCAACTTGCCAAACACTCTTTCATCAATAATAAATGCACTGAACTATCCAACTCTAGCTCTAGCTTTCTAGCATCTAGCCTAAAACCTGTCCGACAATTTTTCTTCCTCGTTTTTCCCTCCACTTTTCCACTCTGATGGCACAACCATCACTTCTTCCTCTGACAAAGCTGAACTATTCGCTCAAACCTTCGCTAAAAACTCCACCTTGGATGATTCTGGTGCTATTCATCCCTCTCCACCCCCTCTCTCCTACTTATGCCTAATATCCAAATCTCTTCTAAAGATGTACTTTCTATCCTCTCTGGGCTTATTACATAGAAGGCGTATGGTCCGAATGGTATTCCTCCTGTTGTACTCAAAAACTGTTCTTCCGTGCTGACTCCCTGCCTAGGCAAACTCTCTTGTCTCTGTCTCTTCTCTAACATCTTCCCTTCTTGCTGGAAGTTCGCTCTCATTCAACCTGTCCCAAAGAAGGGTGACCATTCTCAACCCTCCAACTATCGTCCAATTGCTCTCATCTCTTGTGTCTCTAAAGTTTTTGAAACTATTCCTACTTCCAAATTTCTTAAGCATTTATCTTCTCATAATCTACTCTCAGATCGCCAGTATGGCTTCATTAAGGGTCGCTCTATTGGAGATCTTCTTTCATATCTTACTAACTCCTGGTCCTCCTCCTTTCGGGACTTCGGTGAGACCTTTTCTATTGTGCTAGACATATCGAAGGCCTTCAATGTAAGAGTTATAGAGTTATAAGAGTTTCTACCGTATTTCGTCATTATTATGTAATTCACTTCCATTCTCTCATATATTTTTTGTGTGTTTCTAAGTAATATTCCCTAATATCAATATGTCCTTTTCCTTTATCCGTAAACCGTTTATCCTTAGAACGTGGCGACCTTCTAAATTACATAAGTGTGTTAATAGTTCTACTCAGTCATTCTTAACTCCTTTCGTACCGGCGACGTCTTTTTATTTTCTTCTAGCTACTATTAGACAATATTTTTCAGCTTAAAAAGGCCCTCTAGCAATTAAGCGGCTTTGAACTATCTCAATTAACCCTTTATTCTACCACAGATCCTTCTTAAGCTGCACAAAATCATCTAAATATAGCTAGAATAAAATGAAAAATACATCGCGGTAGAGAAGGGGTTAAACCTATCCTACGATTACCTTATCTCAGAGAACCTAATCTGTTTACAATAGGAGTACTCGGCTAAATTATACGAGGTTAAGGGGAGATGGGGCTACTTTCTGTTCCCCTTTCTTTCTCAAGTTTAGCCCCATTAGTTTTCTGTTCGTGTCATTTAGGTGTCAATTTTTTCCTGGCGAGCGATAGCGATATATTAGTGTAGGGTGAAGGTGGGGTGTAACGAACATGGGGGTGAAACGAACAGTGTCCATAATTTCTGCCCTATCAATAATAAAATAGTTTCCCTAACACCTCAAAAGAAGAAAACGGAGCGCTTGAGGACGACGGGAAACTATTGTATACATCGCGACGGACAGAGTTTTCAGGTCAGTTTTTCTATTTTTTAGGTGATCGATGTAATATTTTGCGTTCTAATATAGTGTTTCTTGACTGTGAAAACGTGCTGATTCTAGTGGTGTGATGCTTAATAGTGAAATGTACTTAGCTGCAATGATATCCGGTAAGAAAGGCTTCCATTCAGACATTTCATTCAGCATCATGCATGTGTAAACATTGATGACACGAAGGGGGTGTAGCGATGGGGTGCGTACCGAACTGTTCGGTACACCACAAATTTAAATGGCGTTTAAAGACCAAAACAAACAAAATCCAAATAATACAAAAAGTACTTGGTTGTGTTGAGCTGGAGTTAGAAGAAGGGAAGAATGTCGGATGTAAGGTGTTTTATGTTGGTAAAATCATAAGTTGTGACAGTATGGAATAAAATATTTCTTTCTTGAGAATGTGCTCTAAAATTGGCAATAAAGACACTTTCAACATATATTTTATTTAAGATCACCAGTTTTTACAATCTCACTAGCCTATGCATTTTAATAGTGAAAAGGGTGGTGTTTCGATCACTCCCATGCATTGTTCGGACCACCCCATATGGTGGGTATGGTCCGAACAAGGGGTACCCTTTTTTTTAAATTCAATAAGTTGACCTTAACTACTACTTACACGATTAGTAAAAATCACTATGATAGACCTTGACCCATAGTTTATTGTGATATAACTATTTTTCCATAAAGTTTGTTACCTGATTTTTGGTGAATATTTTATCCACTAATAGTTCATTACACCCCCACCTCACCCTAAGTCTGTATGAATGAATGGATCTTCGTTCTGTAAAGAGGGATGTGAGTGGTCATTTTGAGTTTGCTAGATGTAATTATAGTTTGTAGTACAGCCTTTAATACAATTAAATGATTATATGAATCATTACCATAATCCTTAATTAAATCTATTGTATATGCCAATACAAAATAGTTAAAAGTATATAACTTCAGAAGAATATTTAAATATTTAGAATTACATGTTATGCAGACAGTAGCCATCATACATTAGCCAACCTTATTTCACCAATGTGGAGCCTGGCGATTTCGATTTGCTTCATATATTGTTATGCCCTGGTTTTCTACAGGTTTAACTTGGGTAATGTGAGTTCTAACTGACTGGGTATATAAGGCTGCATGCACAATACAAGGTATGAGGAATAGAGAACACAAAAGAAACACACGGTAACAAGATACACGATCACGTTTATTAATATACCACTGCTGAATACTCGTGCAAGACAATATGATAGAAATGAACAACACTAGCATAAGTGGATCTGGATGGAGCCTAGTCTCCCACTTCCAACGTTCAGGTATTAATCTTCTGATCACTGGCTTATTTAACAGGTTTATATACCGGAGACTATCAATGTTACTTATAGATTCATATTCACTGTTAGATTTACTACTGGTAGCTCTGGTGCACAAGCAATAGTTCACAGACTAGATTAGACACGCGTATTTTAGAGCACGGGAATTCTAGTAACCTCAGGGGGGGTACTGATCTAAGTTTTATATTCTTATGGCAGAAATACGTAGAACACAAATCAGTGGGCGAACGTTAGATATCACAAGGGTTTTACTCCTATGTACGAATATCTGGATAAAGGTAATTATGAGAGTTAATGTCGCCTGTTAATTAATAAACACTGATACGCTTAGCACTTCCCAACTGGAATGGTTATATATGAATTACACTGGGCAAAGAGATAGCCACTTCGTAGAAATATTAATAAGTGAATCTCTAAACAGCACTGTAACAATGTAGTACTGATAGAGTGAATCTTGGGTAGTATCTGATCGGTCTGGTCCTGGTTATCTTGCGTCCATGATGTTGGGGGCTAGCGACTGGTTCCGCGGCCGTCCAGGGTGTCCATATGTATGAAGTTCTCAAATACGTGGACAGGTCCTTCTATCAAAATCTGCCACGGAGTCTGCCAGCTCTGGAACTCACTTCTCAGCAACTAGCAAGGATAGAGCTCAAGGCTAACTCTGGTGACCAACCAGGGTTGGTGTCTATCTTTCAACTGATTTTACTGGGGGCTGGAGCTGGGTTTATAAGCTCGGTTTTGAGCCCTGTAGGCCATAGGGATCTCGAGTCTTGTGGACTTATTTGAGTTCTCAATAGATACGGGGACTAGGTAAGGTGGTGATTACTGTTGTGGCACATGGCTATAGGAAGCCTTCATAATATGATATAACTGAGCCTTAGTAATAGGTACTATTTTGGCTATACTGGAAGTATTTAGGGGAGAGAGACTGGATCTACTTTGCGAGGAGGATGGGGACAGCTGTGATAGGAGCGTCTCTCTTAGATTGTTCAATCTTCATTCTATGGTATAGCTGAGGTGCTAATTTAGTGATCAGAGTATGCAAGAAAGGTAAATGGTTTGTTGTGAGTTAATAGAGGTTAGTAAAGGTGTTAGTCATGCATGGTTAGTTCATTGATAGGAAGAATTCCTGTGCTACCTGGCAATGACCCAGAAGTCAAAACAGGGGTCAGGTATACCTCCGCGGGGGTGGGGTCTCCCTCCTCGGGTGGGTAAAAAAGGGGTAGCCGGGCGCTCTCTCTCTGGGATGGTCGTCCGGCGGCTGTGGCTAGGGGCTTGCCATATCACCAGTGTTTGTAATAACCCTCTGTTTATGAGACAGATGTGGGTCTTCTTAATATCCAAACCGAAGGTGCCTTGGCTAGCTGGTTTTTAATCGGTTGGTTGTTAATCGTATGGTTTGCTGGATGTGGTGGAGACTGGTTGCTAACTCTGCCACATTTATCTGGAAGTATGGTAATAGAAGTTAGTTACTGGTGAGGCGGCTAGCCTCGCACCGACGACCATTGGGTGCAGGGTTGTGAATAGGTTGTAAGAGGATAGATGGCATGCAAGGGGTTAGTAAAGTTCTAATGTTGTTCTGGCCTACTAAGGGAAGGTAGGCTGGATAGGAGTATATATATATAAAAGGTTGGAGAGCGTCAGCAACGGAAAAATCAAGGATCTTCAAGAGGTATGAGAGAGAGGCTAGGTCGGACAAGAGTCGAGAAGCGCGGGGTATTTTAATGAGAGGGGAGGAGTTCAGGGGGGCTATAGGGAAATTTGACCCTAAGGTCTCTGGGCGTGGGGGTGGCATTAGGCTGCAGTTGATATTGGAGTTTGAAAAGGCAGTGAAAGTACGTTAGCCAAATGCTACCGGGGAATGCAACTATGGGGTGGTATATGAGTCTGGAAAGATAGATTGATGTGGACTGTGGGGCTGGGGGGGGAGAAGGAGGTGAACTGTAGGTGTGTGCTTGACTGTGGGTAAAGTGGGAAATACATGGTGTATTATTCTTCGTCAGTACGAGGGGTTATGGATACTATTAGTTGGCACGAGCTTTTGCACGTCTAGTTGTCCCTGGGAACTGCGTTTTCTATGAAATATATACCAAGAAAAGCGGCAGTTCGTAGGGGTACTTCGTTATTGTTTCGAGGTACTTATGACAGATACTGGTAACAAGGTTATCTATACAATCTCTGGTTGGGGTAAGAGGTGTAGGACACGAAGCAAATTGGCGTAGTGTGGACTGTGGATACGAAGGAGGTAAGTGGAAGACGTATGACAATTGTGGAAAAGTAAATGGAAAAAGTGAACACAATGGCGGAAAAAGATACTTAACCTAAGGATTGAATACATAGATTTTATGGGGCGATGGGTCTTCAGAAACTTAGTCTGGCAAGACAAGATGTTAGGGAATGTTAATATTAATACTTAACCTAAGGATTGAATACATAGATTTTATGGGGGCGATGGGTCTTCAGAAACTTAGTCTGGCAAGACAAGGTATGTTAGGGTATGTTAATATTAATATCTTAAACCTAGGGACAGAGCATGGGTGTATTTATATGAATGGGTATTCTTGTTCATCATCATGTAGGGAGAGTGGTGTGTAAGAGGTGTAGGACACAAAGTAAAATGGCGTAGTGTGGACTGTGGATACGAAGGAGGTAAGTGGAAGGCGTATGACAATTGTGGAAAAGTAAATGGAAAAAGGTGAACACAATGGCGGATAAAGATACTTAACCTTGTGACGCTTCTGCATAGTAGCCACGTGCGGGCATGCGCGCACGTCGGCTGCCCAGCCGTTTAGAAACCGGCTGGTGGCAGACGGCCGGCCGGCTTTTCCTTAGTATGTATCCTACGATAATGTAACTAATGTCTGGGATATTCTTATGTTGTTTCACAGCTTGAAGCTGCCCTTATTCTTAACCAACGCATCTTAGTATATTTTATTCTCGATAGTTGATTGTTTCATTATAATATATAAGATGTAAGTCTAGTGAGAGTGGGAGGAGACGAGCGGGAGAGAGAGACCGGCTGGGGGACGTTGCTTCGCGTGGAGAGTCTAGCTTGGGACGAGCCTGATGTTGCCAATTTGATTGCAACGTTAGGCTTAGTTTCGACTCACGCAAGGGGTAGAGGATTTTGACCCGGCAACTGTGTTGAGTGTTGCCAAGCATGGGATGTATTTAGCATGCCTAGGGTGGGGTCCAGACAGATTCAAGACTCAGAGCTCACCTCACTGTCGTACCCTTCGGACCCCCTTGATATCTATCCCTCTCAACCCCACTTAGAAACTTTCTCTCTTACTTTGTATACCTCCCTTCCACTACTTCACCAATCTATTTAATTATCCCATCCCCTTGATAGACCTTATATCTATTATTGTATTAACGACGAGCTCTCAGATAACTAGATAGGATTTTGGGCCTTATGCAGAGATTTAATTGTTAATGAGACCTAGGAAGATTTTTTGTTGTCTCATATTTGGTGGTTTCATGCTTGCTAGTGTGTTCTTGTGTCAGGTTAGCAGGAGCTAGACCGGAGGGGAGGCTTTTTGTGATCCTTTAAGTAAAGTCTGCTGGTGCGAGTCCTGTGGACCCGCACGACTTTACTAGGATACCCGTGGGAGTCTGGGGGCATTTTCTTGTCTGTGTCCCTGTGTGTCTAGTGTTGTGTTGTGTGAGGGCCCTTGCCTAGTCCACTCAGCACTGCGCTAGCTCGTCTTGCTTTTGTTTTAGGGTCGCCAGGAGAGAGTCAGATACTTGCGATCTGAGTCTCTCAAGAGAGCACCCTTTCAATTAGAGTAATTTGGCGCACAGACTTGGGAACGTCCCTAGGCTAGAGCAGGTGGCTCAGCCCGGGTATCCGAAGCCTATATCCTTCCGGCTAGACCTCTGCCACCTGGCAGATTAACAGCAAGGGGTTTATTATCTCTGTATGCTTGTTATTGTGCCACAGTTTACCGTTTTTGTGAGCATTGTGAGTCAGAGTGTGGCTTAGAGACTCTGTCCGAGCAGGCTTGCCTGACTAAGAGTGAGAAGCACACCTGTATGTGGTTATGTTGCGAGTTGCTACCTTTATTTAATTATACCTATGCCATTATACACTGTATGGCCTATCACTAGTATTTATTCCTGCTTATGAGTTAAGAGTTCTCCAAATCCGTAACTTACTTTCTTTGCTAAGCATCAGATCCTACAGTAGCCGCATGCAGTTTAGAAACCTGCATCTTGTCTACCTGTACGATGTTTTGAGGACTGTTTGTTTTCACGTTCTTTCACGCAGGGGTGATTAGTTGTATTAATTAACGTAATGTTAAATGTACTTTCTTCTAGTTTGTTATTAAATTATTTCTGCAATTTAATTCCATTATCTATCTTTTCCTTGAAGCTTTAAGTCAACTTAATTGTGTGATCTTTTATATAGCCTGCTTGACTATCAGCAGTCTATAGTGCGTGCACCCTGTAACCGAGTCATAGGATACCTTGTTGTCCAGGCAGGACTCTTGACGGTTTAGGGTGGTTTGTTGCCTGGGTTTATAGATAAGGGTTGGATCTAGCGTTTTCCGTTGTTGCTTGTTGCCGCATACCTAGTCCAATAGAAAGAGCCCAGTGTTTATATATCCCAGGACGTAGCCTTATTGGGCTATCCTTAGTTGGAATTATGCAAGGCTGGTACATGTCATATTTGTAACAAACTATGTGGTACCAACTCTGTAAATTGCTGACTGAATAAATATTATTATTATTATTATTATTATAACAAATGGCGACCTTGCATAGGATTTACTGAACACAGGAATATAGTGGTCATTTGTTTTGAGATTCCTTAGGATTAGAGGAATACAGTGGACATAGAGTTTTTTTTTTGGAGCAACCAATATAACACATTAAAGACTTTAAATAACATTAGTATATACATACTTGCATAGGAGATAAGGCACATTCTATAACCGTGATAATTACTGCAGTACACAAACATGTCTAATTCATCGGAACACAGTGATGGGTCAGGTCACGATACGGGCTCGGAGGGAGAAAGACCTGTGGAGTGGCTAGTCGATAGCGAGGAGGGTGCTAGAAGATTTTTAGAGGTGCCCCTTACCGCTGCCAGGGTGTTGAAGCTGAATAAGTATGGCTTAAAGTGTGTGGCAGGTCTTCAGGGTCACCAGGGTTTAAGTGGCCTGAGGAAAGATCAGCTGAGGACTTTGATATTGGGTTTAGAAGGGAGAGACCTGGGTGGAGAGGCAACTGGGGGCCCCGGTCCCCAGCCCCCCCCTCCACTCTATCCCCATATCAAACGTCAGGGTGCCTGAATTTAGTACATACCCCCAAGTTGATGGTCAATGGCAGCGTGGAATTCAATCACAGGGACCCTCTCCATTAAATGCACCTTCCCCTCCTCAAGGGTTGACTCCAGATTTGTTGTTTCGGCTTGAGATGGCCAAGGTTGAGGTTGCTAGAGCTCAGGTTGAGGCTACCGAAAGACAGACTAGAGCTCAGGTTGAGGCTGCCGAGAGACAGGCTAGTGTGCAGGCTGAGGTTGCTAGAGCTCAGGCTGAGGCCGCAGAGAGAACAGCTATACGAGAGGCTGAACTGCAGGCAGAGTCTACTAGGTATCGGGCTGACAGGGAGCTGGAGAGATCTCGAGTGGAGGTAACAGGGCGAAATATTGGGGGAAGTAACAGACATCGGGACCAATCATTGTCGCACCTGCTTAAACTAGTTCCTGTGTTCGATGAATCATGTGTGACTGAGTTTTTTATGCGATTTGAGAAGAAGTATCAGGAACACCAGTGGCCTCAGGAAAAGTGGGCAGCATTAGTTTCATCAAGACTCCTAGAAAAGGGGCTAAAAGCGTATGATGCACTACCTTTAGAGTCCTGTGTAGTTTATGATGAGCTAAAGAAGGCTGTGCTATGGGTCTATGAGTTACAACCAGAAACTTACCGCTTGAAGTTTCGGGGTGTTACTAAGGGCAAGGATAGTACCTTCCTAGAACACGCCCGGGACTTGTCTGGTGCACTACGACATTGGCTGCGTTCTGAGAGGGCAGCTACTTTTGAGGAGTTGAGTGAGCTGGTTCTCTTGGAGCAGTTCTTTAAGTGCACAGGCGGGGACTTAACATTAAATATAAAGGAAAAAAATCCTAGAACTCTCCAGGAGGCAGCAGAAATGGCTGACCTCCGACTGTCATTAATTCGAGGGTGCGGAGCAGCAGCTAGGAGTGAGTCGGGTGCAAAGGATCGTACCCCTCCCCCTCCCAAGAATTTTGATACACATAAATACACAAAACCATCTAGCACTGACAATAAAACTGAACATAAACCAAATACTGTCCCGTATAAGAAGTCTAATGGTACCTCCCACTCCCAAGGGAATCCAAAGAGTAAAGAGTGCTTTGCATGTCACAAGGAGGGTCACTTTGCAAATGCTTGTCCGAACAAGCCACCAAACAAGGTTGTGTCATTGGCCCGCAGCATAGGGGTGTCGCCTATATCTTCTGAGTTTGCCAAGGGTAGTTCGTCAGAGGTTGGGACACAGCCTGTGTTCAAGAGTCCGGAAGGCTCGAACCCTGTCCGCGACGTCTTTGGGGGTCATAGAGGGCATGGTTTTGTGAGGTGGGCTGGCGAAAGGCGAGGAGTTAAGCTATTGCGTGATACGGGGGCTTCTCAGACCTTGCTAAAGAACTTTACTGGTAGGCCGATTAACGCTGCTCGGGTGGTGGTAGTTCAGGGGATCAATACTACGAAGTCCTACCCGCTGGTGCGGATGGAGCTGGAGGTGGGTGGTGTGGCGAAGGAGCTGGATGTAGGAATTGTAGAAAACTTGCCTGTTGGGGGCGTTGACCTCCTCGGCAACGACTTTGCGGTGCCTGCTTCTAAGGTTTCACCCTTGGTCGTTGCCGAGAAGGCGGCCGACGTTAGTAGGGAGGAACAGGAGAGGGTTGAGAAGTGTAGCGTACAAACCATGGCGTGTGTTGTGACGCGTTCTCAGACATCCGGAGCCTTGCAGCCACCACCTCAGTCTATCAAACCGCGGAGGAAAGGTCACAAGAAAACGGGAAGTGTTGGTCAATTGGAGAGTTTTGAGCCGGCAGTGTTTCTTGGTGACTCATTATTGGCACCTATGTTAGAGTCTGGAGAGGCCCCGGGGCCTGTCACTGCTAGTGCAGGTGCAGGGCAGGAAGAGACTCTGCGACAGCATCGTTATGCGCAGCGTGAGGAAAGGATGGCTCAGCGGGACATTGGAGGTGGAAATAAATTATTTAAGATGAACTTGGATAATCTCGCACCTGCTGATATATGTTCCTTGCAGCTGGAAGATCCTGAAGTCAGGGCGTGTGGTAATGGTGCTGTCGAACTGGAGAGCGATGGGGATGCGCAGCCTGGTGATTTTTTCTTGTCCGAGGGGATCTTGTATCGGAGACATCAGGATCCCAAGAAAAAGTGGGATGGCGGGTCAGGATTAGTGGACCAGTTAGTAGTACCGAGGGTGTGCCGTGAGAGCTTATTGAGATTAGCTCATGATGTGCCTTTGGCAGGGCACCTGGGGGCACGTAAGACGGAGGCAGCTCTGAGCAAGCTTTTCTGGTGGCCTGGGTTAAAGGCGAGTGTCGTGTCATGGGTGTCACAGTGTCACACTTGTCAAGCTGTTGGGAAACCCAATCAGGTCATTCCGAGAGCCCCATTACAACCCATCCCTGTCATTGGGCCGCCCTTCAGCAAAGTAGTTATCGATATGGTTGGCCCATTGCCCCCCACTAGTGCCAGCAATAAATTTTTACTAACTGTAATGGATGTAGCAACACGGTATCCAGATGCTTACCCCATGCGCAACGGGATGGCTAAGACTGTTGTCAAAAACCTACTTGTCTATTTCTCTCATTATGGCTACCCTCAGGAGATCCAGTCTGATCAGGGATCCAATTTTACTTCTGCTCTGTTTAAGCAGACCATGCAGCAACATGGGATAGTGTCTGTGGTGTCATCTGCCTACCATCCCGAGAGTCAGGGAGTTTTGGAAAGGTGGCACTCGACTCTCAAGAGTATGTTGCGGTGTTATTGCATGGAAAATGGGAAGGACTGGGATCTAGGTCTCCCATACGTTTATTTGCTGCGAGAGAAGTACCTGGGGAGAGCTTGGGATTTAGCCCGAACGAGTTGGTTTTTGGACACAGGGTCAGGGGGCCCCTCCACATAGTCAAGGAGATCTGGGAGGGAGTCACAAAGCCATGCTCGCTTCTAAAGTATGTAGTTGAAAGCCGTGAGAGAATGCTAAAGAGCTTGGAGGTAGCAGGTCGGAACCTTAAGAGTTCACAAGCTCAGATGAAGGACAGATACGACCAGAAGGTGAAGCTGAGGGAGTTTGAAGTAGATCAGGAGGTACTGATACTACTGCCTCTGGTGGGACACCCCTTGTCTGCCAAGTATTCTGGTCCGTATCGGGTTGTAAGGAAGGTTTCTGATCTCGACTATTTAGTAGCTACTCCTGATCGTAAGAAAAAGAACCAACTTTGCCATGTAAATCTGATGAAAGAGTATGTGAGGCGCCCCTCCGAGCCTCTCACTGTCCTGGTGTTGATCTGCAGCGATTGTGGTGGAGAAGGAGGAAGGGACAGTCAAGCTGCGGGGGAGGATAATTGGGATTGTCATGTTTCCGCGGATCAGTGGGCGGGGAATTCTAGACAAGTGGCTCACAAGTTGATATTGCACCTGCCTGAGCAACAGCGTGTAGCTGTGCAGCACTTGTTTGATTCAAACCCAGCTGTTTTCGCGGAGCATCCTGGCCTCACTGCTCAAGCGGTGCACGATGTCGATGTTGGGGACCACCCGCCCTTTAAATCAGTGCCATACCGTGTTCCCCATATTAAATTACCAGCATTTAGGGAAGAGCTGGATTATATGCTGAAACGTGGGCTGATTTCTGAGGGTGCAGTAAGGTGGACTTCCCCAGTCACACTGCAGCCCAAACCAGATGGCAAGGTGCGGTTTTGTATAGATTTCCGCAGGTTGAATGGTTTAACCCCCACAAATGCCTACCCTCTCCCTCGCGTGGACGACAGTGTGGATAAGATAGGAAAAGCCAAGTTCCTCACTAAGCTAGACCTTGTTAAGGGTTATTGGCAAGTGCCCTTGTCTGAGCGAGCGCGAGAAGTGTGTGGGTTTGTGGTGAACGGTGCCACATATCGTTGCCATGTTATGCCATACGGGCTGAAAAATGCCCCTGCAACGTTTCAGAAATTAATGAACGACATTGTAGCCGACATTCCCAACTGTACGGTGTACCTAGATGATGTCATAATATACGACGATGATTTTAACAGTCACTGTGCTCACATCGGACAGCTTTTTAATAAACTGAATGAAGCAGGTTTGGTGGTAAACCTGGGTAAGTGCGATTTTGTCAAAGCCACAGTTTTGTACCTGGGGTTCGAGGTGGGGATGGGTCAGGTGTGCCCTCCACAGACAAAGATCAAAGCCATCGATCAGTTTCCCCAGCCTACGACTAAGAAACAAATCATGCGGTTTCTAGGTATGATAGGCTATTATCGTCGCTTCATCAAAGGCTATTCGGCCGTACTTGCACCTTTAACCGACTTATTATCTAAGGACAAGAAGTTCCGGTGGTCTCCTGAGTGTGCAGAGGCGTTTTCCTTGGTGAAACACCTGTTATGTACCCACCCCATACTCAGGGCCCCGGACTTCAGCAGACCTTTTCAGCTGGCGACTGATGCCAGTGGCGTAGGGGCTGGGGCTGTCTTATTACAGACAGATGATGAAGGTATCGAACATCCAGTGAGTTTTTACAGTAAAAAATTCAATAGTGCACAAAGGAATTACTCTGTAATTGAAAAAGAACTCCTGGCGATAGTGCTGGCGCTCAGGCACTTCGATGTATATGTTCCTGCTTTCGGACCAGTCGTAGTGGTTTATACCGATCATCACCCTCTGAAATTCTTGAATCAGTTTCATAACCGGAATATGAGGCTGACCAGGTGGTCACTCATGCTTCAGGAGTATAATCTGGACATACGCCATATTGCCGGTTCTGATAACGTGATAGCGGATTGTCTATCAAGGGTTGATGATGTTGGTTAGACTGCCACAGGATTGAGGGTTGAGTGTGGAGGAAAATAGGCTGTCACTGTAGTTCAGCCGAAAAAAAACAAAATAAAAAAGCAAAAACCTTATAAAAACTCTTTATTTTTATAACGTGTAGAATTTTGTATAAGATGTTGTAGCAGTATCTAAGTTGAATGTTTTCGCTTATTGTCGCTAAGTTAGTTGAACTTGCTCGGTGGAGCGCAACAGTCTTTATTTTTTTATATATAGTGCCTTGTGTCGCAACAGTGTGTGGTACTATAAGAAGCTTTCTGTTAGATATGAAGAACTTAGTCAAGGGTCTTATATCTTGGGGGAGGTGTGACGCTTCTGCATAGTAGCCACGTGCGGGCATGCGCGCGCGTCGGCTGCCCAGCCGTTTAGAAACCGGCTGGCGGCAGCCGGCCGGCCGGCTTTTCCTTAGTATATATCCTACGATAATGTAACTAATGTCTGGGATATTCTTATGTTGTTTCACAGCTTGAAGCTGCCCTTATTCTTAACCAACGCATCTTAGTATATTTTATTCTCGATAGTTGATTGTTTCATTATAATATAAGATGTAAGTCTAGTGAGAGTGGGAGGAGACGAGCGGGAGAGAGAGACCGGCTGGGGGACGTTGCTTCGCGTGGAGAGTCTAGCTTGGGACGAGCCTGATGTTGCCAATTTGATTGCAACGTTAGGCTTAGTTTCGACTCACGCAAGGGGTAGAGGATTTTGACCCGGCAACTGTGTTGAGTGTTGCCAAGCATGGGATGTATTTCGCATGCCTAGGGTGGGGTCCAGACAGATTCAAGACTCAGAGCTCACCTCACTGTCGTACCCTTCGGACCCCCTTGATATCTATCCCTCTCAACCCCACTTAGAAACTTTCTCTCTTACTTTGTATACCTTCCTTCCACTACTTCACCAATCTATTTAATTATCCCATCCCCTTGATAGACCTTATATCTATTATTGTATTAACGACGAGCTCTCAGATATCTAGATAGGATTTTGGACCTTATGCAGAGATTTAATTGTTAATGAGACCTAGGAAGATTTTTTGTTGTCTCATATTTGGTGGTTTCATGCTTGCTAGTGTGTTCTTGTGTCAGGTTAGCAGGGGCTAGACCGGAGGGGAGGCTTTTAGCGATCCTTTAAGTAAATTCTGCTGGTGCGAGTCCTGTGGACCCGCTCGACTTTACTAGGATACCCGTGGGAGTCTGGGGGCATTTTCTTGTCTGTGTCCCTGTGTGTCTAGTGTTGTGTTGTGTGAGGGCCCTTGCCTAGTCCACTCAGCACTGCGCTAGCTCGTCTTGCTTTTGTTTTAGGGTCGCCAGGAGAGAGTCAGATACTTGCGATCTGAGTCTCTCAAGAGAGCACCCTTTCAATTAGAGTAATTTGGCGCACAGACTTGGGAACATCCCTAGGCTAGAGCAGGTGGCTCAGCCCGGGTATCCGAAGCCTATATCATTCCGGCTAGATCTCTGCCACCTGGCACATTAACAGCTAGGGGTTTATTATCTCTGTATGCTTGTTATTGTGCCACAGTTTACCGTTTTTGTGAGCATTGTGAGTCAGGGTGTGGCTTAGAGACTCTGTCCGAGCAGGCTTGCCTGACTAAGAGTGAGAAGCACACCTGTATGTGGTTATGTTGCGAGTTGCTACCTTTATTTAATTATACCTATGCCATTATACACTGTATGGCCTATCACTAGTATTTATTCCTGCTTATGAGTTAAGAGTTCTCTAAATCCGTAACTTACTTTCTTTGCTAAACATCAGATCCTACAGTAGCCGCATGCAGTTTAGAAACCTGCATCTTGTCTACCTGTACGATGTTTTGAGGACTGTTTGCTTTCACCTTCTTTCACGCAGGGGTGATTAGTTGTATTAATTAACGTAACGTTAAATGTACTTTCTTCTAGTTTGTTATTAAATTGTTTCTGCAATTTAATTCCGTTATCTATCTTTTCCTTGAAGCTTTAAGTCAACTTAATTGTGTGATCTTTTATATAGCCTGCTTGACTATCAGCAGTCTATAGTGCGTGCATCCTGTAACCGAGTCATAGGATACCTTGTTGTCCAGGCAGGACTCTTGACGGTTTAGGGTGGTTTGTTGCCTGGGTTTATAGATAAGGGTTGGATCTAGCGTTTTCCGTTGTTGCTTGTTGCCGCATACCTAGTCCAATAGAAAGAGCCCAGTGTTTATATATCCCAGGACGTAACAACCTAAGGATTGAATACATAGATTTTATGGGCGATGAGTCTTCAGAAACTTAGTCTGGCAAGACAAGATATGTTAGGGAATGTTAATATTAATACTTAAACTAAGGATTGAATACATAGATTTATGGGGGCGATGGGTCTTCAGAAACTTAGTCTGGCAAGACAAGATATGTTAGGGAATGTTAATATTAATACGTAACCTAAGGATTGAATACATCGATGAACGACGACATTATAGTCGTCGTCCTAATAAGGTGATGAAACCTGGTTGATCTGCACTTGGCACAATACGACACAAGGACAGTGCCGCTATGTCGTATCAATACTGGTGGCAGTTAATATTATAGAGACACTTAGTTACTAGAGGAACAATGCAAGGGGCGACTGAGCACGGGTTACATATATCTATACTCGTCATGGGAAATGATATACGAGGTCTAGGGACAGGCGTGGGTGTTTTAACTTCTAAGATATATAACATCTACTTCTCAGATGTAAGAACATACATAGATATATGGCTGTCTGATTTGTTGGCCTTGGCTCAACCTAGGGACAGGGCATGGGTGTTTTTTAATATGAATGTATATTCCTGTTCATCATCATTGTAGTTAGAAGTGTAGGACACGAGGGGGTAGTGTACGTGAGGTGTGGAAAATGGTCAGTTTAGAAGGGGTAGGTAGGTGCGGCCTGGAGCTGCTTAGCCCTGCGGGCTTGGGCCTGTCTGAATTGGCTGGCTCGGTCAGCTGGTCCTTTCGTTCTGTGGACCTTTCTTTCGGGTGTTTCTGTGTGGTGTTCGCTCGTGGCTTCTGTTGTGGGCTTCTCGTTCTGGGACATTTTATATATATTTGTGCGAGACATTTAGAATGTCAGTGAATCATGCTAAAATGTGAAGTTATGCACAACACAAATATATTGTTAACAGGATTATAAGCATAATGCAAAATAATTAGCCAAAATACAAGTTTCAGTCCATTTTCATAAATATAGATCGGGCACGGATTATGTAAAGTAATCGATAGGTGTGACCCATGGTAGAGCAAGGAAATAATCTGATTATTATCATACGATTGTGACACAATTTGTATAAGTGTACCCAACATGTCACGTTTAGCAAATAAGTAAAAAGGAAAACATGCAACAACAGATATACTGATCCTTACGAGGCTGCTTGTAAATATGAGTGCAAAAGAGCAGATACACACATAATGATATGGAGTAAAATAAGTCCACATATAACGTCATTTTCACCATATAAGGAATTGTTTTTTTTCTTATATATTATACTTGCGTGACCCGCTATCGAATGCTGTCATATTTAATAACTTGCATCTACTATTGGCCTATATATAACCTGTTTAAAATCCATATTATCATTTGATGTCACATACGTCGTGGGGATAAATATGCTATAATTAATGATATAGTATAGATTTTCGCCTACTCTTATGACTTCAGAAAGCTACCTTACATTTGTTATTTTGTAAAATGTACTATTTATTTAAACTAATACAGCATTGTCTTCTTTTATATGCTGTGCACTATCAGACAACTAATAACATATTCTCATGCAATTGACAACACTGAGTCATTGATCGACCATCGCTCTCTAACCTCGGAAACACAAACTACGTCAACTAAGCATTACTCTTGGCATAATTGGTAATCACACACACATACACTCAGAATATTGTGTGCCTCAATAAGCATTATCGGAGTGAATATGCTTTTTATAGATAATTATTTTTAGTTGTAACATGGAACACTTAGCAAAGTCATTATTTAGCAACAGTACTAAATGTATGCTACGCAATTGAGATACATATAAGCATATATTGCGTGACACCTCATGTAATAGGGGGTGGACATAACAATAGCCATTATGTGCGTTTGCGTATGCATGCGTGTGTGCATGCCTGCTTGTTTGCATATGCTTGTGGCGTGTTATAGTGTAGTAATTATAGTTCAGAAATATATACATATAGGTTTTGTAAGAACAGAAATACAGTATATATTTATTTGAATATAGTATTTATTCAAGTTCCAAATCAAATTACCACAGTAATCCTTTGTATTTTAATCAGTATAACTAAAATAATGGTTTCCTATGCAAGTCACGAGGATATATTGTCTCCAGGCATACCAACAGTTATATTCTGCACATTTTTCTAATCAAAACAACTTCACAAGAAGCACATCAAGCACCTGTTATTTGTTAGCATTGAAAGATAACGCAGGTGGGTCAAAACCATTATATTGTTAAGGACAGTAAAGATAGAGGGTATATATTGATATCGTGACACATGTTGGCATGCCTGAACAGCTGTAAGTGTGGCATTTTCAAAGGTGTTAGGGTGGCGAGGAATTGAGCCATACCATTTTCAACTTTCTGTCATGAGACAAAAGAGGTCAAAATAGCATAAACGTCTACAGTGAGGTAACGGAAGTTTGATGATGCAGAGTATTTCAGTCCTTATCTATCTGTGCAATACATCGTTAATACAATCAATCATAAAATACGGTTGCCAGCTTCATTTTAATTTTTTACATACCAATTTTCCTGGATGGCAAAGAATACATAGTCCTTTGCTTTATTATATATAGGTGAGATGCGGTCTCAGGATGATAAGACCGCATCTCTAGCTGCCACTAAACCTGCAGCCAACCCTACTCCTGCACATGCCATTTCTCATCCACTTCCTCTCCCACCAGGAAGTGATCACCCCCATCTTATAACAGGATCTGCCCAGGGGCATCTAGCTACAAGGTACAGCCAGAGTCCAGGCGCGCCACCCCCAGAGCTACAAGGGCATAACCACCACGCGCCAACAGCACCCCAGCGCCCTTGATCCTCTCAAGCCGGGCGCCTTAAGTAGGGGCAAGAAGATTGCCTTATACTCACCCAGCCTGGACATCAGTAACTAAGCTTGCCATTTGGTATTATTTAGTTCAGGGTAAGAACAGCCAGAGATAGCTGGTGTTCAACTTGTCAGTTGTGTGCTGTGATCGAAGATCTACCAGGTCGGGTTCCCCCCATCAGGAAGAGGACTAGCTTGGGCAACCCACTTTGGGCTCCACCTTTCTGGCCTTCGATGCGGTGCACAAACCAAGTACCAAAGGATTCCTACCTTGTTTTTTCAAGGGATTATGAGGATAGTGTAGTAACTTGAGATCTACCAGATTGGGTTCCCCCCATCAGGAAGAGGACTAATTTTGGGCAACCCACTTTGGGCTCCCCTTTCTGGATTCTCTTTTTACTACATGGTTCTGATAGTTCCACAAACTAGCAAGGAAGGAAGACACTTACCTTGACCCCCCTTAGACTACCTATAATGTCACTATCTAGACTGCTTGCCACTCTAGGTAAATCATTATGCTAGTCACCCTAACCCCCCAAACCTTGTAGCAGAACTTCAGCATATCCTTTGGGGATCACTGCACTGTGGGAGTGCAAGAGGAACCCGGTTGTCCCGTGGTAGGCGCCAAGGTCTAAGGAATCATCTTGTGACTCACCCTGGACCAGTAGCTGGAGTCATCACGCCCAGCCACCCCCCCTGGACCAACTTCCGGAGTCATCACGCCCAGCCGCCCTCCGGACTACTGGATCCTCCCTCGATCTACGGGCCCTCCTCTTCACTACAGCTCTCCTTTAAGTGTTTTTGTACCGTTTATGGGTATAGAGTTGACTCAGGGTTGTGGTAGAAGTTTTCTTCAGGGGTTCTCATTAACATTACGTCTTGCGAGAGGTCTTTCTTCTCCCTACTTAAATTGACGTTAATTAGCCCACTTGCTGGGACCCATTATACATACCTATCAGGGGATCCTTATATACGCACCTTCCCGGGTTATTGGTCTCCCATAGCCCGACAGAGGGGGCGTGCCTATATAAGACCCATAGCATCAAACACAAACACATATTTACACGTAATCTAGTTCCTTTGTATAACTTCTAGCCTAATTCATTTAACATTCATGGTTTTTCAAGGGTCTTCAAGGGTCAAGGGTCTTCAAGGTTTCTTTATTGATATTCCCTGGACCTCTTTCTTTTCTAATGATGCACACTCCACCTTGAGCCACATACAAGATTTTGTAAAAATTGGAATGGAAACTTTTATTCCTCATCAAAAGTACAGTAAAAGATCTAATTCACCTAAATGGTTTGACCATAATTGTGCTAGAGTAACTGAACAAAAAGCAATAGCCTACAATGCATACACAAGATCAAAAACACATGAAGCCTTTAATTACTTTAGAAACATCAGAAATCATGCCAAAACTGTATTAAACCTAACTAAATCAAACTTTCTCCATAAGCAGGCAAATAAACTTCTAAATAATCCAAATGATAACAAAATACTTTGGTCTACTCTTAACTCATTCAAATCCAATTTCACTACTGCTTCATCCATTCCACCATTAAAATCTCCGACTGGCAATCTTGTAAGTGACCCACGAGGTAAAGCTAACCTTCTTGCGGATATTTTCTCCACCAACTCAACCTTAGATGAAATAAATCAAGATGTCCCTGTACTTAATTTTAATTCACCTGAAATTCCCTCGCTTAAGATCCACACCAGACATGTCAAAACTATTTTGCAGAATCTCTCAGTAGATAAGGCTCCTGGTCCAGATGAAATTCCTCCAATAGTACTTAAGAATTGCTCCTTGGTGCTCGCTCCTGTATTGGCAAAAATTTTCCGTCTGTGTACTCATACCTTATGCTTCCCAGTACCCTGGAAAGAAGCAAACATCCATCCAGTTCCTAAAAAAGGTGCCTCTTCAGATCCATCAAACTACAGACGAATAGCTATAACTTCCACTCTTGGCAAAGTCTTTGAAATTATATTAAATAATCACACAATTAAGCATCTGGAGAATAATAAATTAATCAGTGATAGGCTATATGGTTTTAGACGATGTCGATCAACTGCAGACATTCTTTGCCTTCTTACGCATCAAATCAACCAAGCTACAGACCAACATGGTGAAACACATACAATAGCACTGGATATATCAAAGGCATTTGATAGAGTCTGGCATCAATCCTTATTGTCGAAGATGTCACACTATGGCCTTGCATCATTAGTTCCACTAATTTCTTCTTATCTTCATAACAGAAAAATACGTGTAATGGTAGATGGCCTTTATTCTCAATTTCACTCAATAAATGCTGGTGTTCCCCAGGGATCAGTTTTGGCCCCAACTCTGTTCCTCATTCATATCAATGATCTCATATCTACCACTCATAATCCAATACATTCCTACGTAGATGACTCAACACTCCACAGTTCCTTCACATTTACCAATCTTTCTCCCAACCCGATCTTATAAATTCAAAAATAACCACTGCAATTTCTCTGAACCAGGACCTTTCTAGAATTAATGAATGGGGACAAGAGAATCTAGTTTCCTTTAATGCACAGAAAACCAAGTACATTCAATTTTCTAACCGACAGAATCTCACGGACTCCCATATATTTTTTATGATGTAAATATTCCCACTTCCCCTAGTATTGACATTCTCGGTGTAACATTAACTACTAACTTGAGCTGGACACATTATGTTAGAAGCATTGCTAAGAATGCCTCTAAAAAACTGGGACTCCTGTACAGAGTTCGAGAATTCTTCACTGACGAGCAGTTGGCCGTAATATATAAAAGTCATGTGCGTTCTCAGATGGATTACTGTTCACCTCTGTGGGGTGGAAGTGGAGTGGTTGCATTGAGGCAGTTGGACAAAATTCAAAATAAAGCTATTAGATTAATCAATAACCCTGCAATCACACAGGACCTTCCTACATTATCCATACGAAGAAACGTTGCATCCCTTGCATTATTCTACAGATATTTTCACAGCAATTGTTCCGAGGAACTTGCTTCAATTGTGCCGCCTCTCCACATCTTTCCCCGTAGAACTAGGGCAGCTGAGAGCCCCCATGAATTTACAGTTTCTCCTCCACAATGCAGAACTTCTGCTTATCAGAATTCATTTATCCCCAGAGCTACTACTCTTTGGAATTCACTTCCCTCGAATTGCTTTCCACAAACTTACAATCTACAAATGTTTAAATCCAGTTGTTACAAACATTTTATGAATGGAGGATGCCTTTAGGCACATGGACCTTTTTGTTTTATCTGTGTTTTTCCTTCCTCCGTTCATTGTCTCTTAAAAAAAAAAAAAAAATCTGTCAGGTTCATAACTCGAATAGATTTCACTCTATCTCAGCTCCCGACGATTGTTGCCTCAGCCTTCAGCACCTTGCTAGTACACAATTAGAGTTAAGGATTAATCTTTGCCAGGTGAGATCTAGCACACCTATAGTATTAATATAATTTGTGAGCCTTTCCGAGCCCACTTCATTGTTGATGACCACTTGGCCATTATTGCTTTAGAGTCAGTTAACGTCACTATATGCCGGGGACATCATTGCATGATCCAGACGGCATTTGCCATTACTGCACTCTTGTCTTTTGTTGAGATCCTCTCTGAGATCTATTTGGGTAGGAGGTGTACCTCCACCATTTTGGATACCTTATAATTGTATCCTAGGAGTATTATTATTACCTTGAGTCCGGACCCATTGTCCGACTCCTATTGCTTACTTGATAACCTGAGTATTGTATGTCTTAATTATTCTTATTGTTGTTGATGATCTCCAGGTTACAGGTATAAAATATATGTCTTGCTCCTCCATGAACCAGGTGTTAAACTGAATAAAACCCATGTTAACTTGTTACCTGTGTGCTTACTATCCTGCCGTGTTGTCTCTTTATTTAAAGTTTAAGGTATACCTATCCAGTTAGAGAGCTGCTCATTGTACAAAGAATATCTCGCATTCCAATTTGGACCGGGCATAACACTGGTGACAGCGGTGTCTCTTTCTCGAAGGTAGCCTTTCAGGTTTTTCCTGCTTTAAATATTTTGAGAGTATCACAACAGGGATAAGTAGTCAGGATGGCAGGGAAAGCACTGGATATTATTCCTTTCAGACCAGAGGAAACTGACATTGCCACCTATTTAGAGGTTGTCAAGCCAGTGCTTGACATCATATTTAAAGATGAAGTTGCCCCTAAAATACATACTGTAGTCATGAAGCTAGGGCGGCCTATGGCCCTAGTTTCCAGTTATGTAAAAGAGAACCCCGGAATGACCTGGGAACAGCTTGAAACATACACTAAAACTGCCATTAACCCCGTCTTAGGTACTGTAATAGCCGACCAGCAATTTCACGCCATCACCTACGACGGGGACCTCGACGCCACCATCAGCAAGCTTACCAGGCTGGCTTCCACCGCATTCACAACGGCTACAGCTGCAGAGAGGAAGGAGAACGTCCGCCGGACCCTGATGAGGATCCTTCCGCGTGCAGTCCGGGACCACTTTGCCATCACAGAACCGGCCGGATATGATACAGACCTCCCTATCATACGCCGTATTCTGGCCCTGCAAAAATCCCAGGAGCAAGGAAAGATCGCGGGTATCCAACGAGCTCCCACTAAGCCACAAGGAGCTCATTCCGGACCAACCTACCACCCTAGCCACAACCAGGACAAGCCGGAAGAATGGGCCAGAGTCAAGCCTGGAGACTGGAAGCCCTGCGGGTCCCAGTGCCCTATTAATGGGTTGAAGAGGTCTTTTGCCGAGTTGCTGGCCAAACGCTCGAGGGTTCCACTGTTCTGGGGACAGATTCCCTGGCTGAAGCCTTCCAGAAGAGTTGCCACCATCCTAGAAGACGGCACCGCAGGAGCTGATGACTACGACGAGACAGCTGCAGAGGTTGGTGACCCGGACGACCACAGTACAGTCGAGCCAGAAGTCATCAAACCGTGTTTTTAGACCGCCCCCGCCCACCAACTTGCAAACTGGCGGGGGCTCGAGATAGGGGCAGCTATGATATGATAAAGCCTCCCATTTACACCCACCTGACCATCCAGGGAGTCAACTCTCGACTCCTTGTCGACACCGGAGCTTCAAGATCCTGTATTTTTTCCTCTTACCACCAGAGACATCACAACACTTTTGGACCGATTCAACACTCGTCCACCACCCTCATTGATGCCAACGACAAACTTATTTCTAGTACTGGCATCACGGCCCCACTGTATATGGCCACCCCTCAACCTAACCACGGCCATCACCACGCTTTCATGGTATTTCCCTCCCAAGAAACCACCTACGACTGATACCTGGGATTCGACCTTCTCACGGCCCTCCGCACTACTATCCAGTGTGTTGAAAGAAGATTGTTATTTTCCACCAAACCCCCAGGACCTACCACTCCGAAGATTGCCACATCGCTCCATGACCCTCCTCAAACCTTGAAAGCCATCCGTGTTGCATCGGCCATCACCATTCAACCCATCACCTTGCTGCCACATCATGAACATTGGGTACCCATCCATCCAGCCCTCAACGGAGAACTCATTCACACTCCCTCTCTTCAGAGCCCTTTTGACAGGGATTGTCTCACTGCTCCTGCCATTTTAAAACAAAATGCAGTAAGAATAGCCAACATCTCCGACCACCCTACCCAGGGGTCTCACCATCGGAGAACTAGAGACTTATGATGACCAGCCTTCAACTGACACCACCACCTCCATTCCTGCATCAACTCCATCACTCCCAGACGTTCCTACTCACCTCACCCCTCAACAAAAGGACGATCTGTGCCAGTTAATGGCCGAATACCAGGACATCTTTGCCACCAACTCCCAAGATGTAGGCCACACCCATGTCCTAGAACACCACATTCACACTGTTGGACCCCCAGTCAGACAGGCTAAACGAAGAAAGAACCCCCTTCAGCGCCAAGAAGAACAGAAGCAAGTTACAGAGATGTTAGAAGCTGGCATCGTCAACCCCTCAACTAGCCCTTGGTCCTCTCCAGTGGTACTGGTCAAGAAGAAGGATGGGTCATCTCGATTCTGCATCGACTACCGACAACTCAACGATGTCACCATCAAAGATGCCACCCCACTACCACGCATCGACGACTCCCTAGACTCCCTCTTAGGGGCCAGATGGTTCTCCACACTGGACCTGCAATCCGGATACTGGCAGGTCCCCGTCGCCCCCACCGACCAAGAAAAAACAGCTTTCTCCACCAGCCAAGGGAAGCTATACGAGTTCTCAGTGCTGCCATTCGGATTATGTAACGGTCCCGCCACCTTCTCCCGACTGATGGAATCCGTACTTCAGGGATTAACTTGGGAAACATGTCTGGTGTACTTGGACGACATCATAGTATTTGGTCGTACCTGGGCAGAACACATCCAACGCCTCCGCCAAGTTTTCCAGAGGATCCGACAAGCTGGATTAAAGCTGAAGCCTACTAAATGCACCATGGCTCGACATCAGGTCCAATTCTTAGGACATCTGGTGTCAGAAGAAGGACTTGCACCTGATCCCAAGAAACTCCAAGCCATCCAGGAGATCCAACCCCCGAAGTCAGTAAAAGGAGTAAGAGCTTTCCTAGGCCTTGCCTCCTACTATCGGAGGTTTGTGAAGAATTTCGCCACCATTGCCAGACCTCTACACGACTTAACTAGGAAGGAAGAACCTTTTGTGTGGACCCCCGACCGTCTCCAAGCCTTCACCTCCCTCAAGGACCTACTCGTGTCTTCCCCTGTCGTCTCTTTTCCGGACTACCAACTACCCTTTAGACTCTACACCGACGTGTCCCTTCTCGGCGTCGGTGCAGTCCTCTCCCAAAATCGAGAAGGACGAGAGCACATCATTGCTTGTGCCAGCCGGACCTTAACCCCGGCAGAAACCAACTACCCGGTAACTAAAAGAGAATGCTTAGGCATCGTTTGGGCCCTCCAACACTTCCGGGCCTACCTAGCTGGCGTCAAGATCACCATCATCACTGACCACCAAGCCTTACAATGGCTCAGGAAATCTGACTCTAAGAATGCCCTAACAGTCTGTTGGCGAGAATCACTTGAGGAGTTTGATTTTGAGATTTCCTACAGGCCGGGAAAACTCCATACCAATGCAGACGCCTTATCCCGGCTCCCACTGGCACCAGAACAACTCAACGCCATCCAAGAACCTCGACCACCACCTACTACCACTCCCCCTCTCATCCAGGCCTACCTCCGGAACGACAAACCAACTTGGATCTCCACCCGACTTTTTGGCCTCTTACAAAGAAGGGGTGACGCCCTCTTTACCCCAGAAGGTCAGATCGTACTAGGGCCTGAGGATGCTGAACAAATGATGTCTTCCTTGCACACCAACAACGGGATCCATCTAGGCCAAAAGAAGTTGGTGAACACGTTAAAAAACATCTACTGGACTCCTCGCCCCTACACCACGGCCAAGAAAATCACTGAAGCTTGCCGTGCCTGCACCCTGGGAAAAGACCAAACACGCACCCCAGGACCTTCCGGCAAACTCATCGCTTCTAAATCCTGGCAACTTTTGGCAGTGGACGTCATGGGACCTCTACAAAACGACAGGGGATACCGCTACATCATCACCTTCGTGGACACGTACTCAAAATACGTGATCGCCTGCCCTGCCAGAGAACACACTGCTATGGCCGTCACCGAGGCATTATTACAACATGTCTTTCCCTATTTTGGATTGCCACAGGCACTCCGACAATGCCCCTGAATTCACCGGACAAATTTGGACGCAGATCTCCGAAATGTTTGGATTTCACATCAGCCACTCTTCACCCTACTGGCCAAAAGGAAACTCCATCTGCGAGCGATCTCATAGAACCATCGCCAATCAAATCCGGACACGCCTCCAACAGATGAACTCATCGGACTGGACCAGCCAAATTCGCATCATACAATGGGGAATAAACACCTGCCCCAGAGACAACGGGATCACCCCTCATGAGATGGTTTTTGGGAGCCCACCTCTCCTCATACCACTACGTCACCTAGCTGCCCCTACTGAGGCCTCACCAGGTCTAAATACCAACCTCGTCCACCTCAAGAACCGCCTACGTCAGCTCCAGTTTACCCAAGATCTCCAGCCTGATGAAGCCCCCAAGAACAACCCTCACCAAGTAGGCGACCTAGTCATGGTCTCCATCTTACCTGTACCCTCCAAACTGAAGCCACAGTACAAGGGTCCATTTGAGGTCCTTAGGATCCCAAACTGTTTCCAGGTCATAATTAACTATCATGGGGAATCTCGCACTTATAGGAATAGGTTTGTCAGAAGGTTTCAACCTATTAATAAGAATATTACTGTTGTAGCTGAGCCTGATCAGGATGTTGACTGTACCCCTGTTTCAAATCTTCACCCTCAAACTTCCTGTCTTTCCGGACCTGTCCCTCTCAACCATGCTGTCCCTCTCCCTCCACCTCTTTCCACTCCCCCTCTCAATTCTCCTTTGCTTGCCCTTCACTCTCCTGTACTGCAACCTCCTGTCACCCTTCCCACTCGCCTCACCCAGTTCACCCCTTCTCACCTTCCTAAACATCGACCTCCTCCTGTTCTCTCTACTCAAACCCAAACTTTGCCCTCTTCTCTTTCACCTCCTGTCACCTTCACCCCTTCCCGCATTCCTAAGCCCAAATCTTCTCGCATCTCCTCTCCTCTCGTTTCACCTCCGCAACCTCCTTCTCAACCATCGCCTTTAATTAACCTTGCCACGTCTAGTCTTCCCCCCTCGCCACCACAACTCACCAACATACCCCCCACTTTGCCTATCACCCCCAGCTTCCGTCCTAAAAAACCCTCACCTACTCCTCCTATCTCTAAAACCCTACCTTCTTCTCCTCAATCTATTTCCCCTCCTTCTCAACTTCCCAGGCGAAAAACAATATCCAAATTTCGCTCAATATCACCTCTAACTCCATCTCCCCCATTTCCCAGACTGCCTTCTCATACCCGCTGTGGAAGACCTGTGAAGCCACCCACCAGCCCTGTCCCAGCCTAAAGTGAGAAAGGTTAAGGATCAAGCGTCTTCAAGCTCCTCCCCCCAGCCTGGTACTTCGGCGTCCGCACAACCTCATGACCTGGGCCAAGCCAGGCTCTCTGTCATCACTCTCCAACCACCTCCAGCCACGACAACGCCCTCGCTGACGACCACCACCAAGATGCGGATTGACATGATAACCCTGGCGCGGAAGGACTCCACCAAAGTAATCAAGTCACCTCACCAACTCCTGGACCATTTGAGGTACTGTGACTCCTCTTCTCTCCTCACCCTCACCGGAGACAAGATGGCCACCCCTAACAACCAGGGAGTCATTTATTACCACTTCCTCCAGCACCTGACCCCTGTCTACGAAGATAATACTTCAAGACATTACCATCTCCAGTCCCGAGATCGGGACTTTTCTCTACCAGACGGTAGTGAGATGCGGTCTCAGGATGATAAGACCGCATCTCTAGCTGCCACTAAACCTGCAGCCAACCCTACTCCTGCACATGCCATTTCTCATCCACTTCCTCTCCCACCAGGAAGTGATCACCCCCATCTTATAACAGAATCTGCCCGGGGGCATCTAGCTACAAGGTACAGCCAGAGTCCAGGCGCGCCACCCCCAGAGCTACAAGGACATAACCACCACGCGCCAACACCACCCCAGCGCCCTTGATCCTCTCAAGCCGGGCGCCTTAAGTAGGGGCAAGAAGATTACCTTATACTCATCCAGCCTGGACATCAGTAACTAAGCTTGCCATTTGGTATTATTTAGTTCAGGGTAAGAACAGCCAGAGATAGCTGGTGTTCAACTTGTCAGTTGTGTGCTGTGATCGAAGATCTACCAGGTCGGGTTCCCCCCATCAGGAAGAGGACTAGCTTGGGCAACCCACTTTGGGCTCCCCCTTTCTGGCCTTCGATGTGGTGCACAAACCAAGTACCAAAGGATTCCTACCTTGTTTTGTTCAAGGGATTATGAGGATAGTGTAGTAACTTTAGATCTACCAGATCGGGTTCCCCCCATCAGGAAGAGGACTAATTTTGGGAAATCCACTTTGGGCTCCCCTCTCTGGATTCTCTTTTTACTACATGGTTTTGATAGTTCCACGAACTAGCAAGGAAGGAAGACACTTACCTTGACCCCCCTTAGACTACCTATAATGTCACTATCTAGACTGCTTGCCACTCTAGGTAGATCATTATGCTAGTCACCCTAACCCCCCAAACCTTGTAGGAGAACTCCAGCATATCCTTTGGGGATCACTGCACTGTGGGAGTGCAAGAGGAACCTGGTTGTCCCGTGGTAGGCGCCAAGGTCTAAGGAATCATCTTGTGACTCACCCTGGACCAGTAGCTGGAGTCATCACGCCCAGCCGCCGCCCCCCCCCCCGGACCAACTTCCGGAGTCATCACGCCCAGCCGCCCTCCGGACTACTGGATCCTCCCTCGATCTACGGGCCCTCCTCATCACTACAGCTCTCCTTTAAGTGCTTTTGTATAGTTTATGGGTATAGAGTTGACTCAGGGTTGTGGTAGAAGTTATCTTCAGGGGTTCTCATTAACATTACGTCTTGCGAGAGGTCTTTCTTCTCCCTACTTAAATTGACGTTAATTAGCCCACTTGCCGGGACCCATTATACATACCTATCAGGGGATCCTTATATACGCACCTTCCCGGGTTATTGGTCTCCCATAGCCCGACAGAGGGGGCGTGCCTATATAAGACCCATAGCATCAAACACAAACACATATTTACACGTAATCTAGTTCCTTTGTATAACTTCTAGCCTAATTCATTTAACATTCTGTCAGGTTCATAACTCGAATAGATTTCACTCTATCTCAGCTCCCGACGATTGTTGCCTCAGCCTTCAGCACCTTGCTAGTACACAATTAGAGTTAAGGATTAATCTTTGCCAGGTGAGATCTAGCACACCTATAGTATTAATATCATTTGTGAGCCTTTCGGAGCCCACTTCATTGTTGATGACCACTTGGCCATTATTGCTTTAGAGTCAGTTAACGTCACTATATGCCGGGGACATCATTGCATGATCCAGACGGCATTTGCCATTACTGCACTCTTGTCTTTTGTTGAGATCCTCTCTGAGATCTATATGGGTAGGAGGTGTACCTCCACCATTTTGGATACCTTATAATTGTATCCTAGGAGTATTATTATTACCTTGAGTCCGGACCCATTGTCCGACTCCTATTGCTTACTTGATAACCTGATTATTGTATGTCTTAATTATTCTAATTGTTGTTGATGATCTCCAGGTTACAGGTATAAAATACATGTCTTGCTCCTCCATGAACCAGGTGTTAAACTGAATAAAACCCATGTTAACTTGTTACCTGTGTGCTTACTATCCTGCCGTGTTGTCTCTTTATTTAAAGTTTAAGGTATACCTATCCAGTTAGAGAGCTGCTCATTGTACAAAGAATATCTCGCGTTCCAATTTGGACCGGGCATGACAATAGGCTACCTACGGTAGTTCATAAACTAATTTACTTACGGATTATGATTATCTTGAGTTAATAGGCATAGGCCAAATAAACAAAAGTGCATGTCCAGTAAATGTTTGTAAACTGCTTTGTAAAAAGTTAAATGATAGTAAAATACTGTACACAAATAAGATTAATATGTAAATCGCCCATGATCAAATTGTACAAAAGGCTAATAAATAATTTTTGTTTGTTTGTTTGTTTTGTATAACCAACCTTTCCTACACAATAATACCCCCCCCCCCGGCCGCAAATCTAACTACGCCATCTATGGGACATAATATGCAACGGATTCAGGGTGGGGGGAGTGAGCGATCTTACTAATATCAGAGCGAAAGACTCGCAGCGAAATTACCATAGGTGGCCCAGTCGGAAAGGTTACCGACTGTAGGCTACATGTTTATTTAAAAAGGTTGAGAGAATATGACTTTTGGACGATGGGTCTTCTGCTTTTTGTTTCCTGCCTGGTTGGTGGGACTTTTTGAGGTATGAGGCCTTGGCCTTGACCCGGTGACGGGTGCGGCCGGCTTACTGGTGCTGGTGTTGCTTGTCTCTTCCCTCTTTCTCTTCTTCTTGTCTATTGGTCCTTTCGCCACTGGTACTTTTCCTTCGTCTGTGGTGGTTAGTTTTTCTCTGGGTGTTGGTGTCTCGGGGGTAGGGGTATTTCGTTTTCGGGGTATTTTATATATATATATATATATATATATATATATATATATATATATATATATATACTGTATATATATAATAATATATATTATTATAATAAAAGTTTATTGCATACAGAAAAAATTCGGGTTTAGACTCCCTACTGATACGGCCGACATAGCCACACAAGAACAAGGACACACACACACACACACACAAACTGACACAACAATAACACACACGGGTTTCGGAAATGGTACCGGTACACTGATTTTTCATTTGAACTTATAACTTGTTTTATTATATACTGTATATGTTGTTTCTGTTAGAGCTCTGCCCCGAGTCGGCTACCGCCAGCTATGGCATATGTACCTGAGTATACTCATATACATACAGGCAGTGTAGCTTTCCCCACCACCGTAAATGGGGAATGTGTAAGAAAATATATTATAATGTATTGAATTATATTATATTTTATTATATATAGGCCTACACAATCTCAACCGTGCGGTACTACAGTGGCGCATTTCATTTTTATAGTGGAAATCCACAGTAGGCGAATGCTAGACTACTCGGCCCACGGGACAGCTCGGCTCGGACAGCTCGGCCCACGGCGAGACAGCTCGGCCCAGTAAAACCGAGACAGCTCGGCCCAGTGTTAATTGCGAGACAACTCTGCCTTTCACAACCCATATTTGCTTCGACAACATAAAAACGATATAGATGGCTATAGATGGCTATATTGATAATTTTGGAATCACTATGTCCCTATCTATTTATGTATCTATCTTTTCGTTTCATCAAACAAGTGACAATTCATTAACTTTTATTTCTCGTATTGATCATTTTGGAATCACTATGTCCCTACCTAACCTAACCTTACCTAACCTAACCTAACCTAACCTAACCATAGCATAACATGGGGCCGAGCTGTCTCAAATAATGGGCCGAGCTGTCTCGCCGTCGTGGCCGAGTTGTCCAAAAGTAGGCCGAGCTGTCCGAGCCGAGTTGTCCCATGGGCCGAGTCGTCCAGTCACCCAGTAGGCCTAAATATAATCAAGCAAAACACTAATAACATATATAAAACTAAGAAATAACCCTAAAGAAAAATACTGTACCAGTTTCCCCAGCAACACAATGAAGTTGAAAAATGTTCCCCAGCAATAGGCTAGGCTACTGGTAAAAATGCCGGCAAAATCGCGATTCGTACTTCATTCCGGTGAAATCACAGTAAATTTGCAGAAATGTGTCGGTATACGAGTCAATATAGTTCAGTTTAGTTCTGCTATAGGTCTGACAAGTATATATTCTGTGTATGTTGAGTGGAAATGTACGATATATCCTTCCTCGTGGTGCCCAGTGATACCTTTAAGACACACACACCCTACGTTCTTTCAAAGCGATGTGTGTCAAGAAAAAACATAAAGGCTACAAAATAATAAAATAAATCACACGGGCATATTATAAGCCTATTCACTATGCCTATATCTTCACAGTAAACCTCGAAAATTCTTGGCTCAGGTGGTGGCAATAGTTGGGTGCCAAATTTAACCCTCCAGCCCCGTGGCTATGTATTCCAATTATATATTCCTAAAAACCCGGGGGTTTTGGACGAAAAACGTCTATGCCTAGGCTACCGTATCTTTGTTATTTTGACTGCTTCCGCATTCCTGCGCATCCCCAAGCGTAGATGTGTTTCGTACCTGTAGAATGGCGTTAAGTAGAGCTCTCTAAGTCAACTGGTTCAGTTGTGATGACGATTTCCGTGGAGATAACTTTGTGGCAAAATCAGCCACTTTACACTACTTTTCGCTACTTAACAATAACATACAGGCACACACGAACAAGCGACGCACTCCTTCTTGTGGTCGGAGATGCACGGCGTAGGTCCAGCAGGCTGTTGTTTACATGTGTCGGACGGACGCCTCGCACACCAAGCTTACAGGCTTTCAAGCTGCCGGAGCCTCAGCACCCTTCCGGGTTGCGCGGGGGGTGTTTTTTATGGATGCCTCAGAGCCTTTCCGGGTCTGAGGGGTTAAAGGGCCCTCCCCCGTGTTCACGGCTTGACTGACACAGGGACACTGACCAGTAATGTTTTAACGTCTCTCTCAGCCGCATGACAAAGGCTGTCTACATTGTTGCCATATTTGCCCACACACTCACTAATACTTACCCTATGATCAGGCGAATTCTCAGGAAGATCCGGCAACAAACAAAATGTCCAGGGATAGTTTTGGCCCCACGCTTTTCAAATGACATGAGTAAAACGTTTTTTAGCGTTTTGGAGTCATATGGCAGGGCGTTCTTATCACTCCTAGCGTGATAAGGAGCACAAAAGGGTTAATGGTCGTGTTTAACCTAAGAAGTGCACATGGGGGGTATGAGACACCACACTCCTGTGCTGACATATTTGAGCTGTTCCCATCACTAACATCGTTATTTTACCATAAATAGCATTAACCCGTACAGCCCCAGCGACGCGTCTGACGCATCGGCGATGTATGTAACGCACAGCCCCAGCGACGTGTCTGACGAGTCACCCTAATTGCTCCGACCGTAACCTCAGGTGTAGCCACTCGAGAGGGCTCAGATTTGTATGGGAACTGTGTACGTATCCCACGCAACCGTTCCGATGGTTGAAAACTCTCAAAGTCCACGTGTGTGCGCGTGAGCGCGCAATAACCTGGTTTTTTGGGGTAATTGCCTTCAATTTTTTACTCTTGTAAAATAAGTTTTCGGGGGCTCTGTAGGACCATTCTTTAAACTTTTTGAGCGGTTTTTCGTGGTTTTTCCTTCATTCCTAACCCATTCGCTATTGTTTCTGGAATAAAACCATTTTTTGAAAACCGGCCGGGTTCTGGTGAACAAACATTACAAAACTAGCCGGGGCTCCACGGGTTAATACTTATCCATATGCAGCTATTATAGGTTGATTATAAAGGTATTAACCTGTTACAGCAATAAAACAAGTGGGAACAGCGTTTGGATGGTCAAAATTGGCGATACAGGCCGGGAGTTACATAATGAATGGCTGAGGCAACCCTCCTCCCCTCCTCTCCTCCCCTTGTCTGGAGAGACACTGTTACGCAATAGTCTCTCTCTCGCTCTTTCCCACGCTTGGTAACAGTGATGACAACGCTCTGCTACCCACTCGCTAATGTTATCACAAAAATAGACCACAGAATAAGGGAATAACAGGAAAAATAGGTGATAACTGAAGGAGGTGAGGAAAGTGGGGAAGGAGGGGGGGTGGAGGAGTGATATTTGGCATAGCCCAGGGGCGAAAAAAAGAAAAACAAAAATTGGGGGGTGTTTTAAATGGATTTTTTTCCCCCAGACTCTTAAGAGTCTTCCAGCAGTCGCCCGGGGAAACTCTTAAGAGTCTTCCAGCACTTGCTGGGTTAATAGAAATTGCGAACACGTAGCGCCAAACAATACTACCCTAAACCGATAGGTCACTATGGGACTTTCCGGGTCGTCTATGTTTTTGAACCAAAGGAACCGGGTGACGTCTCTATCCCCCTTCTGCAATTTCACCATCAAGAAGGACTTTTCTATGTCGCTGGTGAATGCGTAACGTCCCAGTCTAAAGCGCAGTAATTGCTGCGATAGGTCCGACACCATTGAGGGGCCGGTCAATAAACAATCATTTAGACTGGGACTATGGCCTAGGTGGGCTGAGCAGTCATATACCACTCGGATGGGAGTGGTAACACTGTCCATTTTTACCCCCATGATGTTCGAGGTAATGGACTTTCCCGATATTCCCTGGTTCATCCACATCGACGACCTCAATAAACCCTCGGTCGAGATCATTTTGAAAGACCTCGTCATAAGCCTTGTAGGTGCTTGGTTCGTGGGCTAGTTTCCGCTGCAAGGCACGTAACCCAAAGTATATAGACACTAACAAGTAAACCTACTGTATAATCGAATTTCTTGAAGGGCGCCGAAGTGTGTAGGGGAGAGCGGTGATGGTTCGGAAGGAAGGATGGTTCGGACAGTGCATTTCCTGAGAAACGTATGGGACCTAAGGCCCCGAGATTTTGCGTGAAACTGCGAGAGTTAGTCTACTTTCATCACGCGTGATTTGGTTCCTACATCAGCTACACTTTTTAATGCAGGTCCGATTTTATGGTTTTTTGCACTTCCTATGTAATATTTTCACTTTATATCGTAAGCTCTACCTCCATGAATATGTCAACCAGCGAAATATGCATTATTATGGTGAAACTATGTTGTATGCCGAAGATATTGCCGTAAATAACAAATACTGAAGTCGCTTGTGTGAACATTGAGCGTACCCATCAATTAACTATATAGATTCGGGATCATTCGGACAGTTGAGGGTGGTGATGGTTCGGACCAGTCCGAACCATCCTTCCCACTAATTACCAAAAAATTACCTTATCAATTGATAACACTACTTCTTGTAAACATCTATATTATGAACACATAGTGAAACACAACTCTTAATATCCATCAGGGAATAATATATTTATATTTTATTATGTATTTATCTGTGCTAATACAATATAATATAAACTAAGTCAATTATGTAATTTATTTGAAGTAACATAGTCCTAATCCATACCTATAATATTGTTTATACAAATAAAGGTACTGTATGTTTATTTGATTTATGGATAAGTACATTATCCATAATTCTGGTTAAGTATCATCCAGTTTGTTTTCAACATTATTTGTTTACAAATATGAAGAGGTTAATTTCGATTATGAAGTTTAATTTTGTATTTTAGCAAAATAAAATGTCTTTGAATTGATAAATTCTTGTTTTTAGCAAATCCAACTCACATAATGTAAAGATTATGCCAATTAATATACGTGACCAAACCATCCCACCCTTCTGACCGAACCATCACCACTGGTAGGGAAGGTTCGGACGATTTAGAAACTTGTGTTTCGGGAACTACTATAGCTCAAAACTGAAAAGAGCTAAGGGTTTGAAATATTTAGGCTAAAGAACCAAATAACGAAGCAACATTTTAACATTAACTAGTGTTATGCCCTGTTTTTCTACAGGTTTAACTTGGGTAATGTGAGTTCTAACTGACTGGGTATATAAGGCTGCATGCACAATACAAGGTATGAGGAATAGCCGAATAGAGAACACAAAAGAAACACACGGTAACAAGACACACGATCACGTTTATTAATATACCACTGCTGAATACTCGTGCAAGACAATATGATAGAAATGAACAACACTAGCATAAGTGGATCTGGATGGAGCCTAGTCTCCCACTTCCAACGTTCAGGTATTAATCTTCTGATCACTGGCTTATTTAACAGGTTTATACTAGAGACCATCAATGTTACTTATAGATTCATATTCACTGTTAGATTTATTACTGGTAGCTCTGGTGCACAAGACGTAATAGTTCACAGACTAGATTAGACACGCGTATTTTAGAGCACGGGAATTCTAGTAACCTCAGGGGGGTACTGATCTAAGTTTTATATTCTTATGGCAGAAATACGTATAACACAAATCAGTGGGCGAACGTTAGATATCACTAGGGTTTTTTACTCCTATGTACGAATATCTGGATAAAGGTAATTACGAGAGTTAATGTCGCCTGTTAATTAATAAACACTGATACGCTTAGCACTTCCCAACTGGAATGGTTATATATGAATTACACTGGGGCAAAGATATAGCCACTTCGTAGAAATATTAACAAGTGAATCTCTAAATAGCACTGTAACAATGTAGTACTGATAGAGTGAATCTTGGGTAGTATCTGATGGGTCTGGTCCTGGTTATCTTGCGTCCATGATGTTGGGGCCTAGCGACTGGTTCCGCGGCCGTCCAGGGTGTCCATATGTATGAAGTTCTCAAGTACGTGGACAGGTCCTTCTATCCCAATCTGCCACGGAGTCTGCCAGCTCTGGAACTCACTTCTCAGCAACTAACAAGGATAGAGCTCAAGGCTAACTCTGGTGACCAACCTGGGTTGGTGTCTATCTTTCAACTGATTTTACTGGGGGCGGGAGCTGGGTTTATAGGCTCGGTTCTGGACCCTGTAGGCCATAGGGATCTTGAGTCTTATGGACTTATTGGAGCTCTCAATAGATATGGGGACTAGGTAAGATGGTGATTACTGTTGTGACACATGGCTATAGGAAGCCTTCATATTGTGATATAACTGAGCCTTAGTAAGAGGTACTATTTTGGCTATACTGGAAGTATTTATGGGAGGGAGACTGGATCTACTTTGCGGGGAGGGCTGGGACAGCTGTGATAGGGGCGTCTCTCTTATGTTGCTCAGTCTTCATTCTATGGCATAGCTGAGGTGCTAATTTGCTTATCCGAGTATGCAAGAAAGGTGAATGGATGATTGTGGGTAAAAAGAGGTGAGTAAGGGGGTTAGACATGCATGGTTAGTTCATTGATAGGAAGAATTCCTGGGCTACCTGGCAATGACCCGGAAGTCAAACTGGGGTCAGGTATACCTCCGCGGGGGTGGGGGTCTCCCTCCTTGGGTGGGTAAAAAATGGGTAGCCGGGCGCTCTCTCTCTGGGATGGTCGTCCGGCGGCTGTGGCTAGGGGCTTGCCATATCACCAGTGTTTGTAATAACCCTCTGTTTATGAGACAGATGTGGGTCTTCTTAATATCCAAACCGAAGGTGCCTTGGCTAGCTGGTTTTAATCGGTTGGTTGTTAATCGTATGGTTTGCTGGATGTGGTGGAGACTGGTTGCTAACTCTGCCACATTTATCTGGAAGTATGGCAATAGAAGTTAGTTACTGGTGAGGCGGCTAGCCTCGCACCGACGACCATTGGGTGCAGGGTTGTGAATAGGTTGTAAGAGAATAGATGGCATGCAAGGGGTTAGTAAAGTTCTAATGTTGTTCTGGCCTACTAAGGGAAGGCAGGCTGGATAGGAATATATATATAAAAGGTTGGAGAGCGTTAGCAACGGAAAAATCAAGGATCTTCAAGAGGTATGAGAGAGGCTAGGTCGGACAAGAGTCGAGAAGCGCGGGGTATTTTAATGAGAGGGGAGGAGTTCAGGGGGGCTATAGGGAAATTTGACCCTAAGGTCTCTGGGCGTGGGGGTGGCATTAGGCTGCAGTTGATATTGGAGTTTGAAAAGGCAGTGAAAGTACGTTAGCCAAATGCTACCGGGGAATGCAACTATGGGGTGGTATATGAGTCTGGAAAAGATAGAATTATGTGGACTGTGGGTCTGGGGGGGGGGGGGGGAGAAGGAGGTGAACTGTAGGTGTGTGCTTGACTGTGGGTAAAGTGGGGAAAAACATGGTATATTATTCTTCGTCAGTACGAGGGGTTATGGATACTATTAGTTGGCACGAGCTTTTGCACGTCTAGTTGTCCCTGGGAACTGCGTTTTCTATGAAATATATACCAAGAAAAGCGGCAGTTCGTAGGGGTACTTCGTTATTGTTTCGAGGTACTTATGACATACTGGTAACAAGGTTATCTATACAATCTCTGGTTGGGGTAAGAGGTGTAGGACACGAAGCAAATTGGCGTAGTGTGGACTGTGGATACGAAGGAGGTAAGTGGAAGACGTATGACAATTGTGGAAAAGTAAATGGAAAAAGGTGAACACAATGGCAGATAAAGATACTTAATGTTAATTTCAAAGTTCGCTATATAACGTTTTTAGAATTACAGGAAAAGTTTGGAAAACATAAAAAAAAAACTACTGTATTTCCAATGGGTTTTCACTAATAACATTTCACTAGCTTATGAAGGGATGTTGACTTTTGTCAAGTAAACACCTATTGGTATTTTCAAGATTTCGAGTTTTTTAAGCCTAAATTAACTGGTCGGTCCCCTTAACCCGCTGGGCACCAGCGCCGCAGCATATGCGTCGGCAATGTATGTAATGCTAAACCCCAGAGCTGCATAGGGTGCGTCGGCAATGTCGACCTTATTTACTCTTGTCCTCTGGTAGATAGAAGGTTCAAATTTGTATGGGATATACCTTATGATGTTGCCGAACAGTGGTGGTACTCGGCAAACCCCAAGTCCAGGCGGGCGGGTGGGGAACGCAATTTTACCCACTTACCTCACAGCCACTTTCGAGCTTATTTACTCTTGTCCTATGGTAGCTAGAGGGTTCAAATTAGTATGGGATATACCTTACGATGTTGCCGAACAGTGGCAATACTTGGCAACTCCCAAGTCCAGCCGCGGTGGGAAGTGGGGAGTGGGACGCGCGAGAGGAGAGGGGAAGACAATTTTCCCGTTGACTTCGCGAATATCTGACCTACCTCGTCTCTTCGCGATGTTGGAACAAAGGGAGGAGAGGGGGTATCGCTCCCCCACTGCTTCCCATGACATAGTTGACTCCCCACCAAGTGGGGAAGATGAGAAGGATGATCCAGATGTAGGAATAGGTTTTTACACCATACCCGAAAGAGGATTTTTGGAGATCCGATCTTACTCTCAACCATCTTAACAATTTTACCAACACACCTAAACTTCGTTAGATGCTGAAATAGCCTCCCAAAAATATACTCCCTGGCCGGGAATTGAACTCGGGACCCTTGGGTTATGAGGCACCACTCTACCAGTTAGACCAATAGAGATATCTCACTTGGCCTGGTCGGCTCAAGTGTATTTCCGCATCTGGTTCCGTTTAGGCTAACCTATTTTTACTGACTTTACAATACTTCACCGTCCAGGAAGTGAAGGCTCCGAACGAACAGAGAGGAACAAGCCTGAGCCGAAACGCCTGTGAGTCCGTCAGAGAGACGATCGGGAGTGGTGAGTCAACCCACTGGGCAGTACTACCACACACCTTATGCTACACATGCACAACTAACGGCCCAGTTGGCAACTCGCGGGAGCGCTGGGAACTCCCCAACCAAAGCCTTGTTTGCTAGTCTCACTACACTCCCTGTTCTCTCCTACCCCCTTCCTTGCCCTGTAGGAATAGGTTTTTACACCGTATACCTGAAAGAGGATTTTTGGAGCTCCGATCTTACTCTCAATCATCTTAACAATTTTACCAAGAGACCTAAACTTCGTTAGATGCTGAAATAGCATTTCAAAAATATCCTCCCTGGCCGAGAATTGAACTCGGGACCCTTGGGTTATGAGGAAGCCACTCTACCAGTTAGACCAATAGAGATATCTCACTTGGGCTGGTCGGCTCAAGTGTACTTCTGCGTCTGGTTCCGTGTAGGTTAACCTATTTTTACTGACTTTACACAGACCCGATGGCATTCCTCAAAATTCCACCAGGCCATCGTAGGGCTCAGAAGAGACGAGCTGAGGATGAGAGGTGTCATGTTGCTACACAACAACTCGTGCGGCATGGTTCTCCCCCACGCATGCCTTCACCACCACCTCACACTCTCCCCACAAAAAATACAATGTGAAAACCCGTATTTCTAAGTCAAAAGTGCCTAAAACAATGTGTAAAACTCATATTCTAACTATAAAACATACGATAAAGTATAAAATCAATAAACAGAGTTCGTGAGAGAGGCATAGAATGAAAGGGAAAGTGAAGGGGGAGTAGGGTTTTCAGTTAGCTGGTAGTGTGTACGTGCGTGCGTCTTGGGCCAAGATGGCCGCCCATCGCCATGGTAATCAGGACGCGCGCTCGTCGACTTGCCACTCGTCGGCATTTATAAAACTTGAATCTATTCACTTATCACACTGTAACTTACAATGACATTACTGTATGTGATACATGTTGCTAATATATGAACTATGAAGGCACACATGATGCTCGTGTGGTGTAAATAACCGTTACTTGAAAACTGGAGGCATCGTACATCAGCCATGCTGCCTCACCGAGCTGTGGTGTGCTGGCGCAGGAGTTTTTAAGAGGCGCCTGGCACCAGCTGATGGCTGAGGGACCCCCTCCCCCCCAGGACCCCCAAATGACCGAGGTGAGTGGGGTTTTTTTCCTTTCCTTCATTTCTCATCTATTTAAGCTGTTTTAGGGAGAACAAAAAATTCCATTTACGGCTGATCCTGGAGTGTGCATTTATTATTTATTAACTGGTGCCCAGTGGGTTAAACATGAATAGAATAATAAAGGAGGTAAACCAGAGTCTACATACAACCAGATAATGTACCCGAATTGACCAGAACAACTATAAAAACCCAATCTTAACCCCTTAAGGTAACAACAAACAAATGTTTCCTTACAGTTTTCGAAGAGGTCGGTCGACGGAGACAGCTCTTCTTTCGTTCACAGAAGCGATTTTGGGTTCTATGGATAAACATTTGTTTACTGTTGGCATTTTCCTTGATTTATCCAAAGCTTTTGATACTGTAGATCATTCAATTTTATTTTCAATACTTGAACATTTCGGTGTAAGAGGAATATCTTTGAAGTGGTTTAAATCTTACCTGGCAAATAGAAAACTGCATATTCAATTTAATAACTCTATATCTCCCTCCTCTACTGTAATATACGGTGTGCCTCAGGATTCAATTTTGGGACCGGTTTTATTTCTACTTTATATTAACGACATAGTCTACTTTAGCTCATATCTTAAATGTATTTTACATGCAGACGATAGAAATCTGTATGTTGGTCATCAAAATTTAAATACCCTTATAGAAAAAATATATCAAGAGTTAATTTTAGTGAACAGATGGATCCAATCAAATAAATTAACACAAAATTTTAATAAATCCCATTATATAATTTTTGCAAGGAGGAAGTATGAGCTAACAACTATCCTACTTCCTAGAGTTGGTAACAATATCATTAAACAGGAGTCACAAACTAATTTTGTGGGTGTCATCATAGACCGTAAGTTGTGCTGGAAGAGCCACATACAGTCTATTGCTAGCAAAATAAACAAACAGTGCGGCATAATATATCACATCAGAAATAAGCTCACTGTTATGCCCTGATTTTATGCAGGTACAGGTGAGTTCTACAAGACTGAGTTATTGGATTTCATGCACACACATAAAGGGAATCAATAGAGGGCATAATATAATCTCGAAAGATGGTTTATAATACAGCTTTATTTTCACTTAACACTTATACAGATTAGTAATAAAACAATTCACACGAAATAGTATGGATAAGAGTGGGCATTAATGTTGTTGGACTTTTTATAATCTTCAGCACTGTCGCGGGTTTGGATAGAGCGCACTTCCCACTTCTAACTATCGGGTATTCTCTTCTGATATAGGGCCAAAATAAGTCTAAAGACTTCACTCGTAACTCAGGCTATTAATTCTTAGTAAATCTTAGTAATGTCCTGTGTGACTCACTGGTGATGATACAAATTTTAAGTGATATAAATATCTCCAAGAATAATACGTAAAGGAGATATAAGTAGCTAGCTTCAACTCGTATTATACAATCATTTGTCTCAATAACACTTAAGACAGATATCGGTTATGGGGCGATATAGGCTTTATGAACAATCACAAATACTAATTAGATTAATTACACTCGGGCCGTAGTCCCAATAGGTAAGACTTTATCACTTCGGCAATATGAAACATTGTAGCGAGGATTATAGTATGAGTATGGTCGCCTGGTATTAATTTCACTGATATATATTAGTAACACGTTAGCATAGCAATCACTTTGGTCATCAAATAATATGAATTATGAGGCACAGGGAAAACACTTGATCATGTAGTATAGTATCGAGGCACTGATACAATTAAGAATCAAGCTCTGTGGAAGTGTCTTCTGGTTATCTTCAGGCGCGGTGTTAAGGGTCCTTAGCTGCTCCGTGGGCCATCCAATGTGTCCGGTAGTGTGAAGAAGGTTACAGATGGGTTAATGGGTATGGGGTCTTAACACTCAACGAGCGGCTAGTTTGGTAACATCTACCTGCCAAGCGGGCAGATTTGCCCTAAACGAGCTTCATTCCATGCTCTTTTTCATGCATAAACAAGAGCCAGAGCGTAATACAATTATGTATCCGTGAAAGGGCGATAATTGACCTTTCCAATGACACCTGAACCATCCTTGCACGACCACGGGTTGTCTTGCAACGATGTTGCAACGAGAATACAAAACCCTAAAATACGGTAATTTCCTTAAATAATTCCCTGTCTAGGGAGGCAGTGGATGTGGATGTGTGTGGAGGAGGGACCAGTCGCGGTACGGGTGCCATGCCGAACGGTCAGAGCCCACCCGCGCTGCTCCCACCAATCGGACTCTCTCTCAGAGCCAATTATGTGCTCAACATCGCATTGGACTTAAGGCGGGCCCCGCCAGTTAGTCCTTGGTTCTCTTGACCGCCATAACCCTTCTTTAGCGGCCTATGCGGTTTATTTATGTGTACCGCCCAGCGGGGTGTTTTTAGCCAAAATAGGGCTGTTTACGTGATCATTTTCATGCCTAAATAAGACCCAGAACGTAAAACAAGTATCTATCCCTGAAAGGGCATAAACAGAGCTTTCGAATGACACCATAACGATCCTTGTATGATGGATAGTTTTCTTGCAATAACCGTGCAACGCGAGTGCAAAAAGCAGGTAATTCGGTACTTTCGGTACATAATTGAGTATGTAGCGAGTGAGAGAGGGAGGAGGGAGCTGAGATTTGTGTCAGTAGGTTCGCCGCGGTGGTCTGGAGCAGTCATACGCTCGCTAGTCTCCTGCCACCACTTGTCTCTCTCTCTCAGCCACATTACGTGCTGAAATTGCCACTCGACCTATGTCGAGCGCCGCCACATAGTCCAGCTTTATTTAACTCGACTTAAGTGGTGAGCCGCTTTTTAAGGGTTAAGTCGGGCACCGCCAAACAAGGGTTAAATATGGTTCCATAACTATTAGGAGTACAGTTGGTCACCATATCGAACTAACGCAAGTATTCTGAGCATGTAGCTGTAAGCAAATACTTGACTATTCTGACCTTTAATTAACTGGTGATGAAGTTCCTTTAACTCTTGGACTGAGATTTTAAATGTAGTGTTTCAGGCAGATTAACAAAACATCGGACAAATGCAAGAGAAGTCTAGTGAAGTAACTTTCTTGACAATCGCTAATCTTTAAAAGAGGTTCAAGGAACTCGGGCGGTGTTTAAACCTTTTAGTTACCAATCCTGGATGGGAGGCCACAGACAATTGGTACCAAGGACTTATATGTGCTAAGTGCTCAATTAAGAGTATCTCGCATAATCCCTTCTAACACAAAAGATCTTTCTGTCCTAGATCTCTGTGAGTCAAGTACGTAGTATAATCTAACTAGTAGAGATAACGATAGGAAGGGAGACCTGCTACTCTCGATATTTTTACTATGGTAGAAAATGGACTAATACGAATAACTAAATTAAATTCGGGGGGGACCAGAAAGTAATGCGTTATACATATGTAGTTACTATTGCACTCTATAACTGGTTATAAACTAAAGTAGCAGAGGGCATACTACAATTACTTTGTAATACAGTTAATGTTTTATTATAGTTAGGTTATCTATGTTTCCTATATTACCCAACAGGATGCCACAAGTAATATAAAATTCACAAAAGGTTTGGCTATAGATCACAGATAGATTAAAGACTACGGGATGCCGTTTATAAATAACTCTTCTTGAGGTATGGAGTATAACTAGACTTTCTACAGAGCGGGAGGCCGGTGATTGAAAGCTAATTTATAACTGCCGAGTTTGGTCCTTGCGGAAGCATTTATACGGTTGGTCAGGGAGGTGGTGGCGAACTGTGGTACTAGTGGATGTCAGAGTTATGAAGGGGTTTATTTATTCTAGTAAACTTCTGGGGACATTGGGGGGATCTGAGTACTGTCAACATATGAGTCTTTATCAGGGGTGTGGTTCTTGGTTGTTTAGTTTTTAATTAGAGCTAGTAGCATCTTCTTGGAGAGATGTATATACTCATGGAGGGTACTACTTTCTGTGGCGCTGAGGCCGGTCAGTGGTGATGGCATTGTCGGCGTTCTACAATTGTTTTAGTTTACTTCTTAGCTGGCAAGCTAGTATGAGCGAAGTCTGTGGTTTTATGTATGGTCTTGGATATTACTAATGTCAAGGGAGTATAGCAGAGTTAGATCAACAAGGGGTGTATACATACAAAGATAAAAGTTCACCTGTTGGTTGGCAAGAATGGTGGCGGGGTCTTTCTCTGGGTCAAGGGTTATTGCTACGCATGGCTGGCACGTGTACTGGGGTTTGGGGGGTTCCTCGGGGTGTGGGGGTGGCCGCACCCTAGTAATAATGGGCATCAAGTGTTCTAGACTAAATCGGTCTAGTTAAGGATCCCTTTTTGGATCTATGGATGCTCCTAGTTGAGGTTAATAGGATTTTCTACCTAGTACTGTTGAGGTGGACTAGGGTTGGTGGTGGGGGTTGATTTCTTTCAGTGTCAAGGTCAAAGGGGGAGCAGTCTTTTTAGGGGGTCAAGAGGTTGTTGTGCTAGCCTCGCACGGCCCGTCATTCTCGGGTCGGGGTTAGATGGTAGGGGGGTTGTCATTGCTACTTGGTAGCATGCTATTGACAATCATAGTATGGCAAGGTGATATAATGGTTTTGGGACGTTGAGCAATCATTTATAATAGGGAAAATAATGCAGGGAAGGGGGGTTCTTAGGTTGGACTGAGGGAACCTCGAGCGAGGCTATCTGGGGCATGTCGCTGGTATTTTTAGGGAAGGTCGAAAGTGACCTTTATGAACTGGCAATGGTATACTGAACATAGGTTAGATTTGTAAGCATGTTTATGGGGAAAATTGCCTCTCTTTACTTGTTCTATCAGAGTGAGTGATGTAGATTGTTCTTGGATGTTGATTGCTTCTGAGGGGGGGTATAAGTATGCCTGGTGGCAAGGTTACTGCTATTGTTTGTGTTGATTTCTTAAGTACAGACATAGGGGTGAAATTCGTCTATCAGTGGGAAACAGGGACAGGTGTGTGGGTTGTCTGAGTTTTTATGGGAGAAGGGGATACAGGGTGATAAAAAAGAAGTCATGTACATTTGTGTATGGATATAAGACTGATCAATCAGGTGATCAAGAATAAACGTGCATGGTGGATGTATTCCTTTTCCTCATCTCTCGGAGATGTGGTTATTGTAGAGTCTCATAATTTACAAGCTCTTTACTCTGTTACTTTTATACTCTTTATTTATTCTCTTGTTCTTTGGAGGTATATATTATATCTTCAAGACAGGTTATGATTGCATAGTGTTTATTTATTTCATGTATATATTATATCTTCAAGACGGGATGATTGCATAGTGTTTATTTACGTCATGTATATACATTCATGGTAGGTTATTTGTGCAGGTTTTAAAAGGGTAAAAGGAGAATAGTACTTTTCGGCTGTGGGTTTTCTGCCTTTTGTTTTCTGTCGGGTTGGTGGGGCTTCCTGGAGTGATAGCCGCGACCCTGCGGTGTCCCTTTGAGGGGTGAGGTCCTAACCTTGACCCAGTTACAGGCGCGGTTGGTTTGTTGACTCTCGGTGTTTCTTTCTTCCTCCTCTTCTTATTCTTCGGTCCTTCCTCTGCAGGTACTTTCTCCTTGTGTGTTGGTGTTCTTTTCTCTCTGTAGGCTGGTGTCTCTTTTGTAGGGATGTGTTCTTTTCGGGGTATTTTACTCACTATAAAATCTTTACTTCTTATATATTACTCTCTGATATACTCTTTTAATATATTGTAATATAGTGTGGTCAGGTTCCGCTGCCTCCCATCTTAGTCCTTTAGTCAAAGGTGAAAAACAACTTATTCGAACAATATCGTCACTCAAGAAAACAGAACATACAAATGATTCCTTCAGTAGCTTAGGGCTCTTAAAATTATTTTTCTACAAAAAAGGATTATTTGCATTATTTCATATAAAATAGTAAGGAGCATACTGCATCGTTATTCAGATATCTAAATAGTAAGGAGCATACTGCATCGTTATTCAGATATCTAAGGATATTATAATAGTAAGGAGCATACTGCATCGTTATTCAGATATCTAAGGATATTATAATAGTAAGGAGCATACTGCATCGTTATTCAGATATCTAAATAGTAAGGAGCATACTGCATCGTTATTCAGATATCTAAGGATATTATAATAGTAAGGAGCATACTGCATCGTTATTCAGATATCTAAGGATATTATAATAGTAAGGAGCATACTGCATCGTTATTCAGATATCTAAATAGTAAGGAGCATACTGCATCGTTATTCAGATATCTAAGGATATTATAATAGTAAGGAGCATACTGCATCGTTATTCAGATATCTAAATAGTAAGGAGCATACTGCATCGTTATTCAGATATCTAAGGATATTATAATAGTAAGGAGCATACTGCATCGTTATTCAGATATCTAAGGATATTATAATAGTAAGGAGCATACTGCATCGTTATTCAGATATCTAAATAGTAAGGAGCATACAGCATCGTTATTCAGATATCTAAGGATATTATAATAGTAAGGAGCATACTGCATCGTTATTCAGATATCTAAATAGTAAGGAGCATACAGCATCGTTATTCAGATATCTAAGGATATTATAATAGTAAGGAGCATACTGCATCGTTATTCAGATATCTAAGGATATTATAATTCCCAAAAATTATATCAATATATTGTGTAATGCCCTCGAAAATATCCCGCAACCCCAACAATGTACTACCCGAGTTGACGTCAGGTATATCCCGCAACCCCAACAATGTACTACCCGAGTTGACGTCAGGTATAGTGTAAATATCCCGCAACCCCAACAATGTACTACCCGAGTTGACGTCAGGTATAGTGTAAATATCCCGCAACCCCAACAATGTACTACCCGAGTTGACGTCAGGTATAGTGTAAAATATCCGCAACCCCAACAATGTACTACCCGAGTTGACGTCAGGTATAGTGTAAATATCCCGCAACCCCAACAATGTACTACCCGAGTTGACGTCAGGTATAGTGTAAAATAGTCGTGGATGGGAAGTCCAATAAACTCATCACGTGAATCACCACGAGACTATCACCTGGTTCTTACAAATCGGACTAAGGTTACTATACTTTTAGTACGTCCGTGGTAGTACAGGGGGTTAGCGCGTGGGCCTGGTTGACCTATGAGGGGTCATGGTCACTAACCAGGGTTCGAACCCCACCCAAGGCATCTCAAAACCTGTGGGTTTTTAGGAGGGTTAAACTCCCTTCAGAGGTTCGAGCCCCGCGCCAGGCACCAGGAAAGGTTGACCCTAAGTGTGCCTGGGGAGTTTTCAGGAGACCATAAATTCCCTTCACACCCAGCATTTCATTAATGTGAGTTCTAACTGACTGGGTATATAAGGCTGCATGCACAATACAAGGTATGAGGAATAGAGAACACAAAATAAACATACGGTAACAAGACACACGATCACGTTTATTGAAGATGATTAATAGGAAGCATAAGAAGGTATGAATACTCGTACAAGACAAATGATAGAAATGAACAACTAGCATTAGTGGATCTGGATGGAGCCTAGTCTCCCACTTCCAACATTCAGGTATACTCTTCTGATCACTGGCTTGGTTCGCAAGTTTATATACTGGAAGACATCAATGTTACTTATAGATTCAATTTCACTAATTAGATTTATTACTGGCATTTCTGGTGCACAAGTAGTAGTTCACAGACTAGAATTAGACACGCGTATTTTTAGAGCACGGGAATTCTAGTAACCTCAGGGGGGTACTGATCTAAGTTTTATATTCTTATAGCAGAAATACGTAGAACACAAATCAGTGGGCGAACGTTAGATATCACTAGGGTTTTACTTCTATGTAATAATATCTGAATAGGGGTAATTACGAGAGTTAATGTCGCCTGTTAATTAATGAACACTGATACGCTTAGCACTTCCCAATTAAATGGTTATATATGAATTATACTGGGGCAAAGATATAGCCACTTCATAGAAAGATTAATAAGTGAGTCTCTAATTAGTACTGTAACACAGTAGTACTAATAAAGTGAATCTTGGGTAGTATTTGGTTGGTCTGGTCCTGGTTATCTTGCGTCCGTGATGTTGGGGGTTAACGACTGGTTCCGCGGCCGTCCAGGGGGTCCATATGTAGGAAGTTCTCAAGACGGATCTCTTGGCGATCGTTGCTGGCTACACGCTTATATACCCACTGGTGTGTCAAGGTTATAAGGTGCACGTAGATTTCTTGTACGTGGACAGATGCTTCTATCTCAAATCTGCCACGGAGTCTGCCGGCTCTGGAACTCAAATCTCAGGAACAACACAAGGGCAGAGCTAGAGGTCAACTTAAGGGGGCCAGCCACTGGTTGGTGTCTATCTTTCAACTGATTTTACTTGGGGCTGGAGCTGGGTTTATAGGCTCGGTTTTGGACCCTGTAGGCCATAGGGATCTTGAGTCTTATGGAATTATTTGAGCTCTCAATAGATACGGGGACTAGGAAAGGTGGTGATTACTGTTGTTGTTGTTGTTGTTGTTCCCCAAGCTGCCTGGCCGAACAGCCCCAAGGCCCCGAGCAATTCCAAGGCCATAACCGAGTGCCCCCACAGAACCCTCCCCGCCGACCACAATAAAGCCTGGGTGACCGAAGCCACTCCATGGCGGGGAGCTAAGGAGGGTGCGGAAACGCCCGGGAAACCAAAGCCCCACCCAGGGCCCTGTGCCCCTCAGCAATTATGAAGAGAAAGTTGAGGGGCAAGGGAAAAATGTGACGCTTTGGCTTCCAATCTTGGTAGATTGGGAGGTCAATCCACGGAAGAGACACCGTCACTTGAGATCTAGAAAATATATAAGTTAAAGGAACAGTCAGTGTAAGCTATGGGTATGGCAGAGATTGCTCAGCTCTCACTCTGATAGACCAGCCCATCACCACATGACTAGAACCCAATCCTCTCAGCATCAGCTAGGAAAGGCCCTAGAAAGCCGCCTTTGGCGGGTGGATAGCTGTTGTGGCACATGGCAATAGGGAGCCTTCATAATGTGATATAACTGAGCCTTAGTAAGAGGTACTATTTTGGCTATACTGGAAGTATTGAGGGGAGGGAGACTGGATCTACTTTGTGAGGAGGACTGGGACAGCTGTGATAGGAGCGTCTCTCTTATATTGCTCAGTCTTCATTCTATGGTATAGCTGAGGTGCTAATTTGATTATCCGAGTATGCAAGAAAGGTGAATGGGTTATTGTGGGTTAATAGAGGTTAGTAAAGGGGTTAGTCATGCATGGTTAGTTCATTGATAGGAAGAATTCCTGTGCTACCTGGCAATGACCCGGAAGTCAAAACAGGAGTCAGGTATACCTCCGCAGGGGTGGGGGTCTCCTTCCTCGGGTGGGTAAAAAGGGATAGATGCGCGCCCTCTCTCTGTGATGGTCGTCCGGCGGCTGTGGCTAGGGGCTTGCCATATCACAAGTGTTTGTAATAACCCTCTGTTTATGAGACAGATGTGGGTGTTCGTAATATCAAAACCGAAGGTGCCTTGACTAGCTGGTTTAATCGGTTGGGTTGTTAATTGCATGGTTTGCTGGATGTGGTGGAGACTGGGTTGCTAACTCTGCCACATTTATCTGGAAGTATGGCAATAGAAGTTAGTCACTGGCGAGGCGGCTAGCCTCGCACTGACGATCATTGGGTACAGGGTTGTGAATGGGTTGTGAGGGAATAGATGGCATGCAAAGGGTTAGTAAAGTTCTAAGGTTGTTCCGTCCTACTAAGGGAAGGTAGGCTGGATAGGAGTATATATATAAAAGGTTTGAGAACGTTAGCAACGGAAAAATCAAGGATCTTCAGGAGGTATGGTGGAGAGGCTAGGTCGGAAAGGAGTCGAGGAGCGTGGGGGGTTAATGAGAGGGAGAGGGTTCAGGGGGGCTACGTGGAAGTTTGATCCTAAGGTCTCCGGGCGTAGGGGTGGCATTAGACTACAGTTGATATTGGAGTTTGGGGGTTAATGACAGGGAAAGTATGTTAGCCAAATGCTACCGGGGGATGAGCAATATGGGGTGGTATATGAGTCTGGAAAGGATAGAATCATGTGGACTGTGGGGCTGTGGGGAAGAGGAGGTTAACTGTAGGTGTGTGCTTGACTGTGGATAAAAGTAGGGAAAAACATGGTGTATTATTACTCATCAATACGATGGTTATGGATACTGTTAATCTGACACTATTTCTTGCTGATCTAGTTGCTCCTAGGACTGCGTTTTCTATGATATATACACCAAAGAAAACGACAGTTCGTAGGGTTAACTTCGGTATTGTTTCGTGGAGAAAATGCGTCGAGACAATGGTAACAGAGGGTTGTATATACAATCTCTGGTTGGGGTAAGAATTAAAGTTACTGCATGGTGGCTAACATCTTCAGTCATTGCTGTCTAGGTCTTACAGGAACAATGGTTCTATATACACTGGTGTACCCGTGGGTATCATAGTTTCTTATCAATTAGGACATGGGGTTTTAACATACTACTTCTCGGATGGAAGAACATACATAGATTTATGGGGGCGGTTGGTCTTCAGAAACTTAGTCTGGCAAGACAAGGTATTTTAAGGGGTGAACATATTATTTCTCGGATGGAAGAACACACATAGATTTATGGCTGTCTGAACTGGTTGGCATTGGCTCAACCTAGGGACAGGGCATGGGTGTATTAAATGAATGTGTATTCATGTTCATCATCATGTAGGTAGAGTCTGGCGGGTAAGAGGTGTAGGACATGAAGCAAAATAGAGTAGTGTGGACTGTGGTTACGAAGGAGGTGATTGGAAGACGTATAACAATTGTGGAAAAGTAAATGGAAGAGATGAACACAATGGCGGATAAAGATAACTAACCTAAGGATTGAATACATAGATTTATGGCTGTCTGAACTGGTTGGCATTGGCTCAACCTAGGGACAGGGCATGGGTGTTTTAACCTGGGAGGAACATACATAGATTTATGGGGCGATTGGTCTTCAGAAACTTAGTCTGGCAAGACAAGGTATTTTAGGGTATGTTGATATTGACATCCTAACTTAGGGACAGGGCATGGGTGTATTAACTTTAAGGTGCATTTATGTTCATCATCATGTAGGTAGAGGTGTAGGACACGAGGGGTAGTGTATACGCGAGGTGTGCGAAAGGTCAGTGTTTAGAAGGGGTAGGCAGGTGTGGTTTGGAGCTGCTTAGCCCTGCGGGCTTCGGCCTGTCTGAACTGGTTGGCTCGGTCACCTTGTCTTTTCGTTCTGTGGGCCTTTCTTTCGGGTGTTTCTGTGTGGTGTTTGCTCGTGTCTTCTGTGGTGGGCTTCTCGTTCTGGGGCATTTTACTTCCCTCTCCTTCATTGTAGGCTCATCACCGAGCCTCAAGGGTGAAGTAAAAAGAAGCATAGTCATGGTGGGTCATTTTGAGTGTATTGAGAAGGTCCCACCAAGCAAGAGAGCGAGGGTCAGGTTTCTTTTGCAGGTCAATGTAGACCTGTAGGAATGTGTCCTCTGTGTTGTGGAGGGCGGTTGCCCGGGCTTGATGTGGGCGTTGTAGACGGGCTAAGCTTCCTGTGGACGTTTTTACTTTAACCTTTCGTATGAATGGTTTGTAGTTTTCCCCCGTGGGGGTAGGGACGGGGGCGACGAAGGGTGTGGATTGGTTCATGGTGGAGATCATGTATCGAGTGAGGTGTGTGGGACTGACAGGAGGCCTCTTCAGTGTGGTGAATGGGTTACTAACTGAAGGGGAGGGGTTTACGCGTGAAAACGGAGCTGGGGGTGAAGGGGGGATATGAGTCTGGGGTTTTGGGGGTTTTCTTGGGTGGTGTTGTAGGCTGGGAAAATATATTGAGGCAATGTGCAATATCGGTTTAGGTAAGGTGCGTGAGGGAGGTGTGTGAGAAAGAGGGGGTATGTGTGTTGTGTGGCTTGGGTCTTTAGTGTAAGGACGGGGTGTTGTTTTTGTATAACTGTCTTTAAATCTGATGGGTCTGTTGATTATTCTACCTTTGGAGGTCCTGGTGGGAAGGTAGATGTTTGTTGTGGGACTTGAGTCGCTCGACGATGTTTTATATTGAGGGTAAGAACGCTTTACAGGTGGAGGGTATTTAGTGGGGGTGAGGTCAGGGGTTATTTGAGAGGTAGATGCGTGTGGAGGTTTTTGTCGAGTGAGGGTGGTAGGCGGAATGGAAGAGGATTTGGTGGGGGTATGTATGGGGGTTCTCTCAGGGGCGACTTTGGGGGGGGATTCAAGTGTGGGGTGTGGAGGTCGGGCCCGTCAATTTGGAGGGGCTTTGGTGAGGAGTTAGTTGCGTGTTAGACGTGGTGTGAGAGGAAGGGTTAGTCGTTGGCATAGTGTATATTTTAGGGGTTGGTTGGTTGGGGGTTCGATGAGATGAGGAGGTTGGTTGATGTGTGGGTGGGGTCGCAGGGATAGTGGAGGGGAAAGGGGTGGATGTGGGGGGGGCTAGACGGGTGGGTAGGGAGTGGAGATTTAATTTGGAGGGTTGGGGGTAGGAACGTGTGTGGGGTGTGTTCTTTGGTGGGGTCGGTGATTTGCTGGTGGTGGAAGTAGGCGGTTTTATAGGAGTTTGGTGGGGGGGTAGATCTAGCAGGTCATTCGGGGTGATGAGATTGGGGTTGAGAGGGGATGAGGTTGAAGAGGAAGGTATGTGTTTTCGTGGTGGGGTGGGGTTGTTATTTTTGGAATATAGTTAGAGGGTTTATGGTGTTTACTTGTGATTATTCGTCTTCTTTCCCTTTGTGGAGGAGAATTCGACGAAGGAGAAGAGGAGGAGGAGGATAGTGGTCTGGCAGCCCTCCGGAACTGGGTTAGCAGGGTGTGTTTTCTGGAGGTTTTAAAAGATTTTAGTCGTGGGCGTAAGTTGTAGCGTGAGGTTACTGAGGTAGATTGTGTGGTGCGGTTGGGTGTGTACTTGGTTTTGGGTGGGGGTGGTGGTTTTCTCACTGTGGTGCCTGGTGGAGGTATGTCAGGGCTAGACGGGAGGGTTTCCGTTGTGGTCGGGGTTGTGGGTGGAGGTTTTCGTACTTGGATAAGTTGGGGAGGTACTTGACTATCAGAAGTGAAGGAAGGTGTCATGGTGGAGGAAGGTGTGATAGTGGGGGCTTGGGGTTTGTGGAGGTTAGTTTGGGGGGTATGTTGAGGAATGATTGGTCGGTTCGGTGCTGGAGGGCTTAGGCCCTTAGGGGTTTGTATGGGAATATTCATAGCCTGAGTGGAAGGGTTAGTAGGGGTGTTTAATTCAGGGTCGGGCGTGTGGGGTGGGGTAGTGTCTTGTGGTTTTAGAGGTTTAAACGCTCGGACGAATCTAGTTCGGAACGTGCGAGTCACGCCGTGATAATCGATGGTGACTTGATAGGCATTTGGGACTTGTATGATGGTGTAGGGCCCGACATAGCGAGGGCCTAACTTGTTGGTGACAGGGAGGTTGGCTACCATTACGGTGTCATGGATGGCGAAAGGGTTTTTATCATCGGGGCTATCAGTTTTGGTGTCTTGACAGGTTTGGGCGGTATGGAGGGTGTTTTGCAGATGTTGCAATGGGTCAATTGTGGAGGAGTTGGAGGGGAGGTGAGCGTGATGGTGGAACGGCAGTAACAGGGGGGTACGCCGTAAACACGTTCATGAGGGGAAATACCGTCTTCTCGGGGACAGGTGTTCATGCCCCATTGTATCATCTTTAGTTGTGATGGCCAGTCTGAGGTGTTAAGAGCAATCATTTTTGTACGTAACTGGTTGTTGATAGTGCGATGGCTGCGTTCGCATATAGCATTTCCTTGAGGCCAGTACGGGGATGAGTGTTTGATCTTAATACCGCATTGTTGGGTGAACTGGTGCCAAACGTGTCCATTAAACTCGGGGGCATTGTCGGATAGAAGAGCAAGGGGAAGGCCGAATATAGGGAACACTTCTGTGGCAAGCAATGTGGCGACTGTGGTGGCTGTGTGGTCTTTAACTGGGCAGGCTATTAAAATTTTTGAATATACGTCAACAAATGTGACGATATAGCGGTTGCCAGCGTAAGAAGGAAACGGGCCCATGATGTCGAGGGATAGGACTTGGAACGGTTTGTTGGCAGAAATGGTACCAGCTGGGCCTGGGGGGCGGGATCTATCCTTCCCCAATAAACAAGGTTTGCAGGATTCTGTCACTCGTTGTGCAATTTTGGAGGGGTTGGGGGTCCAGTATTGATCTGCGAAGATTTTTAACATCTTCTTTTGTCCAAGGTGTATGCCGTTTCCCTCGTGGATGGCAATCATGTAGTCGTGGGCAATGGTGGGGTCTAAGACTATGTGACTGGAGTCTGTGGCAAGTTAATCTCCCCAGCGAGTCAGTTTCCTGAAGACATTTAACGGTATCCAGGGTGGTCTGATTCTTGTTTCCCAAGATTGAATTAGTGAGGGGGCTGAGGGGGAATTATGTTGATGGATGGGGGTAGATAAAAGCTCAGTGGTGGGGGGGTCTTTTGGTACTGGCAAACGTGACAGGGCGTCTGCATTGGTGTGAAGTTTGCCTGGACGATACTGTATTGTAAAATCGTAGTCCTCTAGTGTCTCCCTCCAACGTACCAAAATGGCTGAGTTGGTTTCGCACTTACGCAACCATTGCAAAGATTGATGGTCGGTTATTATATCGAGTTTTGCGCCCAACACAAATGACCGGAAGTGGCTGAGTGCCCAAATGATACCTAAGCACTCTCTCTTGGTGGCTGCATAATTCTGTTGTGCTTGGTTGAGGGTGGAGCTGGCATACGCTATCACATGTTATACGTCGGTATAAAGACGGAAAGGATTATGGTAATCAGGGAAAGCGACAATAGGGGCTTGGATTAGCTTTTGTTTCAAAGTGTTAAAAGCGAGGTCTCTTTCAGGTGTCCAGGTGAATTGGGTGTCTTTGTGGGTGAGTTGGTGGAGGGGTCTGGCTATGGTGGCAAAGTGGGGGACGAAACGTCTGTAGTATGTGGCTAAACCTAGAAAAGAACGTACTCCTTTAACGGTGGTGGGTGGGGGTTGGTTTTGTATGGCTTGAAGTTTCTTTGGGTCTGGTGCAATACCATGTTCAGATATTACGTGGCCGAGGAAATCTACCTTATTTCGCGCAATCTCGCACTTTGAGGGTTTTAATTTCAACCCGGCGGCTCGGATTCTTTGAAGGACTTGTCTCAACCTGAGGAGGTGTTCTTCCCAGGTTGGTGAGTACACAATAATATCGTCTAGATAGGCTAGGCAGGTTTCCCAGGTTAGGCCATGTAATACCGCTTCCATCAAGCGGGAGAAAGTGGCGGGTCCGTTACAGAGGCCAAAAGGTAGGACGTTAAATTCGTAGTGGTGGCCACCACTAGTGGAAAATGCTGTTTTTTCTTGGTCCTTTGCCTTGATAGGCACTTGCCAATACCCTGCTTGCAAGTCGAGGGTAGTGAACCATCTGGATCCGTATAGGGAGTCAAGGGAATCGTCTATCCGGGGTAATGGCGTAGCATCCTTAATGGTTACGTCATTCAATCTCCTGTAATCGACGCAAAAACGGGTTGACCCATCTTTCTTTTTTACTAGGACAACAGGGGAAGACCAGAGACTAATGGACGGGGTGGCAATACCGGCCTCTAACATCTCTTGGACTTGGCGTTCCTCTTCCTGGCGTTGTATGGGATTTTTTTCTACGGGATGGTTGTCTTATGGGGGGGCCTGTGGTGTTAATGATGTGTTGTTCTACATCAGTCTGTCCGATTTCAGTGGGTTGTTGGGCAAACACATCACTGAACTCTAGCAATAGGTTGTACATGCTGTGTTTTTGGTGGTCGGATAATGTGTCCGGGAGAGGGGGCAATTGGAGGCTGGTAGGGGTGTCATTAAAATCTATGGGGAGGTCATCAAAAGTTTCGAGGTCTCCTATAATGAGACCTTTTGGTAATGTCAGGGATTCCTCAGAGATATTTGCCACGAGAATGTGGTTGATGCGAGGGGAAATAATGGCGGGTTGTAAGAGGCAACGATTGGGGTTGGTGGACGTGGTAGTGGGGGAAAATATCATGTGAGTTTGGGGTATGGGTCGAAGGTTAACCCATTTTTGATGGCAGGGGGGAATTTGGCATTTATCTTGAACTACAGCTGGGCTAATGATGGTGGGGGATCGACTGGCGAGCAGGTGCTCGGTACCCATAAGGGGGGAAAGGTCACTTTGGTGGGGGTCACGCGTGAGGGGGGGATTAACGGCGCGTGTGGGAGGATCAGCGGGGCGAGGTGTGAGGGATTTAGAAAACGGAATTTGTTGGAGGGACTGTGGAGGGTTGGTGGGGGAAGACAGGTATAGAAGATGGGTTATTGGTGGAGGACTGATGTACTGATTGGTGGTTGTTAGAAGGACGAATTTGGGGAGTTTTGTCGGTGGCAGTGACGGTTTGTTTGGAGTTTATATGGGATTGGTGGGTTTGTCTGTCATGAGAGGGCGAGTCAAGTGTGGGGTTTTGAAGTTTTCTAGGGGTGTGAATTGTGTGGGGGTGGAAAGGAGCTACTGACGGAAAACTGTCACAAGGGGAATTTGGTTGGTTGTGGAATAGCTGGACATTTCTGGGGGCATGGGGGGAACATTGTTGGGTACATAGGTCGGCATTTTCCCTGGAAACATGTGTACATAAATATTTGATAGAATTGTGGTTACATACATCAGAGTCTGTCCTGGAAACATGGGAGGATTTATCCTGGACAGAGTTACGAGAATTGAGGGGATTACCGAGAGGGAGTTGCTTGGACTTGTCTTCTTTCGTTTATTGAGGCATTTTTTCAACGAATTGAGTGATATTTTGAGAGAACTCGGGGCAAGGGGAGGGGTTAGAAGTTACCTTAGTGCTAGCTGCAACTTGGTAACCCTGACTCAGAGTTTGTTGAGGGGGAAGGTGTTTTTTCTTTTTGTGAATAGGTTTCTGCGTGATTGGTTTGTCAGAGGCTTTGGTTTGGATTTTTTTTTTTAATGAGATCAGCCTCTGGCCGCAGTCAGCCTGGGCCTGGAGTTTTGGAAGGAGGTCAAGTCCAAGGAAACCATCGTAATGTTTACAGTGGGAGGAAAATACTGTGAACGTGTGATAACAACGAGCATGGGGGGCAGGAGTGGTTACTGACAGGGGCAAAGTGTCTCCTAGGAGATTTAAGTAGGTATCAGCAACTGAGATTAGTTCTGCTTTGGTGGTTAACAAGGGGCCAAATAGTCGGTGGTGTTGATCATAATAAGACTTGAACAAACATGACTTGGCAGCTCCCGTGTCGATTAACAAGCGGACAGGAATGTCCTTGATTTTGGCCATGTAATAAATGGGGGCAGTGCGGTCAGTTATGGCGTTCCCCGCCGAGGCCATCTTGGGCGGGGGGTACTTTAAAAATCCTGGGAGTCGGTATCTACCTCCTCCAGGGTTTCCTCGGTATCATCTGAGGTCATGATAGGGCCTATTTCTCCGGTGTGCATTTCCTCCATTTCTTCCTCTTGTCCCAACTCCTCTTCATTTACAGAAATGCGAGGAGTAAAGGGGCGAGGTTTGGCAGAGTCACGAATTTGATGGAGGGCACACTGAGCACTACAGGCAGGGAAATCATAGGGGTTGATAATTACTAATGTAGGGTTTTTACTTTGGTAGGTGTTGTAGGTTTTGTTCCGGTTGAAGATTCTGCGTGGCTGGGTAGGTTGGAACCGGGGCCTACTGGGTTGGGGCTTGCCGGAAGGGTAGGTGGGTCTGTTGTGGAAGGATGAGGATGGGTAGGCATTCTTGGAGTTTTGGTGGTCGGGGTGCTGGGGGTGCGTGGGAAACCTCTTTATTACAGCGATTTGGGTGGGTGCTTCTGTGCGCACGGCCAAAATACGTCGGATCGTGATGAGATCTTTTTGATATCCGACGAAATCGTGCACACGGAAATGATCTTTTACTGCTGAGGGCAATATTGATACCAGGTTGACCAGAATCTGCTGCTCTTGTTGGATTCTGGTCAATGTGGGGAAAGAAACTTTTATATGTTGGGCGATCTTATTCACTGTGGCATCTAGATCGCCTTCGAATTTAGTGTCTTGGATACGGGTGTGGGCCACGAAAACGCCCAACGAAGGCTTAATGGCTTCTATCACTATTGGGCGAAATTCGTCCCATGTGAGAGCAGGGTGCACTTGGTAGGCAACCAGGGAAACGGCTTTTCCCAGGTGCGTTAATGTCACGGCTATCTTTTCTGCGTCCATGGTATAAACTAGGTCAAGTACGGGTTTCACTATGTCCATGAACGTTTCGATCTCGTAAGTTTCTCCATCATAATGTGGGATGGGAATGTGAGAACGGTGCGCCATGATGTTATCGTGTTATGGCTGTTCCGAACTTGCAATGTAATGCAACCTTTTATCCGAATCAAGAACCACCGCTGCCGCCAATGTTATGCCCTGTTTTTCTACAGGATTAACTTGGGTAATGTGAGTTCTAACTGACTGGGAATATAAGGCTGCATGCACAATACAAGGTATGAGGAATAGAGAACACAAAATAAACATACGGTAACAAGACACACGATCACGTTTATTGAAGATGATTAATAGGAAGCATAAGAAGGTATGAATACTCGTACAAGACAAATGATAGAAATGAACAACTAGCATTAGTGGATCTGGATGGAGCCTAGTCTCCCACTTCCAACGTTCAGGTATACTCTTCTGATCACTGGCTTGGTTCGCAAGTTTATATACTGGAAGACATCAATGTTACTTATAGATTCAATTTCACTAATTAGATTTATTACTGGCAGTTCTGGTGCACAAGTAGTAGTTCACAGACTAGAATTAGACACGCGTATTTTAGAGCACAGGAATTCTAGTAACCTCAGGGGGGTACTGATCTAAGTTTTATATTCTTATAGCAGAAATACGTAGAACACAAATCAGTGGGCGAACGTTAGATATCACTAGGGTTTTACTTCTATGTAATAATATCTGAATAGGGGTAATTACGAGAGTTAATGTCGCCTGTTAATTAATGAACACTGATACGCTTAGCACTTCCCAATAGAATGGTTATATATGAATTATACTGGGGCAAAGATATAGCCACTTCATAGAAAGATTAATAAGTGAGTCTCTAATTAGTACTGTAACACGGTAGTACTAATAAAGTGAATCTTGGGTAGTATTTGGTTGGTCTGGTCCTGGTTATCTTGCGTCCGTGATGTTGGGGGTTAACGACTGGTTCCGCGGCCGTCCAGGGGGTCCATATGTAGGAAGTTCTCAAGACGGATATCTTGGCGATCGTTGCTGGCTACACGCTTATATACCCACTGGTGTGTGAAGGTTATAAGGTGCACGTAGATTTCTTGTACGTGGACAGATGCTTCTATCTCAAATCTGCTACGGAGTCTGCCGGCTCTGGAACTCAAATCTCAGGAACAACACAAGGGCAGAGCTAGAGGTCAACTTAAGGGGGCCAGCCACTGGTTGGTGTCTATCTTTCAACTGATTTTACTTGGGGCTGGAGCTGGGTTTATAGGCTCGGTTTTGGACCCTGTAGGCCATAGGGATCTCGAGTCTTATGGAATTATTTGAGCTCTCAATAGATACGGGGACTAGGTAAGGTGGTGATTACTGTTGTGGCACATGGCTATAGGGAGCCTTCATAATGTGATATAACTGAGCCTTAGTAAGAGGTACTATTTTGGCTATACTGGAAGTATTGAGGGGAGGGAGGCTGGATCTACTTTGCGAGGAGGACTGGGACAGCTGTGATAGGAGCGTCTCTCTTATATTGCTCAGTCTTCATTCTATGGTATAGCTGAGGTGCTAATTTGATTATCCGAGTATGCAAAAAAGGTGAATGGGTTATTGTGGGTTAATAGAGGTTAGTAAAGGGGTTAGTCATGCATGGTTAGTTCATTGATAGGAAGAATTCCTGTGCTACCTGGCAATGACCCGGAAGTCAAAACAGGGGTCAGATATACCTCCGCAGGGGTGGGGGTCTCCCTCCTTGGGTGGGTAAAAAGGGGTAGATGTGCGCCCTCTCTCTGTGATGGTCGTCCGGCGGCTGTCGCTAGGGGCTTGCCATATCACAAGTATTTGTAATAACCCTCTGTTTATGAGACAGATGTGGGTGTTCGTAATACCAAAACCGAAGGTGCCTTGACTAGCTGGTTTAATCAGTTGGGTTGTTAATTGCATGGTTTGCTGGATGTGCTGGAGACTGGGTTGCTAACTCTGCCACATTTATCTGGAAGTATGGCAATAGAAGTTAGTCACTGGCGAGGCGGCTAGCCTCGCACTGACGATCATTGGGTACAGGGTTGTGAATGGGTTGTGAGGGAATAGATGGCATGCAAAGGGTTAGTAAAGTTCTAAGGTTGTTCCGTCCTACTAAGGGAAGGTAGGCTGGATAGGAGTATATATATAAAAGGTTTGAGAACGTTAGCAACGGAAAAATCAAGGATCTTCAGAAGGTATGATGGAGAGGCTAGGTCGGAAAGGAGTCGAGGAGTGTGGGGGGTTAATGAGAGGGAGAGGGTTCAGGGGGCTACGTGGAAGTTTGACCCTAAGGTCTCCGGGCGTAGGGGTGGCATTAAACTACAGTTGATATTGGAGTTTGGGGGTTAATGACAGGGAAAGTATGTTAGCCAAATGCTACCGAGGGATGAGCAATACGGGGTGGTATATGAGTCTGGAAAGGATAGAATCATGTGGACTGTGGGGCTGTGGGGAAGAGGAGGTTAACTGTAGGTGTGTGCTTGACTGTGGATAAAAGTAGGGAAAAACATTGTGTATTATTTAAAATGCCCCAGAACGAGAGGCCCACCACAGAAGCCACGAGCGAACACCACACAGAAACACCCGAAAGAAAGGCCCACAGAACGAAAGGACCAGGTGACCGGGCCAACCAGTTCAGACAGGCCCAAGCCCGCAGGGCTAAGCAGCTCCAAACCACACCTGCCTACCCCTTCTAAAATACTGACCTTTCTCACACCTCACGTATACACTACCCTCGTGTCCTACACATCTACCTACATGAGAATGAACATAAATACACCTTAAGTTAATACACCCATGCTCTGTCCCTAAGTTAGGATATTAATATCAACATACCCTAAAATACCTTGTCTTGCCAGACTAAGTTTCTGAAGACCAATCGCCCCCATAAATCTATGTATTCAATCCTTAGGGTAGTTATCTTTTATCCGCCATTGTGTTCATCTCTTCCATTTACTTTTCCACAATTGTTATACGTCTTCCAATCACCTCCTTCGTATCCACAGTCCACACTACTCCATTTTGCTTCGTGTCCTACACCTCTTACCCGCCAGACTCTACCTACATGATGATGAACAGGAATACACATTCATATTAAAACACCCATGCCCTGTCCCTAGGTTGAGCCAATGCCAACCAGTTCAGACAGCCATAAATCTATGTATGTTCTTCCATCCGAGAAGTAATATGTTCACCCCTTAAAAATACCTTGTCTTGCCAGACTAAGTTTCTGAAGACCAACCGCCCCCATAAATCTATGTATGTTCTCCCATCCGAGAAATAATATGTTCACCCCTTAAAATACCTTGTCTTGCCAGACTAAGTTTCTGAAGACCAACCGCCCCCATAAATCTATGTATGTTCTTCCATCCGAGAAGTAGTATGTTAACAACCCCATGTCCTAATTGATAAGAAACTAAGATACCCACGGGTATACGAGTGTATATAGAACCATTACTCCCGTAAGACCTAGACAGCCATGACTGAAAATGTTAGCCACCATGCTATAACTTAATGCTTACCCCAACCAGGGATTGTATATAATAATAATAATAATAACAATACTTTATTTCAGACTCACACAGTACAGAGGGGACCATACTGGGGTCCATATATACCTTACAGTAACATAAATATATATAAATATATATAAGCTACTGTACATAGGCTACATAAAATAAAAAGAAATTAAATAATACCCAGCTTGCTATCATGTAGTTCACAGCACTGCCTCAACCAAAAACAGTGGTCATCAAACTACTGTGTTACCAAAACCACTGTCCTAATTGTGTACAGTACCATGCCTCACATCATTTAGCTTCCGGTACAGTATGTTGCTACAGTACAGTATAGGAATATCGGTACTGTACTGCACTATGAGGATCAGTACCGGTATGCTAATTCTGTAGAGTAGCAGACCTGAAATCATTACTTAAGGTTAAATATAGAGCAACTTCCTCCAGTGTGCCTGGATCCTGGAGGTGTACACTATGCTTGGAGTTTGTAGCATTTTAATGATCCTGTTCTCAGAAGTGTTAAGGCGCTGAATGAATTTATATGTTAGCTTTCTAATGAGTGATTTGTAACAGTGTAAGTTCATATAGGCACATAGCGTACTTGTACTCTCATATTTTGAGAGCCCCAGAAACATTTTCATGATATTGTGATATGAGATACTTAGTCTATTCACTGTAATTTTCTTATAGTTCCACCATAGTTGTGCTGTATACATTGGTGAGCAGTAGGAGTTTAACAATGTTATTTTTGTATCCCATGTGCACATATGAAATTTTCTTAATATTGAATTTCCCTGCATGTAAAGTTGCCTTCGCTGACGACCCATATCCTCATCATCTGAGCGATCACATGAAATATAGTGTCCTAGATACTTTACTTTACTTACTTCTTCTATAATTTCTTCATACAAATGGAATTTAGGTAGCTTTGATTTCAATAGAAGGTTAGATTTAAATATTATGATATTGCTCTTTATAGGATTAAATTTGACTGAATGTTCGATTCCAAATTTTTCACATACTCTTAATAATTTATCCAGTCCTGCTCCAGAGGGCGCGATTAAGGCTAGGTCATCAGCATACATGAGATGATTTACAATGGTGCTGCCAATACAGCACCCAGTGCGAGTCTTGTTCAGCTCCAGACTAAGATCATCCATGTAGACGTTGAAAAGATACGGAGACAATATCCCCCCCTGCCTAACACCATTGGTTACGGCGAAAGAGCCTGACAGGATGTTGCCCCATCTTACACACATTTTTTGATTAGCATACCAGAAAATAAGTATCCTAACAATATAGCTAGGCACTCCCCTGTTAACTAATTTTTCAAATAAGGTTTTGTGACACACCCTATCAAAAGCCTTACTTGCATCAAGAAAACAAGAGAAAATTGAGCTATTTAGTTTGTTGTATGTATCAATCACTTCTTTCAGCACATATATGCATTGGTCTGTGCCGTGATTTTTCTTAAAGCCAAACTGATTGCTGCTGGTGACAATATATGCAGACATTCTTTCTAGCAATATCATTTCAACTACCTTACTCACCACACTAGCAAGTGCTACTGGGCGGTAGTTGTCTTTTGCTGTAATTTTACCTGATTTATCTTTAATGACAGGAACAAGTATTACGGATATCATAGACTCCGGCAGGACACCATGCGTAAATAGACTGGTGATGCAAGAACTAAGTTTATCTATTAACAACTTATCTGCATATTTAAGATGTTCTGCATATATACCATCCAGCCCACAAGCTTTATTTAGGTTAAGTTTTCTTATGGCATTCTCAAGATCACTTTCAGTCACTTTAATGTCTTCATAATTACTATCTTTCACATATTGAATTGCACCATTAGTAGACCTTTGGTTTACACTGTTAAGTAGTTCCTTAAAATGAGTTTTCCATAAGTCAGCAATGTTCTCTTCACCCGTAACCCCCTCAACACTGACAGGTAATGGTGTGTTACAATTTTGCATGGATCTGATGTCCTTCCAAAAACAGTTAGTATCCTTTTCTGCCAGACTCTTTGCAAGGGCTTCCTTCCTTAATTGGTTTTCATTTTGCTTAATAAATCTAATGGCATATTTGGTCCTAGCCTTTGCTCTTTTGTGAAGTTCAAATATAGGCCCCTGTCTAGGCTGACCTACTTCAAGCCAATGAGACCTAGCATCTCTGGAGGCCTGATACAGGTCAGCCACATAGTCTTGCCAACCTGGCTTATTGAATGAGGACTTATATTTACGGCTATTAAAAATACTTTCCCCCGCTTTTGATAAAGAATCTATTATACTATTGTAAAATGTAATAATGTCCTTTCTGTGTTGTGCATCACTACATTTTGGATCCCTGCATTGTGCTACACCATTACCATCATATTGCACCCTATTTAATAAGTCCTTGGTTTTATCACAGTACATTTGGCACTCTTCATTTGAGATTACATTCCATGGAACTTTTGCCTTGATGCTATTGCTAGTTTCTGTTATTTCCGGTGCTTTATTAATTTGGATTGTTAATTCTATAGGTATGTGGTCGTCATCCGTAATGTCGTATCTTATGGCCATTTCTGAGATAGAGTCATGAAAGTCAGAGCTAGAGATTGCATGATCAAGCCACGACCTGGTCTCCCATGCTTCACTAACATATGTATAGCTATTTTCTGGAAGCAGGTTTTTGGAGGACAAAATTAAACCTTGCTCCTCACAAAACCTTAACATATGTTTAGCAAACATGGAACCACCCAACTCGTGAGGGGTAGCATTCCAATCACCTACCACTGAGTAACACGTTATCTCTAATTCAGAAATTAGGCCACCAAGCTCCCCTAACTTTTCCAAATAAAGTTCTTCATTTTCTGCACACTGATACGGTAAGTAAACACAAAATATTGCAAATTTTCTGTGTCCCACTTCCAGCTGTATTCCCGCACACCAGCTTAAATTTATCTCAATGGTTTTAATTACACTATCTAGGCACGATCTCCACATTATTGCAACTCCCCCTGGGGGGTGACCTGCCACAATACCATCACGTGTGTCCGTAGTGGAGACCCCGTACCCATGGAAATCTTTATCTAATATGTTCAAATTACCTAAGTCCTGTTTTGTGTACCAGGTTTCCTAAAGGCAGACTATGTCACTGGTCCTTAATGTAGATACGATGTCAGGTCGCAACAGGAGATTCCTCTTTGTTTTGGGGAGTCCTCTGCAATTGTATGAAGTTACTTTTATACTTGCTGCTGTTGTTGGTATCCCCTCCATTACTGCGAGTTGGATAGTGGTGTGCGATGCCTCCAAGTCCCAGAAGCCTCTGCACTGTCCTCATTGGGATATTGTCTTGGTTCTCTGTACCAGTTGACATATGCATCTTCTGGCCACAGGTCAGGATTCATGAAAACATCTGGATCTGGACATTCGCTAGTTATACAAAAGGAGGCACAGGTAGTGGACCTGGAGAGGGTGGTCAGCTGTCTTACCTCTATATTTATATGTAGATTATCAGCCAAGTATGTCTTGAGATTCTCAGCAGTAACACTAGGGTTGAATCCTGTGGCAAACACCCTAGCTAGTCGGGGCCTTTTGATGGTATTGAGGCCAGTATCCTTGACCCTACCTTTAATTCCTGGCTGGTTTCTCTGTCTAGGGTGAACCTGCTCGCCTTCCCTAGAGTAGCGAGGCTTGCCATTCACCCATTTGACCATAGTCCATGGGTTTTCCCTTGCATTGGCTCCTTCATTTGGTTCAGTTTGTGTAGGTAAATTTGAGGATGGTGTAGCTGGCACTGTATATACAGTGCCAGCTACACCATACCAGTGTAGCTGGCACTTTATATACAACCCTCTGTTACCATTGTATCGACCACTTTCACCACGAAACAATACCGAAGTTAACCCTACGAACTGTCGTTTTCTTTGGTGTATATATCATAGAAAACGCAGCTCCCAGGAACAACTGGACCAGCAAGAAATAATGTCAGAGTAACAGCATCCATAACCATCATATTGACGAGTAATAATACACCATGTTTTTCCCTACTTTATCCACAGTCAAGCACACACCTATAGTTAACCTCCTTTTCCCCCACAGCCCCACAGTCCACATGATTCTATCTTTTCCAGACTCATATACCACCCCGTATTTGCTCATCCCCCGGTAGCATTTGGCTAACGTACATTCACTGTCATTTCCCCCCAAACTCCAATATCAACTGTAGCCTAATCCCACCCCCACGCCCGGAGACCTTAGGGTCAAACTTCCACGTAGCCCCCTGAACTCTCTCCCTCTCATTAACACCCCGCGCTCCTCGACTCTTTTCCGACCTAGCCTCTCCCTCATACCTCTTGAAGATCATTAATTTTTCCGTTGCTAACGCTCTCCAACCTTTTATATATATACTCCTATCCAGCCTACCTTCCCTTAGTAGGCCGGAACAACATTAGAACTTTACTAACCCTTTGCATGCCATCTATTCCCTCACAACCCATTCACAACCCTGCACCCAATGATCGGCAGTGCGAGGCTAGCCGCCTCGCCAGTGACTAACTTCTATTGCCATACTTCCAGATAACTGTGGCAGAGTTAGCAACCCAGTCTCCACCACATCCAGCAAGCCATACAATTAACAACCAACCGATTAAACCAGCTAGTCAAGGCACCTTTGGTTTTGGTATTAAGAACACCCACATCTGTCTCATAAACAGAGGGTTATTACAAACATTTGTGATATGGCAAGCCCCTAGCCACAGCCGCCGGACGACAATCCCAGAGAGACGGCGCACAGCTACCCCTTTTTACCCACCCGAGGAGGGAGACCCCCACCCCGGCGGAGGTATACCTGACCCCTGTTTTGACTTCCGGGTCATTGCCAGGTAGCACAGGAATTCTTCCTATCAATGAACTAACCATGCATGACTAACCCCTTTACTAACCTCTATTAACCCACAATAACCCATTCACCTTTTTTGCATACTCGGATAATCAAATTAGCACCTCAGCTATACCATAGAATGAAGACTGAGTAATATAAGAGAGACGCTCCTATCACAGCTGGCCCAGTCCTCCTCGCAAAGTAGATCCAGTCTCCCTCCCCTAAATACTTCCAATATAGCCAAAATAGTACCTCTTACTAAGGCTCAGTTATATCACTTTATGAAGGCTCCCTATAGCCATGTGCCACAACAGTACTCACCACCTTACCGAGTCCCCGTATCTATTGAGAGCTCAAATAATTCCATAAGACTCGAGATCCCTATGGCCTACAGGGTCCAAAACCGAGCCTATAAACCCAGCCCCCGCCCCCAGTAAAATCAGTTGAAAGATAGACACCAACCAGTGGCTGGCCCCCTTAAGTTGACCTCTAGCTCTGCCCTTGTGTTGTTCCTGAGATTTGAGATACCAGAACCGGCAGACTCCGTGGCAGATTTGAGATAGAAGCATCTGTCCACGTATAAAGAAATCTACGTGCACCTTATAACCTTCACACACACCAGTGGGTATATAAGCGTGTAGCCAGCAACGATCGCCAAGAGATCCGTCTTGAGAACTTCCTACATATGGACCACCTGGACGGCCGCGGAACCAGTCGTTAGCCCCCAACATCACGGACGCAAGATAACCAGGACCAGACCAACCAAATACTACCCAAGATTCACTTTATTAGTACTAACGTGTTACAGAACTAATTAGAAATTCACTTATTAATCTTTCTATGAAGTGGCTATATCTTTGCCCAGTGTAATTCATATATAACCGTTCCATTTGGGAAGTGCTAAGCGTATCAGTGTTTATTAATTAACAGGCGACATTAACTCTCGTAATTACCTTTATCCAGATATTATTACATAGAAGTAAAACCCTAGTGATATCTAACGTTCGCCCACTGATTTGTGTTCTACGTATTTCTGCCATAAGAATATAAAAACTTAGATCAGCACCCCCCTGAGGTTACTAGAATTCCCGTGCTCTAAAACATACGCGTGTCTAATTCTAGTCTGTGAACTACTACTTGTGCACCAGACCTGCCAGTAATAAATCTAATTAGTGAAATTGAATCTATAAGTAACATTGAGGTCTTCCAGTATATAAACTTGCGAACCAAACCAGTGATCAGAAGAGTATACCTGAACGTTGGAAGTGGGAGACTAGGCTCCATCCAGATCCACTAATGCTAGCGGTTCATTTCTATCATTTGTCTTGTACGAGTATTCATACTTTCGTATGCTCCCTATTAACCTTCTTAAATAAACGTGATCGTGTGTCTTGTTACCGTGTGTTTATTTTGTGTTCTCTATTCCTCATACCTTGTATTGTGCATGCAGCCTTATATACCCAGTCAGTTAGAACTCACATTACCCAAGTTAATCCTGTAGAAAAACAGGGCATAACATTATTACTCGTCAATACGATGGTTATGGATACTGTTAATCTGACACTATTTCTTGCTGATCTAGTTGCTCCTGGGAACTGCGTTTTCTATGATATATACACCAAAGAAAACGACAGTTCGTAGGGTTAACTTCGGTATTGTTTCGTGGTGAAAATGCGTCGAGATAATGGTAACAGAGGGTTGTATATACAATCTCTGGTTGGGGTAAGAATTAAAGTTACTGCATGGTGGCTAACATCTTCAGTCATTGCTGTCTAGGTCTTACAGGAACAATGGTTCTATATACACTGGTGTACCCGTGGGTATCATAGTTTCTTATCAATTAGGACATGGGGTTTTAACATACTACTTCTCGGATGGAAGAACATACATATATTTATGGGGGCGGTTGGTCTTCAGAAACTTAGTCTGGCAAGACAAGGTATTTTAACACCTTACGAGCGGCCTATGCGGTTTATTTATGTGTACCGCACAGCGGGGTGTTTTTAGCCAAAATAGGGCTGTTTACGTGATCATTTTCATGCCTAAATAAGACCCAGAACGTAAAACAAGTACCTATCCCTGAAAGGGCATAAACAGGGCTTTCGAATGACACCATAACGATCCTTGTATGATGGATAGTTTTCTTGCAATAACCGTGCAACGCGAGTGCAAAAAGCAGGTAATTCGGTACTTTCAGTACATAATTGAGTATGTAGCGAGTGAGAGAGGGAGGAGGGAGCTGAGATTTGTGTCAGTAGGTTCGCCGCGGTGGTCTGGAGCAGCAGTCATACGCTCGCTAGTCTCCTGCCACCACTTGTCTCTCTCTCTCAGCCACATTACGTGCTGAAATTGCCACTCGAGTTATGTCGAGCGCCGCCACATAGTCCAGCTTTATTTAACTCGACTTATGTTGCTCGCCGCTAAATAAGGGTTAAGGGGGTGAACATATTACTTCTCGGATGGAAGAACATACATAGATTTATGGCTGTCTGAACTGGTTGGCATTGGCTCAACCTAGGGACAGGGCATGGGTGTATTAAATGAATGTGTATTCATGTTCATCATCATGTAGGTAGAGTCTGGCGGGTAAGAGGTGTAGGACACGAAGCAAAATAGAGTAGTGTGGACTGTGGATACGAAGGAGGTGATTGGAAGACGTATAACAATTGTGGAAAAGTAAATGGAAGAGATGAACACAATGGCGGATAAAGATAACTAACCTAAGGATTGAATACATAGATTTATGGCTGTCTAAACTGGTTGGCATTGGCTCAACCTAGGGACAGGGCATGGGTGTTTTAACCTGGGAGGAATATACATAGATTTATCGGGCGATTGGTCTTCAGAAACTTAGTCTGGCAAGAAAAGGTATTTTAGGGTATGTTGATTGTTATGCCCTATTTTTCTACAGGTTTAACTTGGGTAATGTGAGTTCTAAATTGACTGGGTATATAAGGCTGCATGCACAATACAAGATATGAGGAATAGAGAACACAAAGAAACACATGGTAGCAAGTTACATGATCACGTTTATTAATATACCACTGCAGAATACTTGTGTAAGACAATACAATAGAATTGAACAACACTAGCATAAGTGGATCTGGATGGAGCCTAGTCTCCCACTTCCAACGTTCAGGTATTAATCTTCTGATCACTGGCTTCGATTCCACAGGTTTATATACCGAAGACCATCAATGTTACATATAGATTCATATTCACTGTTAGATTTATTACTGGTAGCTCTGGTGCACAAGTAGTAGTTCACAGACTAGATTAGACACGCGTATTTTAGTGCACGGGAATTCTAGTAACCTCAGGGGGTACTGATCTAAGTTTTATATCCTTGTTTCAGAAATACATAGAACGCAAATCAGTGGGCGAACGTTAGATATCACTAGAGTTTTAATATCTGAATAAGGTAATTACGAGAGTCAAGGTCGCCTGTTAATTAAAGAGCACTGATCGCTTAGTACGTCCTAAATGGAATGGTTAAGTATTAATTACACTGGGCAAGGTCTTAGCCACTTCGTAGAAATATTAATTAGTGAATCTCTAAACAGCACAGTAATGTGTAGTACTGCTAAAGGGAATCTTGGGTAGTATCTGATGGGTCTGGTCCTGGTTATCTTGCGTCCATGATGTTGGGGGCTAACGACTGGTTCCGCGGCCGTCCAGGGGGGCCATATGTGTGAAGTTCTTAAATACGTGGGCAGGTCCTTCTATCCAAATCTGCCACGGAGTCTGCCGGCTCTGGGATCTCACTCCGGAACAACACAAGGGCAGAGCTAGAAGTTAACTGCAGGGTAGTGACCCCTGGTTGGTGTCTAGCTTTCAACTGATTTGACTGGGGGCGGGAGTTAGATTTATAGGCTCGGTTCTGGACCCTGTAGACAGTAGGGATCTCGAGTCTTATGGACTTAATTGAGCTCTCAATAGATATGGGGACTAGGTAAGATGGTATTTACTGTTGTGGCACAGGGCTATAGGAAGCCTTTATATTTTCATATAACTGAGCCTTAGTAAGAGGTACTATTTTGGCTATACTGGACGTATTTAGGGGAGAGAGACTGGATCTACTTTGCGAGGAGGATGGGGACAGCTGTGATAGGAGCGTCTCTCTAGATTGTTCAATCTTCATTCTATGGTATAGCTGAGGTGCTAATTTAGTGATCAAAGCATGCAAGAAAGGTAAATGGTTTATTGTGAGTTAATAGAGGTTAGTAAAGGTGTTAGTCATGCATGGTTAGTTCATTGATAGGAAGAATTCCTGTGCTACCTGGCAATGACTCGAAAGTCAAAACAGGGGCCAGGTATACCTCCGCGGGGGTGGGGGTCTCCCTCCTCAGGTGGGCAAAAAGGGGGAGCTGGGCTGTGATAGTCGTGATAGTCGTCCGGCGGCTGTGGCTAGGGGCTTGCCATATCACCAGTGTTTGTAATAACCCTCTGTGTATGAGACAGATGTGGGTGTCCTTAATACCAAAACCGAAGGTGCCTTAGCTAGCTGGTTTTACTCGGCTGGTTGTTAATTGTAGGGTTTGCTGGATGTGGTGGAGACTGGGTTGCTAACTCTGCCACATTTATCTGGAAGTATGGCAATAGAAGTTAGTTACTGGCGGGGCGGCTAGCCTCGCACCGACGACCATTGGGTGCAGGGTTGTGAATGTGTTGTAAGAGAATAGATGGCATGCAAGGGGCTAGTAAAGTTCTAATGTTGTTCTGGCCTACTAAGTGAAGGTAGGCTGGATAGGAGTATATATATAAAAGGTTGGAGAGCGTTAGCAATGGACAATTCAAGGATCTTCAAGAGGTATGAGAGAGAGGCTAGGTCGGACAAGAGTCGAGAAGCGCGGGTGTCTTAATGAGAGGGGGGGGAGAGTTCAAGGGCTACAGGGAAATTTTGCCCCTAAGGTCCCTGGGCGTGGGGGTGGCATTAGGCTACAATTGATATGGAAGTTTGAAAAGGCAGTAGAATACGTTAGCCAAATGCTACCGGGGAATGCAACTATGGGGTGGTATATGAGTCTGGAAAAGATAGAGTTATGTGATCAGTCCGAGGGTTATGGATACTATTAGTTGGCCCTGGGAACTGCGTTTTCTATTAAATATAAATATACCAACAACAGCAGCAGTTCGTAGGGGTACTTAGTTATTGTTTCGGGGTACTTATGACAGATACTGGTAACCAGGTTATCTTATATAATCTCTGGTTGGGGTAAGAGGTGTAAGACACGAAGTAAATTGGCGTAGTGTGGACTGTGGATACGAAGGAGGCAAGGGGAAGACGTATGACAATTGTGGAAGGTAAATGGAAAAAAGGTGAACACAATGGCGGATAAAAATACTTAACCTAAGGATTGCATACATCGATGAACGATGACATTATAGTCGTCGTCCTAATAAGGTGATGAAACCTGGTTGATCTGTACTTGGCACAATACGACACAAGGACAGTGCCGCTATGTCGCATCAATGCTGGTGGCAGTTAATATTATAGACTTAGTTACTAGAGGAACAATGCAAGGGGCGACTGAGCACGGGTTACATATATCTATACTCGTCATGGAAAATGATATACGGGGTCTAGGGACAAGCGTGGGTGTTTGAACTTCTAAGATATATAACATCTACTTCTCGGATGTAAGAACATACATAGATATAATTATGGCTGTCTGATGTGTTGGCATTGGCTCAACGTCGGGACAGGGCATGGGTGTTTTTAATATGAATGTATATTCCTGTTCATCATCTTTGTAGTTAGGAGTGTAGGACACGAGAGGGTTAGTGTACGTGAGGTGTGGAAAATGGTCAGTTTAGAAAAGGTAAATGGGTGCGGCCTGGAGCTGTTTAGCCCTGCGGGCTTGGGCCTGTCTGAAATGGCTGGCTCGGTCAGCTGGTCCTTTCGTTCTGTGGACCTTTCCTTTGGTGTTTCTGTGTGGTGTTCGTTCGTGGCTTCTGTGGTGGGCTTCTCGTTCTGGGGCATTTTACTTCCCTCTCCTTCATTATAGGCTCGTCCTCGAGCCTCAAGGGTGAAGTAAAAAGAAGCATAGTCAGAAAAGTGTAGGTAACAAGAAAAGTAGTATGACTAAGGAAAACAAAATATAGTATATACAGTATATGGAAAACATGTAAATTTATAGAATCATGCCCAATCGCCTAGGAATTGAAAAAAAAAAAAAAAAATCAAGTACAATAATATCCTCATCATGAATGAATGAATGAATGAAAAAATTATACATTTTAATGGGAAGTGAAGCTAGGAATCTAGGTCAAGAGTGGTAGGGAGGCTGGACTGTGGACGAGCCGGCATGACCCACCTCCTCTACCAATCCTGATTTTAAGTGAATATTGGGGTGGATCTACCGTTAGTTCTTGTCGTTAGGAATGTGGGTCTGGGGGCGAGCTGGCCCGGGGCCAGTTTTGGAGGGGGGGTCTAAGTGGTTTCGGTCGGGGGTAGTGATAGGGGGGTTTTAAAGATGAAATGGGCAGGTCGAGTCGGGGTTGTTGTTGCGGAAGAGGTTGGTGCTGGGGAGGGGTTGAATTGTGTAGAGAGTTGTGGTCGTGAGTGGGGTTTGGGGAAGGGTGAGTAAGGCTGAAGGTTGAGAGTTTACTATGATCGGGTGGTTTGGAGGTTTGGGGTGTGGGGATTTGATAGGGAGATGGTGGGGGGGGGGGGGGTCTGGGCAGGCAGGGTTGTGGTTTGAGAGGGGTTGAATTTGGACTGATTTTATTTTCGGGAGAGACATGGATGGGATTTCGAGGAGTGGTTGAAGTTGAGAGGTTGATTATGTTTGGGGCGAGAGAGAGAGTATTTTGGGGTTTAGCCAAGGTGGAAAAAGTTTTGTGGTTGGATTGGGATGGGAGTGGTATTTTGTCGAGGGGAATCTGGGGGGGGGGAATTTGGGGCGGGTGGGGTAACGGTGAGGGAGGGGGAGGTTGAAAGTTTAGCTGGGCTCATGATGATGAGGGACCGACTGGTGAGCAGGTGTTCGGTACGCATGAGGGGGGGGAAACCACTTTGGTGGGGGTCACGCGTGAGGGGGGGGGTTAACGGCGCGTGTGGGAGGATCAGAGTGGTGGGGTGTGTCGGTGGCAGTGACGGTTTGTTTAGAGATTATCTGGGGTTGGTGGGTTTGTCTGTCATGAGGGGGTGAGTCAAGTGTGGGGTTTTGAAGTTTATTAGGGGTGTGAATTGTGGGGGGGTGGAAGGGAGCTACTGACGGAAAACTGTCACAAGGGAAATTTTGTTGGTGGGGAAATAGCTGAGCATTTCTGGGGGAAGGGGGGGAACATGATTGGGTCCCTAGGTCGTCACGCGTGAGGGGAGGATTAACGGCGCGTGTGGGAGGGTCAGGGTGGTGAGAGGTGAGCGAGTTAGGAAACGGGATTTGTTGGGGGGACTGCGGCGGGTTGGTGGGGGAAGAGTTAGGTGTAGAACAGGGGTTATTGGTAGAGGACTGATGTATTGATTTGGGGTTGTTAACAGGACGAATTTGGGGAATTTGCTTGGTGTTAGTCTCGGTCTGGTTAAAGGTTATGTGGGGCTGGGGAGGATTAGTGGGGGCAGAGTTAGGCATAGGACATGGGTTATTGAGGGAGGAGTGATGTACTGATTTGGGGTTGTTAACAGGACGAGTTTGGGGAATTTTCTTGGTGGCAGTCTCGGTCTGGTTAGAGGTTATCTGGGACTGGTGAGTTTGTTTGACATGAGAGGGCGAGTCAAGTGTGGGGTTTCGAAGTTTTCTAGGGGTGTGAATTGTGTGGGGGTGGAAGGGAGCTACTGACTGAAAACTGTCACAAGCTACCGACGGAAAACTGTCACAAGGGAAATTTTGTTGGTGGGGGGATAGCTGAACATTTCTGGGGTCATGGGGAAAATATGTTGTGGTAGGCCTACATAGGTAGGCATAGCTAGAATACGGGGCTTGTTGGGGGGGCTGCGGAGGGTTGGTGGGGGAAGAGTTAGGTGTAGAACAGGGGTTATTGGTAGAGGACTGATGTATTGATTTGGGGTTGTTAACAGGACGAATTTTGGGAATCTTCTTGGTGGCAGTCACGGTCTGGTTAGCGGTTATCTGGGGTTGGTGGGTTTGTTTGACATGCATAGAAAAAGGATGGGGTTTATGGGGTAACACAATTGATGGAAGATGATCGTTGGTGGATGGCTGGGCAGGGGAAAATTTAGGGATGGTCAGAGAGGATAGAGGCAAGGAAGAGTGCACTGGGGTTGGACTTTCACCGGAAGTCATTTTGGAAGGGTGCACGGAGTCTTGGATAGGGGCTGAAGGATTGGATAGGGGATTCATCGAACTGCGTAGGCATTCTTCTCTGATGGAGAGCATATGTTCTTCGAATAAGCCATACGGGTCGAGATGGGCGGTGATGTGGGGTGGGAGGATGTTTAGCAATGCGGTGAATAAGAGTTCATTTTGTTGGTCGTAATCTTCATAGCTATACGTGGTCCTCACGTATCTGTAGAGTTGTATGAGGGTCACATTTATATCCCCTTCATACTTGATCTCGTCGACTTTTATTATTTTGGGGGCGACGGGGGTACCCAAAAGTGGATCTAAGGTCCGGATCACGAAGGATCGAAACTGGTTCCAGGTAAACTCTGGCGTATTCTGTGCCACAGTTTGGTGAATAAATTCTTTAAAGGTAGGCTTATCAACAAGTTGGAAAATGGCTTCTCCCAACTGTATAATATGCAAAATTGCCATGGTGATTTTTTCGCGGTCATTATGAAGTACCACATCGTACACTGGCTTTATTATGTCGAAGTAACTGGTGATATCATACGTGTTTACATCATACTTGGGAATGTGTGCGAGTGGCTGAAGATTTCGCGATGTTGCCATGCTTCTACTGTTCCAAACTTGCAGTGTAATGCAACCTTTTATCCGAATCAAGAACCACCGCTGCCGCCAATGTTATGCCCTGTTTTTCTACAGGTTTAACTTGGGTAATGTGAGTTCTAAATTGACTGGGTATATAAGGCTGCATGCACAATACAAGATATGAGGAATAGAGAACACAAAGAAACACATGGTAGCAAGTTACATGATCATGTTTATTGATATACCACTGCAGAATACTTGTGTAAGACAATACAATAGAATTGAACAACACTAGCATAAGTGGATCTGGATGGAGCCTAGTCTCCCACTTCCAACGTTCAGGTATTAATCTTCTGATCACTGGCTTCGATTCCACAGGTTTATATACCGAAGACCATCAATGTTACTTATAGATTCATATTCACTGTTAGATTTATTACTGGTAGCTCTGGTGCACAAGTAGTAGTTCACAGACTAGATTAGACACGCGTATTTTAGAGCACAGGAATTCTAGTAACCTCAGGGGGTACTGATCTAAGTTTTATATCCTTGTTTCAGAAATACATAGAACGCAAATCAGTGGGCGAACGTTAGATATCACTAGAGTTTTAATATCTGAATAAGGTAATTACGAGAGTCAAGGTCGCCTGTTAATTAAAGAGCACTGATCGCTTAGTACGTCCTAAATGGAATGGTTAAGTATGAATTACACTGGGCAAGGGCTTAGCCACTTCGTAGAAATATTAACCCGGCAAGCGCGATAGGCCTCACGGAAGGCTTCCTATAGGGAACGCGATAGGCCTCACGGAAGCAGGACCATAAAAAAAGCCTTCCATAAAAAAAAAGGGCCTATCAAAACAAAGGAATTTGTCTCTAGGTGAGATAATTCCCCTCCAGTACTCATCCATGTAAATCTCACCCACCCCCCTTCCCTCCTTCCCCACCTTATTCCCCCCTCCCTCCCCTCCTCAATTATCACCTATTTTTCCTCTTATTATCATCATTTATCGGTTATTTTTCTCTCCCCGCGATAATGTAGCACAAGTGGGTTGCATAAAAGATCGTTATGCAACACCCAGACACCGGCACACACCGCCCCGCTCGTCTCAGTTGACTCCCAGACAGCGAGAGGGGAGGGCTGCCTGTCTCTCTCTCTCGCCTGAGATTATGACCGGGTGGCCAATATCTTCGTTTTTCACCACCCAAATGCTTTTCCCACTTATTTTAGCACTCTTGAAGGTTCATATATACATCATATATGTAAAATAAAAGCATACCGAAAACAAATAATGGTTTATATTGTAAATATAACGAATTCTGTCAGAATCCAGGGCTAAAAATGCACAAATAACTACCCTAGCACCTACGTCTATATCGCGCTTGTCAGGTTAATTAGTGAATCTCTAAACAGCACAGTAATGTGTAGTACTGCTAAAGGGAATCTTGGGTAGTATCTGATGGGTCTGGTCCTGGTTATCTTGCGTCCATGATGTTGGGGGCTAACGACTGGTTCCGCGGCCGTCCAGGGGGGCCATATGTGTGAAGTTCTTAAATACGTGGGCAGGTCCTTCTATCCAAATCTGCCACGGAGTCTGCCGGCTCTGGGATCTCACTCCGGAACAACACAAGGGCAGAGCTAGAAGTTAACTGCAGGGTAGTGACCCCTGGTTGGTGTCTAGCTTTCAACTGATTTGACTGGGGGCGGGAGTTAGATTTATAGGCTCGGTTCTGGACCCTGTAGACAGTAGGGATCTCGAGTCTTATGGACTTAATTGAGCTCTCAATAGATATGGGGACTAGGTAAGATGGTATTTACTGTTGTGGCACAGGGCTATAGGAAGCCTTTATATTTTCATATAACTGAGCCTTAGTAAGAGGTACTATTTTGGCTATACTGGACGTATTTAGGGGAGAGAGACTGGATCTACTTTGCGAGGAGGATGGGGACAGCTGTGATAGGAGCGTCTCTCTAGATTGTTCAATCTTCATTCTATGGTATAGCTGAGGTGCTAATTTAGTGATCAGAGCATGCAAGAAAGGTAAATGGTTTATTGTGAGTTAATAGAGGTTAGTAAAGGTGTTAGTCATGCATGGTTAGTTCATTGATAGGAAGAATTCCTGTGCTACCTGGCAATGACTCGAAAGTCAAAACAGGGGCCAGGTATACCTCCGCGGGGGTGGGGTCTCCCTCCTCGGGTGGGCAAAAAGGGGGAGCTGGGCTGTGATAGTCGTGATAGTCGTCCGGCGGCTGTGGCTAGGGGCTTGTCATATCACCAGTGTTTGTAATAACCCTCTGTGTATGAGACAGATGTGGGTGTCCTTAATACCAAAACCGAAGGTGCCTTAGCTAGCTGGTTTTACTCGGCTGGTTGTTAATTGTAGGGTTTGCTGGATGTGGTGGAGACTGGGTTGCTAACTCTGCCACATTTATCTGGAAGTATGGCAATAGAAGTTAGTTACTGGCGGGGCGGCTAGCCTCGCACCGACGACCATTGGGTGCAGGGTTGTGAATGTGTTGTAAGAGAATAGATGGCATGCAAGGGGCTAGTAAAGTTCTAATGTTGTTCTGGCCTACTAAGTGAAGGTAGGCTGGATAGGAGTATATATATAAAAGGTTAGAGAGCGTTAGCAACGGACAATTCAAGGATCTTCAAGAGGTATGAGAGAGAGGCTAGGTCGGACAAGAGTCGAGAAGCGCGGGTGTCTTAATGAGAGGGGGGGGGAGAGTTCAAGGGCTACAGGGAAATTTTGCCCCTAAGGTCCCTGGGCGTGGGGGTGGCATTAGGCTACAATTGATATGGAAGTTTGAAAAGGCAGTAGAATACGTTAGCCAAATGCTACCGGGGAATGCAACTATGGGGTGGTATATGAGTCTGGAAAAGATAGAGTTATGTGATCAGTCCGAGGGTTATGGATACTATTAGTTGGCCCTGGGAACTGCGTTTTCTATTAAATATAATATACCAACAACAGCGGCAGTTCGTAGGGGTACTTAGTTATTGTTTCGGGGTACTTATGACAGATACTGGTAACCAGGTTATCTTATACAATCTCTGGTTGGGGTAAGAGGTGTAAGACACGAAGTAAATTGGCGTAGTGTGGACTGTGGATACGAAGGAGGCAAGGGGAAGACGTATGACAATTGTGGAAAGTAAATGGAAAAAGGTGAACACAATGGCGGATAAAAATACTTAACCTAAGGATTGCATACATCGATGAACGATGACATTATAGTCGTCGTCCTAATAAGGTGATGAAACCTGGTTGATCTGTACTTGGCACAATACGACACAAGGACAGTGCCGCTATGTCGCATCAATGCTGGTGGCAGTTAATATTATAGACTTAGTTACTAGAGGAACAATGCAAGGGGCGACTGAGCACGGGTTACATATATCTATACTCGTCATGGAAAATGATATACGAGGTCTAGGGACAAGCGTGGGTGTTTGAACTTCTAAGATATATAACATCTACTTCTCGGATGTAAGAACATACATAGATATAATTATGGCTGTCTGATGTGTTGGCATTGGCTCAACGCCGGGACAGGGCATGGGTGTTTTTAATATGAATGTATATTCCTGTTCATCATCTTTGTAGCAAGGACAGTGCCGCTATGTCGTATCAATGCTGGTGGCAGTTAATATTATAGACTTATTTACTAGAGGAACAATGCAAGGGGCGACTGAGCACGGGTTACATATATCTATACTCGTCATGGAAAATGATATACGAGGTCTAGGGACAGCGGGGGTGTTTTAACTTCTAAGATATATAACATCTACTTCTCGGATGTAAGAACATACATAGATATAATTATGGCTGTCTGATGTGTTGGCATTGGCTCAACGTCGGGACAGGGCATGGGTGTTTTTAATATGAATGTATATTCCTGTTCATCATCTTTGTAGTTAGGAGTGTAGAACACGAGAGGGTTAGTGTACGTGAGGTGTGGAAAATGGTCAGTTTAGAAAAGGTAAATGGGTGCGTCCTGGAGCTGTTTAGTCCTGCGGGCTTGGGCCTGTCTGAAATGGCTGGCTCGGTCAGCTGGTCCTTTCGTTCTGTGGACCTTTCCTTTGGTGTTTCTGTGTGGTGTTCGTTCATGGCTTCCGTGGTGGGCTTCTCGTTCTGGGGCATTTTATTGATATCGACATCCTAACTTAGGGACAGGGCATGGGTGTATTAACTTTAAGGTGTATTTATGTTCATCATCATGTAGGTAGAGGTGTAGGACACGAGGGGTAGTGTATACGCTAGGTGTGGGAAAGGTCAGTGTTTAGAAGGGGTAGGCAGGTGTGGTTTGGAGCTGCTTAGCCCTGCGGGCTTCGGCCTGTCTGAACTGATGGAGGGCTCGGTCACCTGGTCCTTTCTTTCGGGTGTTTCTGTGTGGTGTTTGCTCGTGGCTTCTGTGGTGGGCTTCTCGTTCTGGGGCATTTTTTATTGTGTAACTAAAATCATGTTTCAATTTACCAAGGGATATGATGTAGGCTATATCTGTTGGTCTGAGAGATATGTTTCCTAAAATTGAGGAGGTACACAACTATCAAACGAGACAATGTAATCAATTATGTGTACCAGTGGGAAGATCTGCTATGGTGAAAAGGACATTCAGACATAAGGGTGTTACTTAATTATGGAATCATTTATCTCAGGAAATTGGTAATCAATGTTCACTTTCTACTTTCATATATAAAGTAAACAACTATCTTTTGAATCTATTAGATTAAAATCCAGTCTACAATGGTGGTAATATTATAATATTATGTATTGGTGTGTAGGTGCTTTTATGTTTAAGAGCGCTTGTATGGTGTGCACGCTGTTAGATGTGCAGTGCTGCCGGGCTGTCATCAGGAGACTGGTGTACAGCTTTTTGCAGCGGCTGCAATCCTCCAGTAACACACTGATTATAGCATGGGTGCAAGCATATTAGCAGCGCAGTCATTGACTTCCTCAGAAGAAGAAATAGATGAGGAAATGCCTGCCCTGGAATCATCTCCCCTACATCTCCACGCACGCCTCGCACGCTGCTGGTTTCCCTCCTTATCAGCACGGGATGACTCAGCACATTCTCCGCCTCGCCACCCAACACCACCACCACCATCACCCCCCGGCCCACTTCCTTACTCACCTCTACCTGTGTCGCCTCAGCCTGGGACCTCCCACGCACACGACACCTTCTGACTACCTCAGACCCCATCACTGCCTGCGTCGCCACAACTCCCTACCAACCAACGTGGGCGTGCCAGTGGGCGTAGCCGTGACCGAAGGGGATCAAAAGTGACCCTCTTATGACGCCCCACCCCTGGTGGTGCGAGATCAGGCTCTAGGTCGCAACTCGATCAAGGTCTAGGTCGAGGTCGAGGTCAAGAAGCAGGGCAAGGCCCTCCTGCCGCCCTGGTGCCCCTGATCATGGCTCCTCTCCTGACGACTCTGGCAACGAAGGTTCTGCCGATCAACCCGAGTGGAATTGGGTGGATTGGGAGAACTTTGTGCCCACCGACTACAACTTTGTGGGCGCAAGGAATGCTGGCCCTGCGCTCCCAAACCAAGACAACGAAACCACGAAACTTTATATATTCCTGCAATTTTTTGTTGCAAACATCATGTCTCTGGTTGTTGACCAGACTAACTGATATAATTATTATTTTATGGCTGGGAAAGAGCAGAAAAAACACTCTGCCAGACTGTCATGGCAAACTCTAGCTATCCCAGAATTCTACATGTTCTTGGCCATCGTCATCCTGATGGGGGTAACGAAGAAATCATCGATAAAGAAGTACTGGTCTGGGATCCCTTCATTCGAACCCCCATCTTTGGACAAATCATGAGCAGAAATAGGTTCACAGCCATAATGGGGAACCTTCAATTCATCGATAGCCTGGCAAGCCCCTCAAGGAACCAGGAACAACCCAGAGCTATGCAGAGGATTAGACCCATCTTCAAGTACCTGAAGCTGAAATTTGCTGCCGCCTTTAACACACAAAGAGCGGGTGGTAGGGTATTTTACACTGTGCTGCCCAGCGTTTTTTTTTTTACCCTAAATAGGGTTGTTTCCGTGCTCATTTTCATGCATAAACAAGACCGAGAACGTAAAACAAGTATCTATCCCTCAAAGGGCATAAACAGAGCTTTCCAATGACATCCGAACCATCCTTGTACGACCACTGGTTCTCTTGCAACGATCGTGCAACACGAGTGCAAAAAACCTAAAATAAGGTAATTTCCGTACATAATTCCCTGTGTAGCGAGTGAGAGAGGGAGGACTCGGGGAGGAGGGTAGAATACAGCTCAGTACACCCACCGCGGTGGTGGGGAGCGGTCATAAGGTTACTACGCTCGTCCCACCGCTCAGCTCTCTCTCAGAGCAACATTACGTGCTGAAAATGGCACTCGACATATGTGGTGCACCGCTACATAGTCCATATTTATTCAACTCGACATATGTGGTGCGCCGTTGGTTAAGGGTTAAACCCCATCAGAAGCTGATTAGTGATGAGAGTTTGCTGCTGTGGAGGGGAAATATCAGCATCCGCCAGTACATGCCCAGCAAACGGCATCGTTATGGCCTGAAAACATTCATGTGTGACTGTCGCACCGGTTATATCCAGGACATCATTCTGTACTCGGGCAAAAAGACAGGATTGGTGGAATCGAGGACCTACGGAATTTCTGGGGCCGTCATGATCACCATATGATGCAGGACTACTTAGACAGGGGCCACATACTGTACCTGGACAACTGGTACACCAGCCCCACCCTTACCAAGTACCTGCATAGCCGCACTACAGGAGTCTGTGGCACCGGGCACCGTCAGAGGAATCGGACTTCCATGCCCGATATACCAGCCAGGCGGGAAAAGGGCTCCATAATCTACAGGCAGGCAAACAATGTCCTCATGTTGTCCTGGATGGGTAACCGGGATCTGAACGTCCTCACAACTGTCCATCGTCCCATCTTCCAAGACAGAAGACGTTGTGACAGAGCAACAGGTGAAGTAATCAAGATACCTTTGGCCATCAGTGATTACATCATAAACATGCATCTGGTGGACAAATCTGATGCTGTCGTCTCGTCAGTCGAGTGTGCGAGGAAGACGATGAAGTGGTATAAGAAGTTATTCTTCCACCTCCTCGATATATCCCTGTACAACTGCCACATCCTCCACGCAACAATCACCAGCAAACAGGAAACTATGGTGAACTTCTGCATCGAGTTGTCCAGGGAGATTTTGCTGAAGAATATGACTGCCCCCCAAGCCCAGCAACGCCTCGCACATCGACAGCCAGCAGCAGAAGAGATTGCCAGGCTGACAGAATGCCACTTCCCTGATTTTGTGCCACCCACAGAGGGCAATGAAAGACCCCGCAGACGGTGTCATGTGTGCCGGAACACGACACAGAGGCCCCCTGACAGAACAGATACCAGGTACTGGTGCGAAGATTGTGGTGTTACACTGTGTTTCCCTGTCTGCTTCAGAGAGTATCACATCCTTGAACATTTCTAAAATAGTGTGTTCAAAGACTGCGATAAAAGACGCTGTCAAAAGTGAAGTGTGTGTACAAAAACGAAGTGTAAATATTATATTGACAAAGTACAGAACACAATATTTATGTGATAGTGACACTCAAATATACTTAAAACAGTGACGGACACCAATAAGTGTAAATATATCTGTGGTGTAATTCGATTTATGTTGGGTAGATTTGATCTACGTTGGGTAGGTTAGCTAGTTTTAGGCACATTCGGCGAACGAACGGCAGTAACGACAGAAACCCGCGTGGGACGACTTTGGTGTGGAGGTTGTAGTGAGCTCCCGTTGTATTTACTGAGTGTAGTGTTGCTGTGAGAGGTGAATATATTCAGCCGAGGTCGGTGGTTCGTGTGGGCATCACTGTAGCTGTAGGTCAGGTTGGTTTGTGGTCATCACTGTAGCTGTAGGTCAGGATGGATTGTGGTTTGTGGTTGCAGTTTCTGGAGCGTTGAGGGCGCTTGGATGGGGAATAGGCCTAGTCTTTCAGTGCTGCTCTACTGGGATATTCTCACCGTGAGGTAAGGGTGCTAACATTTTGTATTTCAACCACAAGCTATCTAGGCATATACTAGTCACAATGTCTGCAAAAGGGAAGGTGAGTAGTGAAATGATGAAGTCATATGATGGTAAGGGCGACGTGGTGGCGTGGCTAAAGAAGGCAGAGTTGGTGGCGAAACTGTTGAAAATTGAAAACTTGGCTAGTTACATACCACTGTACTTGGAGGGAGATGAGTTAGCCTTGTACCTTGAAATGAGTGAGAATGATCAATCAGATGCTAAGAGGATAAGTGCTAGATTGAAGGAGGCTTTTACACAGGGAATGTTTGAGGCATATGGAAGGCTAAAGAGGGTGATATGGACAGGTGAGCGGGTGGATGTCTTTGCCAACGAGATAAGGAGGGTGGCAGGGCTAGCTGGGTGGAAGGAAGAGGGCTTGGAGAGGGCTGTGAAGCTAGCTTTTATAACTGGGTTTCCAGACAGGATATCGATGGAGCTGCAGCAGGTTAAGGATGTTGAGTCGGTGAGCGTGAGTGAATTAATAGTTAGGGCTAGAGTATTGGCGTCAGGAGGAAGCCAAGGAGTTGCAGCGGTTGCTACTGGGGGGCCGGAAGTGGAGGCAAGGTGGCAGGCTCCACGGGGTGAGCCGAGTGGCAGGTAATGGGAGGCGCCGCAGGCGCGTGGGTTCAAAGGTCGCTGCTTCAGATGCGGTGGCTCTCACATGGCAAGGGAGTGTAAGGAGCCGAAGCCAGCCATAACTTGCTATCGGTGTGGGAACGAGGGTCACATAGCGAGCCGTTGCAACCAGGGAAACGGTCAACGGGGAGCTGCTGCGCCGGAAGCTACCCCTTTAGTCGAGTAAAGGCGCTCCCAAGCTCCCTGCCAGTGGTGGAGGTACTGGTGGGGGGGAAAGGGGCAAGAGCCCTTGTGGATACTGGCTGTTCGACCACTGTGTTGGCCTCTCATTTGGTAGGAAAGTGTGAGGGAGAGGATGCTAGGCTGGTTACAGTCGATGGAAGAGAGATAAGGTGTGAGGGTGCCAGAGAAGAGGAGTTGACAGTGCGAGGAATCCGATTGTGGATCAGGACCATAGTACTTGATAGAGTAATTGACGGCATTGATGTAGTGATGGGCATGGATGTAATCAGCCAACTGGGTGGCGCTACGATTGTAGATGGAAGAGTACCGGTAACGTTTGGGAAGGTACCGGTAAGCCGTTCAACTGCCGAGAGTGGAGAGACCCAATGCGCTGTGGCCATAAAGTCGGAAGGGAGGGTTGTGAAGCTGACGGAGACTGAAGAGCTGAAAGATAAGTTCGCAAAGGCAGCCGGGGTTGTTGAGCCAAAGAGATGGGTGTTGAAGACAGGCACCGAATGGGGGGCTGATCCATGCAAGATTGAGGATAAGGATTTTGTTGCAGTATTTGATGGTAGGAAGTGGGTAGTCGAGTGGTTGTTGAAAGGAGAGTTGCCTGTTTCGAAGAACAAAGTTGGTTGTTACGAACATGCTATGAAATAGGGAGTGAGAGAAGACTTTGACAAGGAGGTGAAGAGGTGGATTGATGACATTCTGCTGCCGTGGGGGGAGGAAGTGGAGAGTGGAGTGTTGCCGTTGATGGCGGTGGTTCAACCGACGAAAAACAAGGTACGGCCTGTATTGGATTTTCGTGAACTTAATACCCACATGATGAGTCACACAGGCGATGACGTCGCGGATGGGTGCGGCGAGACACTCAGGGAGTGGAGGCAGATGGGTGGGGCCTCTACCATTGTGGATTTGAAGTCCGCTTATTTACAAATTCATGTGACAGAGAAGCTCTGGAAGTACCAGCTGGTGAGATACAAGGGGAAAACGTATTGCTTGACGAGGTAGGGTTTTTGGGTTGAATTCGGCTCCAAGAATCATGGCGAGGATACTCAAGACAGTGCTGGGGAAAACGCACTAGATGAAGGCTGCCACGAATTCATATATTGACTATATACTAGTGGATGAGACTGTGGTGATGGCAGCCGAGGATGTAGAGCACTTGGCTAGGTTTGGATTGGCAATTCGGGCAATTTCGGGCTGCCAGCTGATAGCCTATTCCTCATCTTATAAATATTTTGATTATTATTGACTTTCATTGGTTTACTGATGTAGCCCTTTCAAAGCATCAATTTTGTGCACGGTGTGACTATATTTTGGCACGTGTTAATGCAATAAGTGTCAACATTACCAGGTTTTGAGGCTTGCCAGAGATACGCTATCAACAATTCCCAGTAATACCATACTTCCCACCTGGGGGTTAGGGAATAGAATATGCCCCACGTGCCTTCTGCGTGTCGTAAGAGGCGACTAAAGAGGTTGGGTCGGTGGGCTTGCGACCCCCACCCGGAAAAAAATATCTAAGCAAAGAAAAACGAACGAACAGCCTCGGATGCGGAGGGAACCAACGTTGACGAACCATGACCGACTAAGGACATGCCTTCGGACATTCTGAGAATGGCTACGTGGAATGTTAGTGGCATGAATGATGGCACAAAAGAGAGAGAGCTTCTGGAAGTGTTAGTGAATGCCAGGCTGGATATATGTGGAATGACAGAGACCAAATGGAAAGGTTCAGATGTGAGAGAGTGGGAGTGTGGAATGGGTGTGTGTGCTGGAGTGAGTGAAGGAACAGCGAGAGAAGGTGCATGTTTGTTTGTAAGTAGCAAATGGAAGGAATGTGTAAGAGAGTATGGGTCTGTGGGTTCAAGGATTGTGTGGGTGAGAATGAAAGTAGGAATACAAACGTGGGTGATTGTATGCGTGTATGCCCCGACAGAGGATATACTTGAAAGAAAGAAAGAGGAGTTCTGGATGAATGTGGAGGCGTGCCTGGAGAAGTTTGACAAGAACGAAAGAATATTTCTGATTGGGGATATGAATGGTAAGGTGGGTGCTAGGAAAGTTGAGGGAGTGGTGGGAGGGTGGGGGGTACCATCAGAGGTGAATGGGAATGGTAGTGCACTTGTGGACGTATGTGTGGGAAGGAGGCTGTGGATAGCCAACACCTTCTTCCGACACAGAATGATCCACAGGTACACGGGGAAACGGATGTTGACGATGAAGGATAAGACAGTGGTGGAACGAAAGTCATTGATTGATTATGTATGTGTGAATGAACGAATGAAGAAATCTGTGATGGATGCTAGGGTGTATAGGGGTATTGGAGGGGGTCTGTCTGATCATTATGTAGTGGTAGCTAAGGTTAGGATACAAAAGAAGTGGGTGAGGAGAGCTGGAGGGAGGCGAGAGGAGGGTCGAATGGTGAGGAGGGTGGAGAGGTTGCAGGAGGAGGAAGTCAGGGAGGAGTACAGGAGAGCAGTGGAAAGACGACTAGGTGGGTTCGACCTGGAAGTTATGGAGGAAGTGGAGGAGATGAGCAAGGTGTTTAAGGATGAGATCTGTGCAGCATGTGAGGAGGTGTGTGGAGTGAGGAGAAGAGGGAGGGGAGTGAAAGGTACAGCATGGTGGACAGAAGAGGTAAGAATAGCTGTGGAAGAAAAGAAGAAAGCATATAGAGAGTGGTTGGGTAGTAGAGGGAATGAAGATTCCGAGAGACAGAAACGAGCGAGGTACGTGGAGAGTAAGAGGGTGGTGAAGAGAGTAGTGAAGGAAAGTAAGAGAAGAGTAGATGAGGAATTTGGAAGGAATCTGAGTGAAAAATGGAGGGAGAGTAAGAAACTGTTCTGGAAAGAAGTCAAGAAAGTTAGGGAAGGTAGCAAGGGAAACAGTAAGGGTGTGAAAGATAAGAATGGGAGAATGCTAGCCGAGAAGCAAGAGAGAGTCGAAAGATGGAGGGAGTACTTCAGTGAGTTGCTAAATGTAAGGAATGAAGAGCCAGCAAACATAGCTGGATATGGTATGGGAGGGAGAAGAAGAGAAGTAGGAGGAGGAGGTGGGGATCAGGAGGTCAGAAGTGTGGGAAGCCATGAAAAGAGTGAAGTTGGGGAAAGCACCAGGAACAGATGGAGTGTGTGGGGAAATGTTGAGGTATGGTGGTGAGATAGTGATAGAATGGGTATGGAAAATGTGCAAACTAGCATGGAAGAAGGGGAGTGCACCCGATGACTGGAAGACTGGCATAATAGTCCCCCTATATAAGGGCAAAGGGGAAAGAGGAGTGTGTGGTAACCACCGAGGAATATGTCTTCTAAGCGTAGTAGGGAAGGTATACAGTAGGGTAGTGAGAGCGAGAACGAAGAAATGGATAGGCGACGAGCAGGGAGGTTTTAGGAAGGGAAGAGGATGTGTAGATCAGATTTTTACCCTGAATTGTGTTGTGGAGAAGTATCTGGAGAAGAAACAAAAGGTGTATGTTGCCTTTATGGACTTGGAGAAGGCCTATGACAGAGTGGATAGAGAAGGTTTGTGGAAAGTACTTAGAATATACGGAGTAGAGGGCAAGTTGCTGAAAGCAGTGAAGAGCATGTATGAGGGTGCAAAGGCGGCAATACGTGTGGAGAGTGAGCAGAGCGAGTTCTTTGACCTGAATATTGGTTTGAAACAGGGGTGTGTGATGTCCCCGTGGTTGTTTACTGCATATATGGATGAAGTCATGAAAGAAATCCTATCAAGAGCAGTGGATGTTGGTGTATCGCTGAAAAGGGAGGGAATTGAGTGGAAGCTACCTATACTGCTGTTTGCGGATGATACAGTTCTAATGAATGATAATGAATGGGAGTTGCAGGGTCTGGTAAATGAGTTTGGAACAGTGTACGAAAAACGGAATTTGAAGGTAAATACGGGGAAGAGCAAGGTTATGGTCTTCGAAAGGGGTGAAGTCACAGAGTGTGAGGTGAAGCTGAACGGTCAGGCTATGGAGATCGTCAACTCTTTTAAGTATCTGGGCAGTGTGTTGAGTAAAGATGGGACTATGGATGAAGAAGTGCGGGAGAGGGTAGAGGGTTGTAGGAACGCTAAAAGCAGTAACAAGAAATAGGGTGGTCAGTATGGAAGTGAAGAAGTCGTTGCATGACAGTGTGGTAATCCCGACACTGACTTACGGAAGCGAAGCATGGACGTTGGTTGAGAGACTCAGACCAAGAGTGAGAGCAGTGGAAATGAATTACTTAAGGAGTGTGTGCGGAGTTACATGAAGGGATAGACAGACTAATGAGGAAGTAAGAAGGAGGTGTGGTGTGGAGGTAGATGTGCTGGAAAGTGTGAAAAGGAACAACTTGAGATGGTTCGGCCATAATGGAACGTATGGAAAGCGAGAGAATGACTAAGAGGGTGTACGAGAGCGAGGTGGAGGGACAGAGAGGGAGATCTAGACCGAATATGAGGTGGAAGGATGGAGTGAGGAAGTACATGAACGAAGGCGGTGCTGGTTGGGGGGAGGGGCGTCGACTGACTGGGGACAGAGGTGTATGGGGGCGGTTTGTTCGTGGCCACCCCTTCGGGGATCACGGCGTCAGGCAATAGATAGATAGACCATACTTTACATAACTAAAAATAGCTAGGCATATACTGCAATATTAATATAAATTTGTGGGCTAACAGTAATAGTGGTCAATCATCTTATATACTAATTTAGCCTACCTTACCAGTGCCACATATTGGGTTAGGCTAGGCGGCTAGGCCTAGGCTTAGCCTATAGCCTACAGTAGGCTACATCATCATGTAAGCTAGCCTAGCCCAGGCTAATCTATTTGGTAGCATTCAAGGAGACTACTGCAGGACTCTTCTCCTTCTTCTTACCTCTGACCGGGTATGGGCTATCCTAGTTGAGATGCGGCCTCAGGATGATAAGACCGCATCTCTAGCTGCCACTAAACCTGCAGCCAACCCTACTCCTGCACATGCCATTTCTCATCCACTTCCTCTCCCACCAGGAAGTGATCACCCCCATCTTATAACAGAATCTGCCCAGGGGCATCTAGCTACAAGGTACAGCCAGAGTCCAGGCGCGCCACCCCCAGAGCTACAAGGACATAACCACCACGCGCCAACACCACCCCAGCGCCTTTGATCCTCTCAAGCCGGACGCCTTAAGTAGGGGCAAGAAGATTGCCTTATACTCACCCAGCCTGGACATCAGTAACTAAGCTTGCCATTTGGTATTCTTTAGTTCAGGGTAAGAACAGCCAGAGATAGCTGGTGTTCAACTTGTCAGTTGTGTGCTGTGATCGAAGATCTACCAGGTCGGGTTCCCCCCATCAGGAAGAGGACTAGCTTGGGCAACCCACTTTGGGCTCCCCCTTTCTGGCCTTCGATGCGGTGCACAAACCAAGTACCAAGTACCAAGCACTTCAAGTTAAAAAGGAGGAGCTTCAACGTCTCGTGAGTCGCCTGATACACATCGATGCCCACTCAGCTCTGGCGCTGCTCAAGAACTGTTTCTCCATCCCAAAACTCCAATACCTCCTGCGCACATCGATGACTTACACGAACAATGGTGGTCTCCAAGAATTAGACAGCATAATCCGAGAAGCAGTGACCAGCATCACCAACGTGGAATTTAAAGAACGGGCCTGGACACAAGCCACCCTTCCTGTCCGCCTCGGGGGCTTGGGCATGCGGAGAGCCTCGGATATTACCTCCCCAGCCTTTATCTCTTCCCTCATCGCGACCAACGACCTTGTAGTGTCCATCCTTTCTTCTCAACCCGGAATGACACTTATTGGGGACGTAACAGCAGCGATTAACACCTGGAAGGGAAGTACAGGAGTAGAGGAGGAGCCTCAGGGTACCTCCAGGAGCAAGCAGAAAGCGTGGGATACCATCTCGGCGAAGAAAACTCAAGAAAATCTCCTAACTAATGCAGACCAGGTTGCAAAAGCACGCCTCCAGGCAGCCGCCCGTTCGGAGAGTGGCTTGTGGTTACACGCCATCCCCATCCCACCTCTTGGAACTCACTTGGATGCTGAAGCGCTCCGGGTTGCCATCGCGCTCAGAGTGGGTGTGGCAGTTTGTCACCCACACACTTGCAAGTGTGGTGGGGGGATGGATGCTCAAGATCACCATGCCTTGTCATGTAATTACAACGCAGGCCGCCTGCCAAGACACTCTGCACTAAATGATGTCATAAAACGGGCCCTGCAGAGTGCTAACCGTGCATCAATCCTCGAACCACATGGACTTCACAGAGAAGACGGCAAACGGCCAGATGGGATGACCACTTTCCCTTACAAGAATGGCCAGTGCCTCGTGTGGGATGCCACATGTGTTGACACTTTCTCCACAACCAACATCGCCAGAAACGCCGACGAAGCAGGTGAAGCCGCCCGGATAGCAGAAAATAAAAAGCGAGAAAAATATCAAGCCATCGCCAGAAATCATCAGTTCGAGCCCCTGGCATTCGAAACTTCAGGAGTCTTCGGCCCTACCACACTTAAGATGGTGAATGAAATAGGCCGTAAAATCAGAGAAGTTTCAGGAGAACCCCGGGAAACCCTCTGGCTCAAGCAAAGACTCTATCCTCCGGGGCAATGCCACCAGCGTCATGAGCTCAGTTCGACAGGACTGGGTCATGCCACTGTGTGAGGCCCGGGCAGGAGTGGTGTATCCGTAGTCTTTCCACAGTAGGGTAAAACAAAACAAAAACTTTATTTGTATGTAACATGTGTGATGCACATAAATAAAAGGGGATGTGTCGGATGGTTGAAAGCCACAGTTGCTCGCGCGTTTGGGGCTAGCAACACGTATTATGAAAAACATGTATCCTCCTTCATTCACTGTCCCCCCCTTCACTCACTCAACCCCACAATTTGCCGGAGGATAGCAGGTTTTTCACAATACGTAGACGGAGGTCTTTTTAAAAAAAAGTACCAAAGGATTCCTACCTTGTTTTGTTCAAGGGATTATGAGGATAGTGTAGTAACTTTAGATCTACCAGATCGGGTTCCCCCCATCAGGAAGAGGACTAATTTTGGGCAACCCACTTTGGGCTCCCCTTTCTGGATTCTCTTTTTACTACATGGTTCTGATAGTTCCACGAACTAGCAAGGAAGGAAGACACTTACCCTGACCTCCCTTAGACTACCTATAATGTCACTATCTAGACTGCTTGCAACTCTAGGTAGATCATTATGCTAGTCAGCCTAACCCCCCAAACCTTGTAGCAGAACTCCAGCATATACTTTGGGGATCACTGCACTGTGGGAGTGCAAGAGGAACCCGGTTGTCCCGTGGTAGGCGCCAAGGTCTAAGGAATCATCTTGTGACTCACCCTGGACCAGTAGCTGGAGTCATCACGCCTAGCCCTGGACCAACTTCCGGAGTCATCACGCCCAGCCGCCCTCCGGACTACTGGATCCTCCCTCGATCTACGGGCCCTCCTCTTCACTACAGCTCTCCTTTAAGTGCTTTTGTATAGTTTATGGGTATAGAGTTGACTCAGGGTTGTGGTAGAAGTTATCTTCAGGGGTTCTCATTAACATTACGTCTTGCGAGAGGTCTTTCTTCTCCCTACTTCAATTGACGTTAATTAGCCCACTTGCCGGGACACATTATACATACCTGTTAGGGGATCCTTATATACGCACCTTCCCGGGTTATTGGTCTCCCATAGCCCGACAGAAGGGGCGTGCCTATATAACACCCATAGCATCAAACACAAACACATATTTACACGTAATCTAGTTCCTTTGTATAACTTCTAGCCTAATTCATTTAACATTCTGTCAGGTTCATAACTCGAATAGATTTCACTCTATCTCAGCTCCCGACGATTGTTGCCTCAGCCTTCAGCACCTTGCTAGTACACAATTAGAGTTAAGGATTAATCTTTGCCAGGTGAGATCTAGCACACCTATAGTATTAATATAATTTGTGAGCCTTTCCGAGCCCACTTCATTGTTGATGACCACTTGGCCATTATTGCTTTAGAGTCAGTTAACGTCACTATATGCCGGGGACATCATTGCATGATCCAGACGGCATTTGCCATTACTGCACTATTGTCTTTTGTTGAGATCCTCTCTGAGATCTATTTGGGTAGGAGGTGTACCTCCACCATTTTGGATACCTTATAATTGTATCCTAGGAGTATTATTATTACCTTGAGTCCGGACCCATTGTCCGACTCCTATTGCTTACTTGATAACCTGATTATTGTATGTCTTAATTATTCTTATTGTTGTTGATGATCTCCAGGTTACAGGTATAAAATATATGTCTTGCTCCTCCATGAACCAGGTGTTAAACTGAATAAAACCCATGTTAACTTGTTACCTGTGTGCTTACTATCCTGCCGTGTTGTCTCTTTATTTAAAGTTTAAGGTATACCTATCCAGTTAGAGAGCTGCTCATTGTACAAAGAATATCTCGCGTTCCAATTTGGACCGGGCATAACACTAGTGTTTAATAGCCTATACCCCTTTGAAAGGACATTAGCCTAACCTAACAACCTTACCTAACCTATCCTAGTATTATAGGTGGGGGCTGCTGCCCCCACACCCCCGCTTTGACTTAGATTGTTGGTGTATTTGTCTGTGGAGTGGGTATTTATCAATTTGTTGATAACGAAAATCCTCCATGCGGACTATATGGAGAAAAATATGGCGAATCTATTGGTGCCTATTTTCCCTAATAAATTGTTTCTAATAAGGCGGATGTAGTGTCCTTGAAGATTATCATCTATTTTTCTTATGAATTTCATGACCCATACAGGATTGTAGGCCTAAGTTTTTTTTTTCTTAGGCTACATCCCCACTGAATAAACTAACCTAGGCTAGTCTCTGTCCCTCTAGGCTAGCCCATCATAATGTTCAAGCCAACATTTGTTAGATTTTGTCAGAATTGGCTCACCTCAGCTAGGCTATCTGGATTTTAAATTTTTTTGAATTTATTAGGACTATGGGAAGGATGTAGTATTTGGACATACTACATGGCGCCTGCCTTGGTTTACACTATGCGGAACGGTGGCAGCAGTGAATGCTCGCGATCATGTTCCAATCTATTTTGACTGCCGCGGGATACAATAATAGGTTGACTGGGAAGCCCCCCTCACCCCCCATTACATGTTGTCATCATCATATATTATATTGCCAGCAGGGGGCAAATAACAAAAAAAATAACCATTAAAATAGAGGGGAACGTAACCACGAGCGCACTACCTATGTAAACATGACGACCGTATACCCGGATACATCCTTCACGAAGGATGTAGTATCCTGGTGTACGGCCATCATGTTTACATAGGCCGTGCGCTTGCAGTTACGTTTTCGACTATTTTGACTTTTTTTAAGTAATTTTCCCCCTGCTGGCAAAATACCTACAGTGGAATCTCGTATCTAACGAATAATAGGTGCCGAAAAAATCGCGTTAGATCCAGATTCGTTAGATATGAATACATAAACTAATGGGAAAAATGGTAATTGGTGCCAAAATTTAGACAGTCCCCATGTTTACCTATTTTTGCCCTTCCGAGTGCTATTTTGTGACATCAAATATATTAAAATCATGTAATATATTAATTATAAGAAGAATTAATAATAAACCAACCTGTGAGTGAATAATGAAGTGTGTAGGTTAGACGATGTCGAAGATATCCGAGCAGGGAGGCTAGGCTAACTGGGATGCGCCGCGCACCTCCTCACCTCCACCACCGCCTCCCTCTCATAACATTGCCACTAAAACACGTCTTTGCAACAGATAGGCTGGCTTTAATTTTAGTTTTCTGACTGTTAAAGTTATGCACTGTCCCCTCGGGAAACCCAGTTATTTTCACTATCTCGCAGTTCTTGAGGCATTTTTCAATTAGTTCAATCACTTTCGCTTTATCCTCTGCCGTATATTTATTCATTTTTTTTCCAACACGTGTAACCCTCTTCACTGGTACTTTTGTCTTTCTTTCATGCATATTTCCATTCTCACCACTCCCCTCTCCAGTACCTGAGGATTGGGTCGACATCACAAAAGGCGTAACACAACAAAAGCTTAAGGTTGGGGCGAGTAACACAACAAAAGATTGAGTTGGGTTGAGTAATGTTGGCCTAAGGCGCGGCGCGGACTGGACTGACGACAGTGACGGGGAGGGAGGGAGGGACGCCACTTAGCTCAGTACGGTAGGCCTATTTGGCGGGAAATTTGTAAATTCGATACCGGGCACCCAGAATAATTGCCGTTAGATATGGATTTTGGTTCGTTAGATTGAGATCGGGTAGAGCTCCAATAGGGTCGTTAGATCAAAATGCGTTAGATGCGATATTCCACTGTATATATGATGATGACAATAAGTCATGGGGGAGTGAGGGGGGCCCTCAACCTAATGTTGTATCCCACGGCAGTCAATATAGACGGAAACGTGATCGCGAGCGTGCGAGTAGTGTAAACAAGGCAGGCGATAAGCTCGAAATTCCTCGAATGCTACATCCTTACCTTTATTACTTTTTATTATAGAAAGTCCGAGTTACCTTTTCACTATAATATTTTCCCTGATTTTCATAGCCTTGTACACTATCAGGGAGCATGTTTTTAGATTATTCGGTAGCTACCGGGTATCTGAACTACAGTTCAAGGAGACTACAGCAGCAGTTTGCACGCTCTCTGCGTTTACTTTTAATTTGACAGTGTTTGGTGTTCAAACCCCCCCCCCCTGGACATAATTGTCATCATCATCATCATATTCATATATAATGCCAGCAGGAGGCAAATAACCACTCGCCGAGGGATGATTTCAGAAAAAAGTGGTAAAATCTGACGCATAGAGCGTGCTAATATTGCCGCAGTGCCTGCTTGAATATTGTCATCATATTTGCCTAATCAAAACAAAATCCCTTGAAAAACATATTTGTAAACACTAGCCTATTCAATACTATTGCTTGTGAGTACAATTATAGGCTACCCTAATTTTGCATTACAGTATATCCTAGCCTAATCCCTCTACTTTCTTTAAATATCCAAACAATATAACTTAACCTGAGAACCTAAGATAGGCCTAGGCTATGCTAACATACAGCGTTTGATTATGCCGAGTGTATAGGCTAACTTACTAACATTGGTACTGTAAAGTGGGGTAATTTCGGACTTGGGTCATAACTTCGGACATCAGCGATAATAAGTAATTAGACATTGTCATTATATAATGGAAACGCTTTTTATTGTTTTTTTTTGTGAGGTCCGTTTAGAGAAATGGCAAAGGAAGAGCATGTAAAAGTCCTAGGGAACTGACATGAGTATTATGTACACAAAAAAAATATTATATTATGTGACGAAAATATGTACATTTTTCACTACCCTGCCAAACTTCTATCACCCTGAAGAAATTTGTTTGTATGAATGATGTTGTGACTGATATAATTTTGTAATAACATTACCAGAGACAACATCCACCAAAAGAAATTTGTTACACTTGTATAACGCTCTAGCTAGAACACTATCATTTAACCGATTGTGTTTTAAAAAAACATGGTAACTTCGGACATGGAACAAAACAATCGTTCGTTATTATTTGCCCTATGAAAATCATTCATAAAACTTGTACATCATTAACATGGTGGTAAAAGATCAAATAATCATTCTCCGAGTCCAAAAACCCATAAAAATATGATACTATGCTAACCGATTTATGTATTTCGGATAATTCTGGATATATAATATATATTAATTAGGAGAGGCATATATCTTGTCCAAATTTTTTTTTATCTGCCGAAAGAAACACCAACAAATACGTTATACCTATAAAAATGCTCAAATTCATAAAAGTGTATATGCATTGATATATTATACATACCTATATATTTTCACTAGGCCTAGTTAATTTTTGAGTTATTGATTTGACAGCATTGGTTATTTTCCTGCTCAATAATTTCTAGGAGCGAGCTCAATGCATAACGAGAACAGATCCAAACAGAATATATGTTAAACATCGTATATATCCCCCTCCTATACTGATTATACAGGCCTAAAAGTATTGACTGTGCATTTTCCACTATAACATCGGACAGGAATAAGCAGCAATAATAAAATATTCATATAAAATAGTAAGAGCCGAAAAATGAATGAAATAAGGCCACAACGTACGTCCGAAGTTCTCCTCCGTTTGTCCGGAGTTATCCCAGCTTTCTTGGCAACCATTTTCCATAAGAAACACAGTATGTCCGAAGTTATCCATACATGTCCGAAGTTATCAACTTTTCAAGCAAACTTCGGACATCATTTAGGATAAGGATAGCTCTCTTCTTTATGGGGGATAATTTTAGGAGGCTTCCTGGATTACGGCGCACTATCACCATACATCACTTGACCTAGTTAAATCTCTATAATGTGTTTACACTCAGGAGAAATTGTTAAAAAACATCGAAAAATGTCCGAAGTTACCGCATTTTACGGTAATAACTAAAAGTCTGGTAGGCTAAAAGAAAATTTATAAGATATGGAAACAAAGAAGGCGGTACGCCCGCTAACACAACCCTTACCCAAATAATGTATAAAAATAAAAAACGGTCAAATTAGATAATTAATAATTAAATACCGGTAGCCTAAATAAATATAAACATTGAACAAAATAGTTTCAATAGCATAGTAAATCTACTATGGGCCATGAATTGCAATGTTGGTAATTCTGCATAACTACAACTCCTGTTATTTTAGGTTTTATTTATTTTCTTTTTGTATTTTAATGCTTTGTAAGTGTGTATTTTAGGACAAACTGGATTTTAGGTCACGTATGGGATATAATGTTCTAAATGTATACTATAGCTTTGTATTAGGGTATTAGTCACCACAATATATGTCTTTACTGCTGCATATTCAATTATTTTACCTTAGACTTTGTGGGTTAAATAAGGGTGATGGCGGCCATCTTGGATCAGCTGAGAACTAATAATTTTCATTTTTTTACTGTAGTTTTAGTATTTCTTCATATTCTATATCAATACTAACCCTGCGGGGGTCTGGGGGCGGCAGCCCCCAGGTTAGGTTAGGATGTTAGGTTAGGGTAATGACAAAATATGGTATTAGGGGGCATGTTTTAACCCTCTCACATCCGGACGCAATTTTTGAGCCTATTAGGGATACTTTAAATCCATTGTTACCGTCAGGGGTCTCTATAAACCTTTAGTTTGTTTACTTCAACCTCTGCAGTTGTCTTTGAGTTAGCTGTGGGCAGAAAACTAATTTTGGAGAGGTAATTATAACAGTGAGAGTAATCTTTTTCTTATTGCTAATCTGGCAACCTCTGCGTCATATGGTCGTGAGAGGGTTAATATTGCAAAATAATGGGTAAATATGATTTCCAGAAGGAAAAACACCTTAAAACACACTAATCAATGAAGAAACTGATGAGAAAAAGGATTATAATACAAAAAAAACATACGTGACCTAAAATACAATTTGACCGTATTTTATTGTTAGAAAGTTCGGAAAGCACTTTTTATTAGCATTTGCATTGTTAATTGTGAGATGCGGTCTCAGGATGATAAGACCGCATCTCTAGCTGCCACTAAAACCTGCAGCCAACCCTACTCCTGCCAGCCAGAGTCCAGGCGCGCCACCCCCAGAGCCATAAGGACATAACCACCACGCGCCAAACGCCCTTGATCCTCTCAAGCCGGGCGCCTTAACCCGGGAGCTGCGGGGAGACTCTTAAGAGTTCCCCCGGCGCACTGCGGGGAGACTCTTAAGAGTCAGAGAAAAAAAAAAATCAACTTTTGACATCGAAATTTTTTTTTTTTTGTTTTTTTTTTTTGGCCCCTGGGCCATGCAAAATCTCAGTCCTCTACCTCCCCTCCTTCCCCACTTTCCTCCTCTCCTTCAGTTATCACCTATTTTCCCTGTTATTCCCTTATTCTGAGGTATATTTTCGTGCTAACATTAGAAATCCGATTGGAGGGTGTGGTCATCACTGATAGCAAGCGAGTGCAAGAGAGAGAGAGAGAGTATCGATCGACTGTGTCTCAGTGGCCTTGGGGGAAATTGGCGGGAAAGCAGATTGCCTCACCCATACATTATACAACTCGCGGGCTATATCTCCGATTTTGACCATCCAAACGCTGTTTTCACTCGTTTTATTGTTGTTTCAGGTTAATACCTTTATAATCAACCCCTAATAGGCGCATATGGATAAGTATTAATGCTATTAATGGCACAATGAATATTTTAGTGACGGAAACACCTCAAATACGTCAGCACAGGGGGACGTTTCCAATTACCCCCATGCGCACTTCAGAGGTTAAGTAGGGGCAAGAAGATTGCCTTATACTCACCCAGCCTGGACATCATTAACTAAGCTTGCCATTTGGTATTATTTAGTTCAGGGTAAGAACAGCCAGAGATAGCTGGTGTTCAACTTGTCAGTTGTGTGCTGTGATCGAAGATCTACCAGGTCGGGTTCCCCCCATCAGGAAGAGGACTAGCTTGGGCAACCCACTTTGGGCTCCCCCTTTCTGGCCTTCGATGCGGTGCACAAACCAAGTACCAAAGGATTCCTACCTTGTTTTGTTCAAGGGATTATGAGGATAGTGTAGTAAACTTGAGATCTACCAGATCGGGTTCCCCCCATCAGGAAGAGGACTAATTTTGGGCAACCCACTTTGGGCTCCCCTTTCTGGATTCTCTTTTTGCTACATGGTTCTGATAGTTCCACGAAACTAGCAAGGAAGGAAGACACTTACCTTGACCCCCCTTAGACTACCTATAATGTCACTATCTAGACTGCTTGCCACTCTAGGTAGATCATTATGCTAGTCACCCTAACCCCCCAAACCTTGTAGCAGAACTCCAGCATATCCTTTGGGGATCACTGCACTGTGGGAGTGCAAGAGGAATCCGGTTGTCCCGTGGTAGGCGCCAAGGTCTAAGGAATCATCTTGTGACTCACCCTGGACCAGTAGCTGGAGTCATCACGCCCAGCCGCCCCCCCTGGACCAACTTCCGGAGTCATCACGCCCAGCCGCCCTCCGGACTACTGGATCCTCCCTCGATCTATGGGCCCTCTCTTCACTACAGCTCTCCTTTAAGTGCTTTTGTACCGTTTCTGGGTATAGAGTTGACTCAGGGTTGTGGTAGAAGTTATCTTCAAGGGTTCTCATTAACATTACGTCTTGCGAGAGGTCTTTCTTCTCCCTACTTAAATTGACGTTAATTAGCCCACTTGCCGGGACCCATTATACATACCTATCAGGGGATCCTTATATATGCACCTTCCCGGGTTATTGGTCTCCCATAGCCCGACAGAGGGGGCGTGCTTATATAAGACCCATAGCATCAAACACAAACACATATTTACACGTAATCTAGTCCCTTTGTATAACTTCTAGCCTAATTCATTTAACATTCTGTCAGGTTCATAACTCGAATAGATTTCACTCTATCTCAGCTCCCGACGATTGTTGCCTCAGCCTTCAGCACCTTGCTAGTACACAATTAGAGTTAAGGATTAATCTTTGCCAGGTGAGATCTAGCACACCTATAGTATTAATATCATTTGTGAGCCTTTCCGAGCCCACTTCATTGTTGATGACCACTTGGCCATTATTGCTTTAGAGTCAGTTAACGTCACTATATGCCGGGGACATCATTGCATGATCCAGACGGCATTTGCCATTACTGCACTCTTGTCTTTTGTTGAGATCCTCTCTGAGATCTATTTGGGTAGGAGGTGTACCTCCACCATTTTGGATACCTTATAATTGTATCCTAGGAGTATTATTATTACCTTGAGTCCGGACCCATTGTCCGACTCCTATTGCTTACTTGATAACCTGAGTATTGTATGTCTTAATTATTCTTATTGTTGTTGATGATCTCCAGGTTACAGGTATAAAATATATGTCTTGCTCCTCCATGAACCAGGTGTTAAACTGAATAAAACCCATGTTAACTTGTTACCTGTGTACTTACTATCCTTGCCGTGTTGTCTCTTTATTTAAAGTTTAAGGTATACCTATCCAGTTAGAGAGCTGCTCATTGTACAAAGAATATCTCGCGTTCCAATTTGGACCGGGCATAACACTGGTGACAGCGGTGTCTCTTTCTCGAAGGTAGCCTTTCAGGTTTTTCCTGCTTTAAATATTTTGAGAGTATCACGACAGGGATAAGTAGTCAGGATGGCAGGGAAAGCACTGGATATTATTCCTTTCAGACCAGAGGAAACTGACATTACCACCTATTTAGAGGTTGTCAAGCCAGTGCTTGACATCATATTTAAAGATGAAGTTGCCCCTAAAATACATACTGTAGTCATGAAGCTAGGGCGGTCTATGGCCCTAGTTTCCAGTTATGTAAAAGAGAACCCCGGAATGACCTGGGAACAGTTTGAAACATACACTAAAACTGCCATTAACCCCGTCTTAGGTACTGTAATAGCCGACCAGCAATTTCACGCCATCACCTACGACGGGGACCTCGACGCCACCATCAGCAAGCTTACCAGGCTGGCTTCCACCGCATTCACAACGGCTACAGCTGCAGAGAGGAAGGAGAACGTCCGCCGGACCCTGATGAGGATCCTTCCGCGTGCAGTCCGGGACCACTTTACCATCACAGAACCGGCCGGATATGATACAGACCTCCCTATCATACGCCGTATTCTGGCCCTGCCAAAATCCCAGGAGCAAGGAAAGATCGCGGGTATCCAACGAGCTCCCACTAAGACACAAGGACCTCATTCCGGACCAACCTACCACCCTAGCCGCAACCAGGACAAGCCGGAAGAATGGGCCAGAGTCAAGCCTGGAGACTGGAAGCCCTGCGGGGTCCCAGTGCCCTATTAATGGGTTGAAGAGGTCTTTTGCCGAGTTGCTGGCCAAACGCTCGAGGGTTCCACTGTTCTGGGGACAGATTCCCTGGCTGAAGCCCTCCAGAAGAGTTGCCACCATCCTAGAAGACGGCACCGCAGGAGCTGAGGACTACGACGAGGTTGGTGACCCGGACGACCACAGTACAGTCGAGCCGGAAGTCATCAAACAGGGTTTTTAGGACCGCCCCCGCCCACCAACTTGCAAACTGGCGGGGGCTCGAGATAGGGGCAGCTATGATATGATAAAGCCTCCCATTTACACCCACCTGACCATCCAGGGAGTCAACTCTCGACTCCTTGTCGACACCGGAGCTTCAAGATCCTGTATTTTTTCCTCTTACCACCAGAGACATCACAACACTTTTGGACCATTCAACACTCGTCCACCACCCTCATTGATGCCAACGACAACCTTATTTCTAGTACTGGCATCACGGCCCCACTGTATGTGGCCACCCCTCAACCTAACCACGGCCATCACCACGCTTTCATGGTATTTCCCTCCCAAGAAACCACCTACGACGGATACCTGGGATTCGACCTTCTCACGGCCCTCCGCACTACTATCCAGTGTGTTGAAAGAAGATTGTTATTTTCCACCAAACCCCCAGGACTCACCACTCCGAAGATTGCCACACCGCTCCATGACCCTCCTCAAACCTTGAAAGCCATCCGTGTTGCATCGGCCATCACCATTCAAGAACATCACCTTGCTGCCACATCATGAACATTGGGTACCCATCCATCCAGCCCTCAACGGAGAACTCATTCACACTCCCTCTCTTCAGAGCCCTTTTGACAGGGATTGTCTCACTGCTCCTGCCATTTTAAAACAAAATGCAGTAAGAATAGCCAACATCTCCGACCACCCTATCACCCTACCCAGGGGTCTCACCATCGGAGAACTAGAGACCTATGATGACCAGCCTTCAACCGACACCACCACCTCCATTCCTGCATCAACTCCATCACTCCCAGACGTTCCTACTCACCTCACCCCTCAACAAAAGGACGATCTGTGCCAGTTAATGGCCGAATACCAGGACATCTTTGCCACCAACTCCCAAGATGTAGGCCACACCCATGTCCTAGAAACACCACATTCACACTGTTGGACCCCCAGTCAGACAGGCTATACGAAGAAAGAACCCCCTTCAGCGCCAAGAAGAACAGAAGCAAGTTGCAGACATGTTAGAAGCTGGCATCGTCAACCCATCAACTAGCCCTTGGTCCTCTCCAGTGGTACTGGTCAAGAAGAAGGATGGGTCATCTCGATTCTGCATCGACTACCGACAACTCAACGATGTCACCATCAAAGATGCCACCCCACTACCACGCATCGACGACTCCCTAGACTCCCTCTTAGGGGCCAGATGGTTCTCCACACTGGACCTGCAATCCGGATACTGGCAGGTCCCCGTCGCCCCCACCGACCAAGAAAAAACAGCTTTCTCCACCAGCCAAGGGAAGCTTTACGAATTCTCGGTGCTGCCATTCGGATTATGTAACGGTCCCGCCACCTTCTCCCGACTGATGGAATCCGTACTTCAGGGATTAACTTGGGAAACATGTCTGGCGTACTTGGACGACATCATAGTATTTGGTCGTACCTGGGCAGAACACCTCCAACGCCTCAGCCAAGTTTTCCAGAGGATCCGACAAGCCGGATTAAAGCTGAAGCCTACTAAATGCACCATGGCTCGACATCAGGTCCAATTCTTAGGACATCTGGTGTCAGAAGAAGGACTTGCACCTGACCCCAAGAAACTCCAAGCCATCCAGGAGATCCAACCCCCGAAGTCAGTAAAAGGAGTAAGAGCTTTCCTAGGCCTTGCCTCCTACTATCGGAGATTTGTGAAGAATTTCGCCACCATTGCCAGACCTCTACACGACTTAACTAGGAAGGAAGAACCTTTTGTGTGGACCCCCGACCGTCTCCAAGCCTTCACCTCCCTCAAGGATCTACTCGTGTCTTCCCCTGTCGTCTCTTTTTCCGGACTACCAACTACCCTTTAGACTCTACACCGACGTGTCCCTTCTCGGCGTCGGTGCAGTCCTCTCCCAAAATCGAGAAGGACGAGAGCACATCATTGCTTGTGCCAGCCGGACCTTAACCCCAGCAGAAACCAACTACCCGGTAACTAAAAAGAGAATGCTTAGGCATCGTTTGGGCCCTCCAACACTTCCGGGCCTACCTAGCTGGCGTCAAGATCACCATCATCACTGACCACCAAGCCTTACAATGGCTCAGGAAATCTGATTCTAAGAATGCCCTAACAGTCCGTTGGCGAGAATCACTTGAGGAGTTTGATTTTGAGATTTTCCTACAGGCCGGGAAAACTCCATACCAATGCAGACGCCTTAGCCCGGCTCACACTGGCACCGGAACAATGCAACACCATCCAAGAACCTCGACGTCCACTTACTACCACTCCCTCTCTCATCCAGGCCTACCTCCGGAACGACAAACCAACTTGGATCTCCACCCGACTTTTTGGCCTCTTACAAAGAAGGGGTGACGCCCTCTTTACCCCAGAAGGTCAGATCGTACTAGGGCCTGAGGATGCTGAACAAATGATGTCTTCTTTGCCACACCAACAACGGGATCCATCTAGGCCAAAAGAAGTTGGTGAACACGTTCAAAAACATCTACTGGACTCCTCGCCCCTACACCACGGCCAAGAAAATCACTGAAGCTTGCCGTGCCTGCACCCTGGGAAAAGACCAAACACGCACCCCAGGACCTTCCGGCAAACTCATCGCTTCTAAACCCTGGCAACTTTTGGCAGTAGACGTCATGGGACCTCTACAAAACGACAGGGGATACCGCTACATCATCACCTTCGTGGACACGTACTCAAAATACGTGATCGCCTGCCCTGCCAGAGAAACACACTGCTATGGCCGTCACCGAGGCATTATTACAACATGTCTTTCCCTATTTTGGATTGCCACAGGCAATCCACTCCGACAATGCCCCTGAATTCACCGGGCAAATTTGGACGCAGATCTCCGAAATGTTTGGATTTCACATCAGCCACTCTTCACCCTAGTGGCCAAAAGGAAACTCCATCTGCGAGCGATCTCATAGAACCATCGCCAATCAAATCCGGACACGCCTCCAACAGATGAACTCATCGGACTGGACCAGCCAAATTCGCATCATACAATGGGGAATAAACACCTGCCCCAGAGACAACGGGATCACCCCTCATGAGATGGTTTTTGGGAGCCCACCTCTCCTCATACCACTACGTCACCTAGCTGCCCCTACTGAGGCCTCACCAGGTCTAAATACCAACCTCGTCCACCTCAGGAACCGCCTACGTCAGCTCCAGTTTTCCCAAGATCTCCAGCCTGATGAAGCCCCCAAGAACAACCCTCACCAAGTAGGCAACCTAGTCATGGTCGCCATCTTACCTGTACCCTCCAAACTGAAGCCACGGTACAAGGGTCCATTTGAGATCCATAGGATCCCAAACTGTTTCCAGGTCATAATTAACTATCATGGGGAATCTCGCACTTATAGGAATAGGTTTGTCAGAAGGTTTCAACCTATTAATAAGAATATTACTGTTGTAGCTGAGCCTGATCAGGATGTTGACTGTACCCCTGTTTCAAATCTTCACCCTCAAACTTCCTGTCTTTCCGGACCTGTCCCTCTCAACCATGCTGTCCCTCTCCCTCCACCTCTTTCCACTCCCCCTCTCAATTCTCCTTTGCCTGCCCTTCACTCTCCTGTACTGCAACCTCCTGTCACCCTTCCCACCCGCCTCAACCAGTTCACCCCTTCTCACCTTCCTAAACATCGACCTCCTCCTGTTCTCTCTACTCAAACCCAAACTTCCCCCTCTTCTCTTTCACCTCCTGTCACCTTCACCCCTTCCCGCATTCCTAAGCCCAAATCTTCTCACATCTCCTCTCTCCTCTCCTCTCGTTTCCCCTCCGGAACCTCCTCCTCAACCCTCTCTTTTATTTATCCTTGCCACGTCTAGTCTTCCCCCCTCGCCACCACAACTCACCAACATACCCCCCACTTTGCCTATCACCCCCAGCTTCCGTCCTAAAAAACCCTCACCTACTGCTCCTATCTCTAAAACCCTACTTCCTTCTCCTCAATCTATTTCCCCTCCTTCTCAACTTCCCAGGCGAAAAACAATATCCAAATTTCGCTCAATGTCACCTCTAACTCCATCTCCCCCATTTCCCAGACTCCCTTCTCATACCCGCTGTGGAAGACCTGTGAAGCCACCCACCAGATGGGAACCAGCCCTGTCTCAGCCTAAAGCGAGAAAGGTTAAGGATCAAGCGTCTTCAAGCTCCTCCCCCCAGCCTGGTACTTCGGCGTCCGCACCAAGCTCCTCCCCCCAGCCTGGTACTTCGGCGTCCGCACAACCTCATGACCTGGGCCACGCCAGGCTCTCTGTCATCACTCTCCAACCACCTCCAGCCACGACAACGCCCTCACTGACGACCACCACCAAGATGCGGATTGACATGGTAACCCTGGCGCGGAACGACTCCACCAAAGTGATCAAGTCACCTCACCACCTCCTCGACCATTTGAGGTACTATGACTCCTCTTCTCTCCTCACCCTCACCGGAGACAAGATGGCCACCCCTAACAACCAGAGAGTCATTTATTACCACTTCTTCCAGCACCTGACCCCTGTCTACGAAGATAATACTTCAAGACATTACCATCTCCAGTCCCGGGGTCGGGACTTTTCTCTACCAGACGGTAGTGAGATGCGGTCTCAGGATGATAAGACCGCATCTCTAGCTGCCACTAAAACCTGCAGCCAACCCTACTCCTGCCAGCCAGAGTCCAGGCGCGCCACCCTCAGAGCCATAAGGACATAACCACCACGCGCCAAACGCCCTTGATCCTCTCAAGCCGGGCGCCTTAAGTAGGGGCAAGAAGATTGCCTTATACTCACCCAGCCTGGACATCATTAACTAAGCTTGCTATTTGGTATTATTTAGTTCAGGGTAAGAACAGCCAGAGATAGCTGGTGTTCAACTTGTCAGTTGTGTGCTGTGATCGAAGATCTACCAGGTCGGGTTCCCCCCATCAGGGAGAGGACTAGCTTGGGCAACCCACTTTGGGCTCCCCCTTTCTGGCCTTCGATGCGGTGCACAAACCAAGTACCAAAGGATTCCTACCTTGTTTTGTTCAAGGGATTATGAGGATAGTGTAGTAACTTGAGATCTACCAGATCGGGTTCCCCCCATCAGGAAGAGGACTAATTTTGGGCAACCCACTTTGGGCTCCCCTTTCTGGATTCTCTTTTTGCTACATGGTTCTGATAGTTCCACGAACTAGCAAGGAAGGAAGACACTTACCTTGACCCCCCTTAGACTACCTATAATGTCACTATCTAGACTGCTTGCCACTCTAGGTAGATCATTATGCTAGTCACCCTAACCCCCCAAACCTTGTAGCAGAACTCCAGCATATCCTTTGGGGATCACTGCACTGTGGGAGTGCAAGAGGAATCCGGTTGTCCCGTGGTAGGCGCCAAGGTCTAAGGAATCATCTTGTGAATCACCCTGGACCAGTAGCTGGAGTCATCACGCCCAGCCGCCCCCCCCTGGACCAACTTCCGGAGTCATCACGCCCAGCCGCCCTCCGGACTACTGGATCCTCCCTCGATCTATGGGCCCTCCTCTTCACTACAGCTCTCCTTTAAGTGCTTTTGTACCGTTTCTGGGTATAGAGTTGACTCAGGGTTGTGGTAGAAGTTATCTTCAAGGGTTCTCATTAACATTACGTCTTGCGAGAGGTCTTTCTTCTCCCTACTTAAATTGACGTTAATTAGCCCACTTGCCGGGACCCATTATACATACCTATCAGGGATCCTTATATATGCACCTTCCCGGGTTATTGGTCTCCCATAGCCCGACAGAGGGGGCGTGCTTATATAAGACCCATAGCATCAAACACAAACACATATTTACACGTAATCTAGTCCCTTTGTATAACTTCTAGCCTAATTCATTTAACATTCTGTCAGGTTCATAACTCGAATAGATTTCACTCTATCTCAGCTCCCGACGATTGTTGCCTCAGCCTTCAGCACCTTGCTAGTACACAATTAGAGTTAAGGATTAATCTTTGCCAGGTGAGATCTAGCACACCTATAGTATTAATATCATTTGTGAGCCTTTCCGAGCCCACTTCATTGTTGATGACCACTTGGCCATTATTGCTTTAGAGTCAGTTAACGTCACTATATGCCGGGGACATCATTGCATGATCCAGACGGCATTTGCCATTACTGCACTCTTGTCTTTTGTTGAGATCCTCTCTGAGAATCTATTTGGGTAGGAGGTGTACCTCCACCATTTTGGATACCTTATAATTGTATCCTAGGAGTATTATTATTACCTTGAGTCCGGACCCATTGTCCGACTCCTATTGCTTACTTGATAACCTGAGTATTGTATGTCTTAATTATTCTTATTGTTGTTGATGATCTCCAGGTTACAGGTATAAAATATATGTCTTGCTCCTCCATGAACCAGGTGTTAAACTGAATAAAACCCATGTTAACTTGTTACCTGTGTACTTACTATCCTGCCGTGTTGTCTCTTTATTTAAAGTTTAAGGTATACCTATCCAGTTAGAGAGCTGCTCATTGTACAAAGAATATCTCGCGTTCCAATTTGGACCGGGCATAACAAATTGTAATTCATATACCCCAACAATCTAGGAGTTTACTCGATTTAGTCAACTTTGAAAAGACATTAGCCTAACCTAACAACCTTACCTAACCTACCCTAGTGTTATGGGTGGGGGCTGCCGCCTTCACACCAGTGTGCCAAAATAGGTCGTTTTATATCTTACTACCGACGAAGGAAAATTTTCTTAATTATTATTTTGAGATCGTTCGGAGCCTGGAGGAGCAGAGCAGCCCAGCAGTGGACAACACACGCGTTCTTGGTACAATTTATAGCTAAATAGATCTATGAACAGTAACTAATAAGTATATTTACTAACATACCTACAAATAGTTAAGCTTGGAGTCGTGTTTCTTGTTAAGCTTGGAGTCGTGAAAAGCTTTTAATCAGCCTGTCTGTCTTCTTTTTGTGGAGTTGCTGTCCCCTCTCAAAGGCAGCTCACCTATGCACCGGTGACTTCTCCAGAAACAGCTAGAGCTAGATTTAAGAATTAGTTTAGAAATTATGTAGTCGTAGAAAGGATAGTTAAAGACAAAGAATTGAAGTATATAGCTTAAGCAGAACTCTATCTAATTTTACCCCTCCTCCACACCCCAATATCTTGTTCTCTCCTTACCTTAATTAAACTTTTCCCTCTCTACTATTTAATCTCATTTTCTTCCCCGCTCTGGTCCTTCTCCCCCCTCACCCTATTCTATTCTATTCCGTTTTCTCTTATGCACAAGGATCCAGGTATCTTTTCACTACCTTCATTCTTTCCCCATTATGTCCCGAGACCTAACACAAAAATTACACCCTCATCCTCCTCCTCTTTCTGCTCTTCCCATTCCCTCTCCCCTACCACCCGTTTCTACTCATTTTCCAAAAACCCATCTCTCTCCTCTGCATACCCTGGCACTCTGTCACTATATGTTCTATTGTCTCCTCCACTCTCCTCCCTCCCACCTCACACTGTAGACATTCTTTCACCCCCCCCCCCCCCCCCTATTCCACCTCAATGTTCTCCTATTTGTCTCTAATGCTCCTGCCCTAGCCTTAAACAGTAGTTCAGCTCCCCAACTTCCGTCATAGAACTCCTCTTTTCTCGGTCTCCCCTTGCTTCTATATCTTTTTATGCCCTGTTTTTCTACAGGTTTAACTTGGGTAATGTGAGTTCTAATTGACTGGGTATATAAGGCTGCATGCACAATACAAGATATGAGGAATAGAGAACACAAAGAAACACATGGTAGCAAGTTACACGATCATGTTTATTGATATACCACTGCAGAATACTTGTGTAAGACAATATAATAGAATCGAACAACACTAGCATAAGTGGATCTGGATGGAGCCTAGTCTCCCACTTCCAACGTTCAGGTATTAATCTTCTGATCACTGGCTTTGATTTAACAGGTTTATATACCGAAGACCATCAATGTTACTTATAGAATCATATTCACTGTTAGATTTCTTACTGGTAGCTCTGGTGCACAAGTAGTAGTTCACAGACTAGATTAGACACGCGTATTTTAGAGCACGGGAATTCTAGTAACCTCAGGGGGTACTGATCTAAGTTTTCTATTCTTGTCTCAGAAATACATAGAACGCAAATCAGTGGGCGAACCTTCAGATATTACTAGGGTTTCCTTCTAGGTAAAAATATCTGGGCATATGGTTGATTACGAGAGTTAGTATCGCCTGTTAAATAATGAACACTGATACGCTTAGCACTTCCTAATTGAATGGCTATATGAATTATACTGGGGCAAAGAGATAGCCACTTCGTAGAAATATTAATTAGTGAATCTCTAAACAGCACAGTAATATGTAGTACTGCTAAAGGGAATCTTAGGTAGCATCTGATGGGTCTGGTCCTGGTTATCTTGCGTCCATGATGTTGGGGGCTAACGACTGGTTCCGCGGCCGTCCAGGGGGCCCATATGTGTGAAGTATTAAATACGTGGGCAGGTCCTTCTATCCAAATCTGCCACGGAGTCTGCCGGCTCTGGGATCTCACTCCGGAACAACACAAGGGCAGAGCTAGAGGTAAACTGCAGGGTAGTGACCACTGGTTGGTGTCTAGCTTTCAACTGATTTGACTGGGGGCGGAAGCTAGATTTATAGGCTCGGTTCTGGGCCCTGTAGACAGTAGGGATCTCGAGTCTTATGGACTTATTTGAGCTCTCAATAGATATGGGGACTAGGTAAGATGGTATTTACTGTTGTGGCACATGGCTATAGGAAGCCTTTATATTTTCATATAACTGAGCCTTAGTAAGAGGTACTATTTTGGCTATACTGGAAGTATTTAGGGGAGAGAGACTGGATCTACTTTGCGAGGAGGATGGGGACAGCTGTGATAGGAGCGTCTCTCTAGATTGTTCAATCTTCATTCTATGGTATAGCTGAGGTGCTAATTTAGTGATCAGAGCATGCAAGAAAGGTAAATGGTTTATTGTGAGTTAATAGAGGTTAGTAAAGGTGTTAGTCATGCATGGTTAGTTCATTGATAGGAAGAATTCCTGTGCTACCGGGCAATGACTCGGAAGTCAAAACAGGGGCCAGGTATACCTCCGCGGGGGTGGGGGTCTCCCTCCTCGGGTGGGCAAAAAGGGGGAGCTGGGCGCCCTCTCTCTGTGATAGTCGTCCGGCGGCTGTGGCTAGGGGCTTGCCATATCACCAGTGTTTGTAATAACCCTCTGTGTATGAGACAGATGTGGGTGTCCTTAATACCAAAACCGAAGGTGCCTTAGCTAGCTGGTTTTACTCGGCTGGTTGTTAATTGTAGGGTTTGCTGGATGTGGTGGAGACTGGGTTGCTAACTCTGCCACATTTATCTGGAAGTATGGCAATAGAAGTTAGTTACTGGCAGGGCGGCTAGCCTCGCACCGACGACCATTGGGTGCAGGGTTGTGAATGGGTTGTAAGAGAATAGATGGCATGCAAGGGGCTAGTAAAGTTCTAATGTGTTCTGGCCTACTAAGTGAAGGTAGGCTGGATAGGAGTATATATATAAAAGGTTGGAGAGCGTTAGCAACGGACAATTCAAGGATCTTCAAGAGGTATGAGAGAGAGGCTAGGTCGGACAAGAGTCGAGAAGCGCGGGTGTCTTAATGAGAGGGGGGGGGGAGAGTTCAAGGGCTACAGGGAAATTTTGTCCCTAAGGTCCCTGGGCGTGGGGGTGGCATTAGGCTACAATTGATATGGAAGTTTGAAAAGGCAGTAGAATACGTTAGCCAAATGCTACCGGGGAATGCAACTATGGGGTGGTATATGAGTCTGGAAAAGATAGAGTTATGTGATCAGTCCGAGGGTTATGGATACTATTAGTTGGCCCTGGGAACTGCGTTTTCTATTAAATATAAATATACCAACAACAGCGGCAGTTCGTAGGGGTACTTAGTTATTGTTTCGGGGTACTTATGACAGATACTGGTAACCAGGTTATCTTATACAATCTCTGGTTGGGGTAAGAGGTGTAAGACACGAAGTAAATTGGCGTAGTGTGGACTGTGGATACGAAGGAGGCAAGGGGAAGACGTATGACAATTGTGGGAAAGTAAATGGAAAAAGGTGAACACAATGGCGGATAAAAATACTTAACCTAAGGATTGAATACATAGATTTATGGGGCGATGGGTCTTCAGAAGCTTAGTCTGGCAAGACAAGATGTTAGGGAATGTTAATATTAATACTTAAACTAAGGATTGCATACATCGATGAACGATGACATTATAGTCGTCGTCCTAATAAGGTGACGAAACCTGGTTGATCTGTACTTGGCACAATACGACACAAGGACAGTGCCGCTATGTCGCATCAATGCTGGTGGCAGTTAATATTATAGACTTAGTTACTAGAGGAACAATGCAAGGGGCGACTGAGCACGGGTTACATATATCTATACTCGTCATGGAAATTGATATACGAGGTCTAGGGACAAGCGTGGGTGTTTTAACTTCTAAGATATATAACATCTACTTCTCGGATGTAAGAACATACATAGATATAATTATGGCTGTCTGATGTGTTGGCATTGGCTCAACGTCGGGACAGGGCATGGGTGTTTTTAATATGAATGTATATTCCTGTTCATCATCTTTGTAGTTAGGGGTGTAGGACACGAGGGGGTTATGTACGTGAGGTGTGGAAAATGGTCAGTTTAGAAAAGGTAAATGGGTGCAGCCTGGAGCTGCTTAGCCCTGCGGGCTTGGGCCTGTCTGAAATGCCTGGCTCGGTCAGCTGGTCCTTTCGTTCTGTGGACCTTTCCTTTGGGTGTTTCTGTGTGGTGTTCGTTCGTGGCTTCTGTGGTGGGCTTCTCGTTCTGGGGCATTTTACTCTTATCAGTGTACTTTTCTTCTCCATATTTCTCTTCCATTCCTGTCTTCCTACTTCCTTCACTCTCGTTCCTATCTCTTTCTCTAGTCTCCTTCCCTGACCTAGTCCTGCATTACTCCCTACATCTCTCCACTCCTCTCCCACCCTTCTTTGTTTCACTCCTTTTTTTTCAGTTTTCTCTTACACTCTTTTGCCCATCTACTCTTCCCCTCCCCCCATTCATTCACTCTCCTTGGCCACCTATGATCCTCCAACCTACTCTTGTACCTCAACTTTGCCTTCGCCACTCTTTCCTCAAACGTACTCCATCCCATCTCCCCTCTCACTGCTTCATTTGCTGTCCACCTTCTTGCTCCTAACCCCATTCTTCCTATTTTATTTTGTCCCGTCTCCAGTCTATTTATTTCTCCCCCTGTACTCCCTCTCACATCCATCCCGTACATTATTCTCGGCACTTCAAAGTCCTTCCACACCTCTCTTACTATTTTATATTTATTTACTCTGGTTTTTGTCACATTCTACAGTTTCCCACTACACTGCTCCACCTTCATGATTTTCTCATTCATTGTCCTTTGTCGCCCTTCCCTCCCTATCCATACCCCTAAATACTTCACTTCCTCCCTTGTTTCTATTCTTTCCCCTCCCATCCTCATTTCTACTGCCTCTGGTCCATTTACTACTATCATACTGCTTTTCTCTACACTGAACTTCATTTCTAGGTCTCTGCCAAACCTTTCCGCCTCCTGTAACATTTCCCCCATATCTTCCTCTGTCTCTGCTGTCAACACATCATCAGCAAACGTCAGAATTGCTAGCCTATACTGCCCTATTTTCACTCCTTGACCCTTACTCTTAATTCTCCTCACCAACTCCTCCATGCACATTGCAAAAATTAGTGGTGACAGGTTACATCCCTGCCTTAACCCTTTCCTTCTCCTGATTCCTTTCACTGCAATATTTTTCCACACAATCTCTGTCTCCGCCCCTTCATACATATTCATTATCATGTTCCTTATCTTCCTACTCACTCCTAGTTTCTCCATCACTGCTTCTGCAACTCCCCTACTAATCTTATCATATGCCTTCTCCACATCCAAACACACTATAAACACACATTTCCCTTGCTTTGCCTTTTTCTCTATAATCTCATCTAATATAAATATATTGTCTGTTCCTCTTCTCCCCTTCCTAAACCCATTTTGCTCTTCACTAAGTAGGATCCTTTCTTCTACATACTCTCCTACCCTCTCCTTTAGTATCCCATAAAATATCTTATTTATTATGTTTATTACCGTTATTGGTCTATAACTCCCCATTTCGTGCACATTTTTTGCTCCTCCTTTGTAAATCAATGTGACCCTTTCTTCTTTCCATCTTGCTGGTATTTCTTCCTCCTCCCATATTTTATCAAATAGCTTCTTTAACATCCTAACTATCATCTCCCCTCCTTCAATATACATCTCTGCTGTTATCCCATCCGGCCCTGCCGCTTTGTTTCTCTTCAGCTTCTTCACACTCCTCCTAATCTCCTCCTCACTCACCATCTCATTCATATTTTCATCTATTCCTTCCTCATTTAGTTCAATATTCCATTGCCCTACTCTTATTTGGTCATTTACCCCTCCCACCTCCTCCCAGTATCTTTTGATTTCCTCTCCAATTTTATTTACATCCCTAACTTTTTCCCCACCTACATTCAGCTCCACTACTACCTTTTCCCTCCTTTTTTCTCTTTTTAGCCATCTATACCACTCAGCTTTTCCTTTGTCCCCCTTCTCTTTTATCCTGTCAATTTCTTTCTGTTCATGCTTCTCTATTGCTCCTCTTATTAATTTTGTTGTTTTTCCTTTCCCTCTCGTATTCTTCCCTTGCTATTTGAATTTCCTCCTCATTTATATTTTCCCCTCTCTTTTTCCCCCTCTCCAACTCTTTCCTAATCCTATTCCTCTCTTTCCTCTTCTTCCTCGCCTCCTTAATGTCTGTATTCCACCATCCTTTCATTCCTCTACCTTTCCTCCCTATTTTCTCCTTCTCTAACACTCTCTCTGCTACCTTATTTATTTCCCTCTCTATCCTCTTATCAATTTGCATTGCACTCCCTCCCCCTACTTCATCTATATCCATATTCCCTATTTCCTCCCCCACTCCGCCTCCTTCATTTTCCATCTTTCTGGCTTACTAGCCTCTCTACACTTCTCTATCTTCTCCTTGTGAGACTTTATGCTGTATCTTAGTTTCAGCAGGTTATGGTCACTGTTTATTTCAAAGTTTCTTTCTTCATCTACTACCATTTCTATCACTCTCTCCTGCTTTCCTGTTCACTAATATATAATCAATAGCTGACCTCCTCCCTTCTCTTCCTCTCCATGTTACTTTCCCCTCCGCCTCTACCATATTCAAATTTTCTAACTGCTCATCCTCACATAGGTCTAACAATAACTTCCCATTCCTATTGATTTGTTCCCCTAAGATTCCTGTGTGAGCATTCATATCCCCCATTATTATGATTTCATCTTCGTTTCCTCTCATCACAGCCCTTATTACTTCGTATTTTCTCCTATTTTCATCCCTCTCTCTCAGCCCTCCCTCTACCGTCATATAGCATATAATCAGCATAAAATTAGCTCTTTTCATTTCCCCTTTCCCTTCCACCCTCACTACTAGTATATCCTCCTGGTCTTCCCCTTCCCCCAAGTTCACCTGTTCAACTTCCCATTTTTCTTTTTCTACCACCACTGCGACTCCTCCACCCTTGTTCTGTGTTTTCTCTCTTCCTTTCCCTATTACTTCATACTTCTCCCCTCCCCATTCTATCTTCCCCTTCAATTTTGTTTCTACTATTCCACAAATATTCAACCTTCCTTCCTCTGCTTCTCTCTCTATTTCCTCCATCATTCCCGGCCTCCATCCATTAACATTCACACACCCAATTATTATTTCCCCCTTATCCTCTCCATGGAATTCTTGTTTCTTTTTCTTCTTCCTCCTACATTCCTGTCTCCCCCCCTTCCTTTCCTCTTCTACTCCCCCTGGCTCCTTATTTGTTTCCTTTACTTCTCCTCCACTCCCATTTTTTCCCTATTCTTCGCACTACTGTCTATAATCTCCTTTCTTCCAAGACTATCCCCCCCTATCTCCCTCTACCCTTTCCCCCCTGTATTGAATCTCCTGCTCCTTCATTTTCCATCCCTTCTCCTCCCTCTGCCCCTACTTCCTCCTCCCTTTCCTCTCCCTTGTTCGTTGATAGTCAATCTACTTTGTTCTTCTCCCGTGCCGACCACCTCTCTTCTCGTCTAACAATCTCCTCTATCCTCTCTGCTATATGTCTTTCCTCCTCCCTTTTTAGGTGCCACCCATCTTCTTCAAAACTCCAAGAATCCACCTCTCTGTCCAAATCTAGGAAACTAAATCCATTAATCCCCTTTTCCTTTAGCACAGAGTTCATGCACTTTGTAAGCTCCTTAATCTCATCATGTGTCGCAATCCTTACCTTCTCATAACTCCAGCTCTCTTTGGGCCTCCTCAGGATTCCCACCATTACTATGTTCACTCTCTTTTCTTTCTTTCTTATTTCCCTTAATCCTTCTTCAATCTCTGCCATTGTTCCCCTCACTCCTTGCATCTCCAGACCATTTCCCCCTCCCTGTATTACTAAGGTTCCTTCCCCCCCCTCAAAATTTATGTTTCTTGCCTGCTTCATTACCTCCCATATTCCTGCCCTTCTTAGGCTAACTACTTCCCTTTCCGAGTTATCTAAAATCCTTCCCATATTCCTGAAGGTGCTATCTCCACATATCACTGTTTTCTTCAGCCTTCTTTCCCTCTTATTATTCCAGCTTCCTCCTATTTTATTTGTCCCCCTCACCGCACTCGTTTCTACTGTCCTCTCCCTTGTTTCCGCCTCCCTTACGCTCCTACTCTTCCCTTTTTCGGGCTCTACTTGTGTTTTCCCACTGCTCCTTCTCTCCCCATCCTCCCTCTTACCCCTGGGTCTTGTGTTTACCGGTACTCTATGTACCTCTTCCCTCCTACTTTTACTTCCCTCCCTTTCTACCATCCTCTCTCTTTGTTTATCCCTTCTCCGCTCTTCTATGCAGTCTATTTCACTTCCCTCTTCGTCCATATCTGTCAAGCTCAGCTCTCCCTCCTCTCTTTCTTTTCCAACTCCATCCCCAACGTTCTGCTCATTTACCCCTTCCTTCTTTCCCCTATTCTTTAGTGACCCTTGACTCGTTATTTGGCTTCCCAGATATGCATTCGACCATTCTTCCCATTCTCCCATGTTTTCGCCCCTTTCACTTTCCTGCGTCTCCTTCACGACCCTTCCCTTTCTCGTCACCTGCCATCTTTGCTGTTTTGTTTCTTTCTCGCATGCCTCATCTATTCTTCTTATTTGCTCCCCAATCCTCCCCTCACTTATGTCCTCTCTCTCACTTTCATATATCTCTGTGCTTATTTCCTCTCTCACTCTGGTTCCTACTTCCACATCTTTTGTTACGTCTTCTGCTCTCTGACTCTCTGTGGTCTCCTCTCCGCTTCCCTCCCCATTTTCAGATCCTTCATTTCCTGTGTCTTGATCTGCTTCTATGTTGTTATCCCCTCGGTTCTTATCCTTGCTACTCTCCCACACCTTGAATAACCTCTCTGTTACTACTACCTGATCTCTGAACCTATTCATTACCCCTTTCAGTCTTTCCTTCAAAACTTCCACTGTAATTAATAGGCACATTCTGCACAGCATTCCCTTTTTCTCAATACTATCCCTTCTTTTGCCTTCGGCATCCATCTTCATCGCTTCTACCCAACATTCACATTTCTCGCATTGTATCATACTATCATCATCTAGCACCTCTGCTTCTTGCTCTTCATCGGTCTCTATCCCATTTCCGTCCTTAGCTTCCTCCCCTCCTCTCTTTTCTTCCCCCCTTGTTACGATACCAGCCCTCCTCCTAGACCTACCTGCTTGTGCAGAGTCCCTGCTCACCCCTCTCTTCCCATTTATCACCTTTTTCACTCCTCCCTGCTTCGTCATCGTTCCCAAATCCCACCACCTCCCACTAAAATCACCCACCCCTTACTCACAAACATACAGGCAGTGGAAGGTGGGGTACATCCGAAGAGAAAAATGCTAAGATTAAGGAAGAGCTAAGATTAAGGAAGAGCTCACGCCAGTAGAGAAGAGAAGTGTCGCCGTCCACCACCCTCCCTCGTACTTGTCGACCGTATCGCAAACGTTTTGAGCTGGCGTCCCCTGTCCCGCTCCGTCTCTCCCACTTCTTCTTTCTTTATCTCCTCTCACCGTCGTCTTCCCCCGTTCTTCTTTACACTTTCTGATCTTTGTCCTTACTCTCACTTCCCACCACCTTTTTTTTGTCCTTGGGTTACGATTTACCCTCAATGTCTCAAGATACCCCGGGACACCCGAAAACACGTCCGTCCACCGAAGCTCAACTTAAGGTTCCCTCTGACTCTGTATGCGATCTTATTGTTTTGATGTGATTGAAGCATTCGCTCCTTACGACATCTCGACAAATACTACACTAAAATATAATTTTGTTTTATAGAAACCAACTGTAACTGAATGATGATTAAAAATATATATAATTGCTTATTATATGTTGTTTTCAGAGGTGGGCGCGCTCCGGTGGGACCGGTAATGCGGCAGCGCTCCGCGCTCATCAGACATAAGGTCTGATGACCTTACGCTCACACGCTCCTTTTGTCAGCAGACCCGATGCGCTTCCCGCTCCTGCGCTCCGCGCTTCCAAAAATAGGTATATAAAAAACAAAACAAACAAAACAGCTTCTAGAAGTTATTTAATAATTACCTTTGTCCTTCACTTTGTCCTTTGTCTTTCACTTCACTAAATTCCAAGAATTCAAAACATTAAAAAAACTCAAGTCATGGTGTCTTTCTGAAGTTTAACTGTTTAAGTTTCTCACTTTCTCAGTTTCTGTTATTCTTTATGTCATATCAATGAATCAAATGTCAATGATATGATATGAATCATATCATTGCAAATGTCAATGATATGATATGATTGATATCATTGTGAGTTTGTGACATTGTGACTGTCCATTGATATCTATGATATGACATAAAGAATTACAGAAACTGTCCAAACTGAGAAACTTAAACAGTTAAACTTATCAAGCTAACATTCTAACAAGCCTAACAATACAACATGATTAGTATTTAGTTGATTACATGATTAAATGAATAATAATTTAATATCATAATGTGAAGGCACCACCACTACCCCAAACCTCTCCTCCCACCCACTCGCTGACTATCGGTCGCCTCACAAGGAAAAAAAACAGAAAATCTGTGGCGGCGAAACGGTTGCACCAATCGGTTCCATATTTGTGTGACAAGTGTCTTACCCTTATGCCTTCCCTCCACCACACCCCCAACTGCCTCCCACAACCCACTTCCAGCATATCCGTACGAAGAAAAGGAAAACATAAAATTTGTGGTGGCGAAACTACCTCACCAATCGGCTTCATATTTGTAACACGAGTCAATTACGCTTCTACCTTCCCCCCACCATCCCCCAAACCACCCTCCCACCCATACATTCAAGTAACATTCCGATAGTATCGAACTATCGATACCATAATATCGATAGCAAAAGCCAAAAAAAAATAAAAAATAACAAGTTAACAACTGTAACACTGTCAGTCTGTCACTATCATAGTATCACTGTATCACAGTTCACTAACACCGTGAGTAACACCGTACGAACGGTACGATGACTGTACACGATAATGACGTTCTTGTACCTGTTGTTGACAGGAAAAATCGCCTCCGGAGCGCCAGAAAGGAGCGCGAATTTCTAGCTGCGCTCCCCGCCTGCACTCCGATTTCAGAATTTTGCCGCTCCTCGCTCCGCGCTCCTCTATATTGGTAATGCGCACCGGATCGCAGAGCGCAGAGCGCCAAATGGCGCGCACCTGCCCACCTCTGGTTGTTTTCAACATAAACACTCCAAGTACAACGTAATTAGCCACATTATCATATTTCGTAAATGCCGAACTGACCATATCAAATTATAGACGAACTAATTTAGTATAAGTGACAACATAATATCAGAGACAAGTTTCAGATATTACTAGATCCCAAAATTGGAGAACTGAATCCTAAGATAATAAATATTATACATGATCCCCTTATGAGAGTTCATTGTCCTTATTGGAGAAGTAGAAAAAGAAGAAGCCTCCCGCCCAGAGTTGAACAAGGGCTCCAACTCTAATAGTTTTTTCTTAATTACTGTGAAGTCTGAAAAAGTTGTAAAACCCATTAAAATTATAAGCTGATGGCACAAAATTGGTTACAGGTTAGGTAGGAGGGTATAGATAAGAAAGCGCACGTTGGATTTGGGTGTCAACGCCGTTTTAAGTGTTTTCCAGAGTGTTAAATATGAGGGTTCAGGCGTGGTGACAACCTGTTAATTACTGTTTTTTTATAGTAATTAACCTGACAAGCGCTAAATAGACCTAGGGGCTAGGGTAGTTATTTGTGCATTTCTAGCCTTGGATTCTGACAGAATTCGTTATATTTACAATATAGAGCATTATTTGTTTTCGGTATGCTTTTATTTTACATATATGATGTATATATGAACCTTCAAGAGTGCTAAAATAAGTGGGAAAAGCATTTGGGTGGTGAAAAACGAAGATATTGGCCACCCGGTCATAATCTCAGGCGAGAGAGAGCCACAGGCAACCCTCCTCTCTCGCTGTCTGTGAGGTAACTGAGACGAGCGGGGCGGTGTGGGCCGGTGTCTGGGTGTTGCATAACGATCTTTTCTGCAGCCCACTTGTGCTACATTATCGCGGGAGAGAAAAATAACCGATAAATGATGATAATAAGAGGAAAAATAGGTGATAATTGAGGAGGGGAGGGAGGGGGGAATAAGGTGGGGAAGGAGGGGAGGGGGGTGGGTGAGATTTACATGGATGAGTACTGGAGGGGAATTATCTCGCCTAGAGACAAATTCCTTTGTTTTGATAGGCCCTTTTTTTTTATGGAAGGCTTTTTTTATGGTCTTGCTTCCGTGAGGCCTATCGCGTTCCCTATAGGAAGCCTTCCGCGCTTGCCGGGTTAAGAGCGAGATTTTTTGAGAAATCATTCTAGTCACCATTTTTTCTGCACTGTGACTGGATTCTAATGTGTATTAGTGTGACATTACAGTTGGAAATAACTCGATATATAGAAAATTGTACCTCTTAAAAGGTGAAACAATCTATCAAGTCACTTGTGTCACTCATAAGTAGTGTCTTATTGTTATATATGTATGTCAAATGTGAGATATGTGATCTGGGCAACCAGCTGCTCAGCCACAGGTGGCTGGCTTGTAATTAAGTCACTTAAATGACAGTGAGAAGTAACAGTACTAGTCAATCACCATATTTTTATACTCTTATTAGGCTAGTGAGTAGATCATCTAAGGACTAGGCTAAGTTGAGCACAGTGCACATAGGCCTATTTATACTGCCACTGTGGCATTCAGTGTCTGAACATTGAAACCTTGGACTTTCATCCTGCAGATAGGCTAATCAGATTCCTGCTTGAAACTGCTGCCAGGATTTCATGAAAAGTGTAAGTATCCTATTCCTATTCCTAAAGGCTAAACCTATCCTAATTTAGGCTAGCCTACTTGACTCTTGGATTATGTTACCTAGACAGCTAGGCTATTTTGGATTGTTTTAAGCTAGCCTAACCTATTGTGTTACGGTAGGCTAAGCTAGTGTTTGAACTGATTTATCAGTTTGGTCTAGTTAGCCTAGGCCTAGTTAATGCCTAGCCTAGGGCCCTAGGTCTACTTGTAAATTATATTTTGGTCAATTATAGGGAATAGGCTCACACGGCTTATTTTTCATGTTTTTTCCTCCAAATTTTGAAAAATTAGTGTTTTCATGGTTATAGCCTAGTTATAATTCCCATACACAATGGGTTGAGGGGGGCTTTCCCCCCCCCCCCCCATGAATTATTGAAATCGTCATCTAGACTATGTTGCCAGCCGGGGGTAAATATCGATTATAGGCCTACTGCATAAGGAAGGAGTTTGTAAACCGTGAGGATGTCCGAAAGAGCTTGGAGATTGATTAGAATGGGCGTTTTTTCTATTAATATTGGGTTTTATAGCCTAAATGTGATCAAAATTATTCTCCCACAGTGAATTATACATGAGTACAGTTACTACAGTACGACAGTACTGTATAGTAAGGCTGCGAGCCTATTCCCTATAATTATCATATTTTGTATAGGCTAGGCCTAGAATAGAATTATATTATAGTACTGTAGTTAGATTGTTAGGTTTAGGCTAGCCTATACCCTACTAAAGAGTCTTTCATGATCATGACTCAATATTTATTAGATTAACCCTTAAAGAGCTGCGCTCGACTTAAGTCGTGCACCAATTTGCAGCAAGTTAGGAGCATTATTAAGGCTTTTAAAGGGTTAAAATTGAGTGCAAACGGCCGGGAGAGCAGCGGGCCAGACAGCCGACTCCCAGGGCTTACCGCCGCCCATTAACTCGTGTTCCCTATGTTCTCGAGAGGCTGGCAGTGTAGCCAGTAGTGAGCATAGCTGGGAAAAATATACCGATATATGCTAAACTTCCATGTTCGTGGCACCACTGCAAGAGAACCACGAGTGCTACGTGGATGGAGGTTCCCAGGCTCGTTGTTTTGTGTTACTCGACACCGCTGCTATCCAGGTAGATTAAGGGGGCCGCTTCCCTCTCTCTCTCCTTCTCTGCTACTTCTGCTACCACGCGGTGACAATATATATATATAATAATAATAATAATAATAAATATAATAATAATAATAATAATAATAATAATATAAATAATAATAATAATTGTAGTACATATTTTCTTATTTCGAATATACTACTAGAGTGGGGGATAAATCGACAGTCATTTAGAACTTCGTATACTTTATTTAACAAACTTGCTACTACCCTAGTAACTGTTTCTCTGTTCGGGCCGAGATGAGTTCAAGACACGAATTGAATATTACGTCGACCCACCATAGGTTGTACTTTGGAACTCTAGAGCTCCCGTTACTCCCTATTTGGATTCTCGATATTCAGGTATTGACTCACGTCGACTTTGACCCAAAGGCACGTTACTAGTTTCTAAAATAATATGGTTTTTACCGAGCCCTGCTGTGTCTACTCCAGAGACCAGGGCATCAATGAATCAGACCTTTATTTCCCTATCTAGAACAAGAGTTATATTCCTAAACTAAACTTCAAATTTATATACTTCTACCGGGCCTACTATGTCTACTCCAGAGACCAAGGCGTTACTACATATGACCTTTGACAAGAACGAAAGAATATTTCTGATTGGGGATATGAATGGTAAGGTGGGTGACAGGAAAGTTGAGGGAGTGGTGGGAGGGTGGGGGGTACCATCAGAGGTGAATGGGAATGGTAGTGCATTTGTGGACGTATGTGTGGGGAGGAGGCTGTGGATAGCCAACACCTTCTTCCGACACAGAATGATCCACAGGTACACGTGGAAACGGATGTTGACGATGAAGGATAAGACAGTGGTGGAACGAAAGTCGTTGATTGATTATGTATGTGTGGATGAACGAATGAAGAAATCTGTGATGGATGCTAGGGTGTATAGGGGTATTGGAGGGGGTCTGTCTGATCATTATGTAGTGGTAGCTAAGGTTAGGATACAAAAGATGTGGATGAGGAGAGCTGGAGGGAGGCGAGAGGATGATGAGTGGAGAGGTTGCAGGAGGAGGAAGTCAGGGAGGAGTACAGGAGAGCAGTGGAAAGACGACTAGGTGGGTTCGACCTGGAAGTTATGGAGGAAGTGGAGAGAGAGGTGGAAGGATGAGATGTGAGGAGAGTGTGGAGTGAGGAGAAGAGGGAGGGAGTGAAAGGTGGAGAGGAAGTTAGGAAGGTGGAAGTATAGAGTGTGGGTTGAGGAGGTGAGATGAGGAGGAGATTTCGAGAGACAGGACGAGGAGAGGAGAAGAGGGTGGTGAAGAGAGTAGTGAGAAGAGGTAAGAATAGATGAGAAGAGAAGGAATCTGAGTGTAAATGGAGGGAGAGTAAGAGGAAAGAAGTCAAGAAAGTTAGGGAAGATAGCAGGGGAAGTAGTAAGGGTCTGAAAGATAAGAATGGGAGAATGCTAGCTGAGAAGCAAGAGAGAGTCGAAAGATGGAGGGAGTACTTCAGTGAGTTGCTAAATGTAAGGAATGAAGAGCCAGCAAACATTGCTGGATATGGTATGGGAGGGAGAAGAAGAGAAGTAGTGGAGGAGGAGGTGGGGATCAGGAGGTCAGAAGTGTGGGAAGCCATGAAAAGAGTGAAGTTGGGGAAAGCACCAGGAACAGATGGAGTGTGTGGGGAAATGTTGAGGTATGGTGGTGAGATAGCGATAGAATGGGTATGGAAAATGTGCAAACTAGCATGGGAGAAGGGGAGTGCACCCGATGACTGGAAGACTGGCATAATAATTCCCCCTATATAAGGGCAAAGGGGAAAGAGGAGTGTGTGGTAACCACCGAGGAATATGTCTTCTAAGCGTAGTAGGGAAGGTATACAGTAGGGTAGTGATTGAGAGAGTGAGAGTGAGAACGGAGAAATGGATAGGCGACGAGCAGGGAGGTTTTAGGAAGGGAAGAGGATGTGTAGATCAGATTTTTACCCTGAATTGTGTTGTGGAGAAATATCTGGAGAAGAAACAAAAGGTGTATGTTGCCTTTATGGACTTGGAGAAGGCCTATGACAGAGTTGATAGAGAAGGTTAGTGGAAAGTACTTAGAATATACGGAGTAGAGGGCAAGTTGCTGAAAGCAGTGAAGAGCATGTATGAGGGTGCAAAGGCGGCAGTACGTGTGGAGAGTGAGCAGAGCGAGTTCTTTGACCTGAATGTTGGTTTGAAACAGGGGTGTGTGATGTCCCCGTGGTTGTTTACTGTATATATGGATGGAGTCATGAAAGAAATACTATCAAGAGCAGTGGATGTTGGTGTATCGCTGAAAAGGGAGGGAATTGAGTGGAAGCTACCTATACTGCTGTTTGCGGATGATACAGTTCTGATGAGTGATAATAAATGGGGGTTGCAGGGTCTGGTAAATGAGTTTGGAACAGTGTGCGAAAAACGGAATTTGAAGGTAAATGCGGGGAAGAGCAAGGTTATGGTCTTCGAAAGGGGTGAAGCTGAACGGTCAGGCTATGGAGATCGTCAACTCTTTTAACCCTTCCTCCCCGGGCTGTCTTACCAAATGACGGTCGCCCCTACCCGGGCGATATGGCTGAAAAACGTCTAGGCCTAGGCTACCGTATTTATGTTTATTTTCACTGCTAGAACTTTCCCATTCATCTATAATCGTAGTGCGGTTTTCAATCTGTATTTTGGCATTGAGTAGAGCTCTGTAAGTCAACTGGTTCAGTTGTGATGACGATTTCAGTGGAGCCAATATTGCAGAGATCTTGCCAATATGGGGGCTTTTTAGACACTAATTTCGTCATGACGTCAGAACAATAACATTGAGGAGTCTTCTCCTTCTTGTTTTCGGAGGTGCGGTGACGAACGCTTGGGTTTGTTGACATACGTCGTACGCACGGCGTTCGGACCAAGCTTAATTAGGCTATTAAGCTCATGCCTTAGATAAGGCATACCGGGTAGCGGCCCTTCTTTCGTGCTGTCCTTACCTAAGGCAGACCGGGTAGGAAGGGTTAAGTACATGTATCTGGGCAGTGTGTTGAGTAAAGATGGGACTATGGATGAAGAAGTTCGGGAGAGGGTACAACAGGGGAAGAGGGTTGTAGGAACGCTAAATGCAGTAACAAGAAATAGGGTGGTCAGTATGGAAGTGAAGAAGTCCTTGTATGACAGTGTGGTAAACCCGACATTGACTTACGGAAGCGAAGCATGGACGTTGGTTGAGAGACTCGGACCAAGAGTGAGAGCAATGGAAATGAATTACTTAAGGAGTGCGTGCGGAGTTACATGGAGGGATAGACAGACTAATGAGGAAGTAAGAAGGAGGTGTGGTGTGGAGGTAGATGTGCTGGAAAGTGTGAAAAGGAACAACTTGAGATGGTTCGGCCATATGGAACGTATGGAAAGCGAGAAAATTACTAAGAGGGTGTACGAGAGCGAGGTGGAGGGACAGAGAGGGAGAGGTAGACCGAATGAGAGGTGGAAGGATGGAGTGAGGAAGTACATGAACGAAGGCGGTGCTGGTTGGGGGGAGGGGCGTCAACTGACTGGGGACAGAGGTGCATGGGGGTGGTTCGTTCGTGGCCACCCCTTCGGGGATCACGGCGTCAGGCAATAGATAGATAGATAGAATTAACCATGTACAATACATTTACTCAAATGACCAGGGCGTTGTTACAATTTTACCTCGATTGCCTCATCTAAAACACTCGTTGATTATATAATAATTATTCTCGTGACCCAATACAATATATTTACTCAAATGACCAGAGCGTTGTTACAAGTTACCTCGATTGCCCTATCTAAACACTCTTTGATCATATAATATTATCTTTATCATATACAATATATTTATTCAAATGACCAGGGCGTTTCTACACTTGACCTTGATTGCCCCTATCGAGAGCACTCTCAGATTATATGTTCGCTTAATCCTATTACAAACATGCTTCCTATGCAGATGACATAACACTCACATGCACACACCATGACCCAAAAAGAGCAACAGATCTCCTTCAACCCTATCTCAACACACTACATGGCTGGTGCACTACAAACAGACTTAATCTAGCCCCAGCCAAATCCACCGCAACCCTGCTCACAAGTTGGACAGGAGAACACGAATACATCCCTCAACTCGCCATAAACAACACACCCCTAACACATACACACACCCAAAATCCTAGGAGTAACATATGATACTCATATGACATTCAAACAGCACACCACAAACATTAAAAAGAAACTGACACCCAGACTTAACGCCCTCAGGTCACTTGCTCACACAAAATTTGGACACAACAAAGAAACTACCACCACAGTATATAAACAATACATAAGATCAGTGATGGAATATGCAAGCCCAGCCTGGGCTTCTAACCTAGCTGAAACACATCATAAGACCTTACAGACTATTCAAAACAAAGCCCTGAAGATCATTACAGGCTGCACAGCTACTGCACCCACAGATCACCTACATCAAGAAACCAAAATCCTCAAAGTCAAAGACCATCTGGACATGAGAGGCACTCAATTCCTGGCAGCAGCCTCCACGAACCAAGACCACCCACTAAACTACATGGCAACACACCCACAGACACCAAGAAATATCAAAACAACACCCAGCATACGGTATCACACACAATTATTGTCCTCTCTCCCTCCCTGTCCACCCCGAACCAACTTCCAGAAGCACATCCATACTCATATCTCTCACCGATCCATCCACTCACTCACAGACAACACGCAGCTGCATGCACAACCTCCCGAAATCCATCCTTCCGAACCCTCCCTTCCTCGCGAGGACAGAGTCCACCTGGCCAGGCTGAGATGCGGACACCATCCAGCTCTCCTGAGCTATCAGAAGAGACTGGATGACTCCGTTGTCGACGCCTGCCCGGGATGCATACCATTGAACACATCATAGAAGACTGCATTTCACACAACCACAATCTACACTCAATGAGAGCTCTGTGGGAAAGCCCGATCGTGGCCATGGCCTTTCTCAGGGACTCGGGGCTGTTCGGCCAGGCAGCTTAGGGAACAACAACAACAACAACAACAACAAACAAGTTATATTCACATATACCACCTAGTCAATAATAATTCTCAACCTAATGTAATCAGTACCTCAAAACCTCTACATGAACAAGATTCACCGTTTTAATCCTTTACATGCAGAAATCACATAATAAAACAACTAACATTGATACATTAATTGTTGCAGATCAGCTGGAATCTGACCCTTATAAAATATGAAATTACATTAACACTTACTTTTCTAGTCGGTGAAAAATTGGAAAGCAGTTTACCTGCTGGTAATGTTTCACCCATGCAATAGCTTAATGGTAGTTACCCTAAATTCCATTTATCCCCAACAACACCAGAGGAGGTGGCTGATATAGTTAAAAATTTGAAGGAATCTAGTCCTGGGCATAACGAGATACATATTAAGTTTATAAAGCAAGCAATTCCTGTTCTGGCCCGCGCAATATCAGAGTTGATCAATGTTTCTTTTCGTAGTGGAACTTTTTCAAATAACTTGAAAATAGCTAAAATCATACCAATACACAAAGGTGGTGATAAACTTCAAGTTTCAAATTACCGTCCAATTTCAATACTGTCAACGATAAATAAAATAATAGAAAGCAATGTATGATCGACTGCTGGTGTTTCTAGAGGCAAACAATGTATTGACCGAATGCCAATTTGGCTTTAGAAACAATTATTCCCCACAAATTGCAATTACAAATTTATTGAATATTATGTTAAATCTTGACCCGAGGGAAATTTACAATGGGTGTTTTTCTGGATCTGAGGAAGGCATTTGACACTATCAATCATGACATCTTGATATGTAAATTGCAACATTATGGGATAAGAGATAGAGAATTGTCCTGGTTTTGTAGCTATTTATCTGAGAGACAACAGTTCACTGTTATTAATGGAGTCAGATCCTGTAATGAACTTATATCCACTGGTGTACCACAGGGATCAACTTTGGGGCCATTACTCTTTCTTATATATAAATGACTTTGTTAATTCATCCAGTGTCTTGAAGTTTATTTTGTTTGCAGACGACACCAATGTTTTTCACTCCGATTCAGATTTAGTATCTCTAGAACGTAATATGAACATTGAACTAAATAATATTTGTACTTGACTCTTAGCAAATAGATTATCCCTTAATACACTTAAAACTCATTATATAATATTTGCAGGAAATAAGCAGTATAACCAAAACATTAATATCAGTATAGGAAATAATGTACTCCAAAGATTTACCTCCACAAAATTCCTGGGAGTTTATATTGATGACAAGTTATAATGGAAAGAACACATTCATAGCATTGACAGTAAGTTAGCCAGATCAATTGGTATTATTTATAAGATAAAAAATAACTTAACTAAAGATGTATTGAAAACTATATATTACAGCCTAATTTACCCATATTTACAATATTGTAACATTGCCTGGGGCTCAGCAGTATAATCCTATATTCAGCAACTTCTCCTACTTCAGAAAAAAATTGTTGGAATAATATCAGGAGTAAGCTACAGGGAACATACTGATCCCCTCTTTAAACATCTAGGGATACTAAAGATACAAGATGTATATAGACTAGAGTCAGTTAAATTTGTATATAATCAATTATGCCTTCCCACTGCCATTAATTTTCAGAATATATCCAATATTCATTCCCACAATTTACGAAATAGTAACTTATTAAGACCCCCTAAACCACGGACTGAAAAATCTAAAAGATTTGTTGCTTATTCTGGTTGTTTAATGTGGAATACGTTGCCTGATGAATTAAAAACTATCACCAACCATGTAACCTTTAAGATCAAAACGAAAAAATATATTGTAAATAGATTTTGATTTTTTTTCTTTTTCTATATTCCAACTACTCCCTCTCGGGCATAGGCTGAGAGCCCTTACAATCCACCGCTCAACACGGTGAAGCCTGTGAGGTCTCGTTCCAGTCTGGGGAGTGAGACATGTGAAGCATCCATTCATGGCTCGAAGCAGCTCCATCTCTGAAGCCGCTGGTTGCTTCGTTCAAGTGCTTCACTGTCTCACCCTCCAGACTCAGACCCTCACTCTCAGAATGCCACCTATTGAGCAGTGAACTCACTAGGCATTGTCCCCCTGTAGCATATTTAGAATATGGGAATATTCATACAGTGCTATTTAATCAGGGAACAATGAGGGTATTTTTTTGGCATTTCGGTGGGCTTTGTGGTAATGCACTGATACTAGGTACAGCACAAATTCAATCCCAATAATATCTTCCCATTGACATATCGGGATTTGAACCCGGGTCCATTGGATTACCAATCCAGTGGCAAGACCACTCCACCACACCTCCCCAAGGAATACTGATGCAACATTTGTCAGTACCGTACTATTATGTTGATTCAATTTTAAAATTATGACTCTTAGCATATATGGATGTCCCATTATTAACCCGTTGAGCCCCGGCTAGTTATAATATTTTGTTCACCCCAGTCCCAAGCCATTTTCACTTCTTATTTTTGTTTGCTAAAATGGAAGACAAGGATGAGATGAAAAAAAAAAAAAAAAAAATCACCTCTGATATTTTTTTTAGGGGGGGGGGGCTCAAAAAAATGTGTTGAGCCAAAATGGAAGAGAATGGTGAGAAATGAAGACAAAAATAAAAAAAAACTCACCTTGGTCATTTGGGGGGCGGGGGGGGGGGGGGGGGGGGGTCGAAAGTTCGTCTCCCCCGCATGACCACCCGCCCGGGAGCACTAGGGTGAAAACTGAGTATGGCATTGTATGGCATACATCCTAAGGAGTGTCTCACATAAATCTCAAGCCTCTAGCTCCCATACGACCGGAGTAATGAAGGTTCAAAGTGGCGGTGAACTAAGGGTGTAAAGTATCCCCACTAAGCCCACCACCACCAGCCGCACGGCTGTCTTGGCCCGCTCACACCTACCGGTCCGGCTCCCACACACACTACGGTACCTCCCCCTCCTATTCTCCCGCCATTTCCTACCTTACGAGCCACGTAACTGATTTTAATATGTCGGACGCACGTGATGTGTCGCTGGGAGTTGGTGATCAAACACTGCCGACGCATCACGTGCGACGCTGGGTCTCACTGGGTTAAAAATATATTCTTATAATCACTGGATATCAGACTGTACGGAACTATTGTGTATGTAGTGTGCAGTGTTTTCCCGTAGTATATAATGTATAACTATTTATTGAGCTCATACAAAATATTTTATTTCATGAGCTCAGCCTTTCGATTATATGGACATATATTTATATTATACTCTGTAATTTGTTTATAGGCAAAATAAACAATTTGAATTTGAATTTGAATTTGACATAGATTCTATGATTACAATATTATCCTGGACTTAACACTCGTAACGCTTAACACGGAACTGACCGAATATTCCTTCAATTAATATAATAGATAATGTTTCCTTTATAACACAAAGATTTCGTCGATCATATGGACTAGTGTCCTTCTTACCTATTTCTCAAACTAAAGCTGATCTAATTGCAACTCTTATTTATTCCCCTGAGCCTTATAGTTGCTTGTCTACCTTTAAGAATTATTCCCTCATACCGGTACTTTAATGTTAATATCTATTTGCTGTCCTACCAGATCCTATACTATTGATAGCTAATCGGCATGGAGCCTTCTCTATCAAGAATAACTATTATCCTATTAACACATCATCATTTGATTTATGTACATAAGTCTAGTATCTTTCTCTTTAGTTTGTCCTATAAGAACACATCAATTATTATTTATGGAACCACTGGGTTAGTCAAGCATTCTCTCTCTTTCTTTAAATTGGTTCGGATATAGGTCCTTTAAAAAATACAAGTCTTCTTGGATATCGACTATAGTCATCCTCCTATGAAATGAGCTACAAGGTGGTGTCCCTCGCCCTGTGCGGTGTTGTCAAATATTCAAAGCTTTAACAACAAATGTTAGTTTTTCAGGCTATTAACAAATTAATTTTAGCTTTTATGACTATATAATTATATTACAATTTATAAAGGTTATGTGGTGTTAAGAAACATATAATTTTAAGGATATATAGAAGGAATTTATACAACATATGGCACGCTATTTAGAACATGTTGCCATTTTTCTGGGGACAGCTATAAATAGATCGTAGGAGTGGTAGGATATGCGACGCTGCCAAGTAATGTCAATGCGGTTCTGTTGGCTACGCACACACTCACACACACCCCTACAGATACACACTCAAACACACACATACATACACAATCTCCAAAATGCAATATAGCACAATGTAATCCCATCAAAAGAGAGAGAGCGAGAGAGCTGGATACGAGTAATGGCAATGCTTTAAAGGGTCTCAAACAACGACAACAACATCACCCAGGTAAGACGGTCACTAACCCTCATTCATAGCGCGACCACCATGGAAGGAAAAACTCGCAAAAGTTACTCTCATCTTCATAGCCAGGCAAGGGAGATGCTGTACAATGTAAATAGGTATATACAAATATAGCCTACCTATTATTTCGTTTCTGTAACTTTTATACAAGAATACCAATAACCCTTCCAGACATAAAAACGTCTTTTACATTTATTTCAAGTTTCCCTTCTAAATGTGGATTTCCTTGGTTTCCCATTTTCTAAAAGGTTTGTTTTGGTAGAAATCTGGCACCACCGCACAGGGCGACCTTGACCTCCTTGGAGCTCATTTCAGTTGAGTTTGACTATAGAAGCATTTTCACCACCTCAGAGCCGGCCAATAGCTCGACTGGAAATGTTTGCTCCCCTCTACTATCTGTCGTCCCTCTTGAATCGCTTGGCTGTAGGTATGCAAGCCAGCGATGTGACGACAGGTGGTCGGATACTGAAGGTGTATCCGCCTAGTAGGGGAGAGCGATGCTAGGCCCGAGGTGTTCTTTTACTGGAAAAAGTGATGAGGGCTGGCAGGCTGGAATAAGTGGATCCGAGTTTCCCTGGGTGCCCAAGCGAGAGAGAAAGTGGGTTGCAAGAAGTTAGCCCAGTGGAGTCTGAGTGGTGAATGACCGCTGCAGCCTCCCCCACCCCTTTAACTCCCCCAGACATATATGACGCGATCGCGTAATAATTATGGACTAGTGAATCAAAAACTCATATGACGCGATCGCGTCATATGGACTTATCTCCATACCTCTATAATAAGTTATATGACGCACTAGCGTCATATGGACCTCAGTAAGTCCGATAAGTTACCTTACGATAAAACCGTTGGTGGCAACCTCATCCACCTCCGATAATTCTAACGGCCGCAGTGTTGTTGTGAGTGTAGTGCGGGGCAGTGGCAATGATCCCGGGGCTCCCGCCTCCTCGGACTTATTGGAACATAATATGTCTGAAGGAGTTAACATAGTCCAGCCTCCCGCTTTCCGGAGCTGTGATTGGCTGACCCGTCCGCTCGGCCACCAGACGCTCTAGCCGCGCGACTTGAATTCTCTCTCCCCTCGCTTCCACTTTTCTCTCTCCATAATACGTTCCTGGAAGTTGGTTGCGAATGTCTTTTAGTGGCTTACGGGAGTATAGGGCTGGCACTGATGTATTAGACCCATTGCAACCAGAGGAAATGGCCTGTGAAGAGAGCGAGAGCAAGTTTGAAGGTGTGGCGTTACACGTAGCCGTCAGCTCCGAAAACGGAGGCTTCTGATTGGTTGGCTGGAAAGGCGTGGCATGCGTATGTCTCGAGCCCGAAGTGTCAAACTCAGCTGATTTAAAGGGAAGGTTAAAGGGGGCGTGTTGATTGGTGAACGTCCTTTTTACTTTAATAAAAATAATAATATTATAATAGTAATAAAAATATCTGTAGTCCAGACTGGGAGGTTTGACACATCCCCAATACCAAAGAAGGAAAACCTTCTATTTGGTAGTAGCCTCTGAGTATCCAATGTAGAGCTATATACTTATTGTATAATTCCGCTCCGTTCTGGAGCGGGCAATTATCGTAATCACAAGCGCGATTAAATCGATAACATCTAGAGTAGCACCTTACTCTCTCTACTAGGTACGTTGTACACACTTTCGAGGCCACATTTGAAAAGGAAAAGATCAAATATTGATGAGAAAGAAAGAAAACTTTAAGAATCTTGCCCATCCTATCTGGTTCCTTACGCCGTTGTCATGGCCGTACCTCCTTAGCCCAACTGGGCTTATAAGGCATCTCGTTATCAAGTTACCAAGAGGAAGATTGGATGGACAGGGGTACGGTGTAAGGGAGGGATACTATGACGTTGGATACTCCGAGGCTACTACCAAATAGAAGGTTTTCCTTCTTTGGTATTGAGGAGGTGTCAAACCTCCCAATTTAGTAGTAGCCTCTACGTTCCAACGTAGAGCTAGAGTACCACATTGGAGGTGGACATCCAAGCAGAAAACATAAACTTTAGCCCTTAGGAAATATTAGGACCATGGAAAGACCGACTTAAACAAGAGTTTATAGAAAGAGTGTTCTGACAGGTGCATATCAAGAGAGGTCAAGTACAGTCGTCTTATGCCATGGGATAACTAACCTAAGACAAAGAATGCTGCATTTCATCATAATAATATGAAGTCCAGGATCCCCCCCCCCCCCTCCTTCTGCACAAAGGCAGGAAGACCCATAATGTAATGAGTAAATACTGACATACGTAGAATAGGAGTACCGTACAGGGAGTGACGAGAAAAGACATGAGCATTGACAGTGACCAGCACTGAAAGCCATATGATAAAAGTTCAGTGGTATGAGGTCAAGACCTACCAACAGAACGTAGTATAGTTTAAAACTAGAATTTATATCAAAATCTTAACCTAGTTATTAATCCTTTAACTTAGTTGCAAGTATGGGTATAGTGCAGTACCCCCCCCCCCCCCAATAAAGGAAGAACAAGAAGGGAGAAGGATAAGAGACAGAAGGAACGCTGCAGGTAGACCCTGAGTGAACCTGCTGGTCCAACGGACTACAAGGACTTCCGGCCTGCCAGTGGACACGGCCAGAGAGGAGGAGACAAACATGGTGGGGGAAGACCAAAGGCCTGTGTCGGCAACGTTCGGTCGAGAAAGAGTATGTAAAATCTGAACGTAGCAGCGTACGAACGGACAACAGGAGCGGGGTCCTGAACGTAAGGTTTACTGGCCCGAAACTACCGACACAGGCGAAGTCCCACAGCACGTCGACCCAGTCTCCTACTGGTCGAAGGCGCCACCCGTAATGGCAATCCCGACACTGGCCAGGTCGAGTACACATACGGATGCAGGGATTGAACCGGGCATAACGGATGATGAACCCTACCATGTTTGAAAGCTGGTACAGGAAAAGCTTAAAAACGGGAGTGTCGCGTACGGGTGTAGCAACCAAACGAACAGACGGAGCCAAAGTAACCGACTCAAGGACGGGAGAACGTTGTAAGGATTGCCGGTCCCTAGACCTGGCAGTCATCTCCTGGGACTCCTTTACCCGTCGCCAAAGCCATAAAGAACAGTGTCATGTCATGGAATTGTTCAGGCGTGGGGCAATTAGCGTAAGAGGCAGACGAGAGCAGTTGGAGAGCCTCCGCCAGAAACCACTGAGGAGGAATCTGACGCGGGGGTGGACGAAGCTTAAAGCAGGTTCGCATAAAGAACCCAAGGCCTAGGGAGGAACGACCAACCCCGTGAAAGTCTCAAACGGTACCCGAATGGCCGACAGGCAGTTCGTAAGTGTGGTGCAGATGTTGGGACGCTTCTCAATATTAACCAAATGAGGTAGTGAAACACGAACGCCACCGATGGTTGCGTCCGTGATGTTAAGGTAACCCAGAAGGAAAACCGTGTCAGTGAGAGCCGTAAGTCTGCCATATAAAATGAATCCAGGGGAGAGGATTTGACATTCAGAGATTGACTAAACTTAGGCATCCACCCTGCCTCACCACATCCACGATGTGTAGGCTAACGAGGTCCCTAGGACCCCTATTGATACCAAGTGGAAATCGGAGATCGATAGGGGAACTGGACTCGGGTACCACCGCTTCAGCTGAGCGAACCAGGCTTGGGCCGGCCGGATGGGTGCGACAAGTAAACGAAGCCCTGGTACCCTCTCAGCCTGTGGAGGACTTAGCACATCAAAAAGTGCGTCGGTTGGTGGAACACATAAATCGACCGCCATCTGCGCCAGTCCTCGCTGAACGCGACCGGTTCCTCCGCAGTAGGAAGAATCCAGCGGTACAGGAACACAGGCAACCCAGCCGTCTCGCATGAGGCCAACCAGGCCACCTGTGGAACACTCCAGGAGGCCGCTAGGTCGTTGAACACGGTGTGTTGGAAATACCATACCACCCGGGCACTCTGTCCTTTCGACAGAGCATCCGCCCATAGGATGGCAGGCCCGGGCAGCTAGGTTGCATGCCGTGTGACGGTGTAAAGGGTGGAGTGGTAAAACAGTTATCCTGCCAGGTCGGACCTGGAGGAGCCCTAGTCACCGTATGCAATGCACCGCAGATATGTTGTCCACCCAGAAGGCCATCCACCTGTCGGTGAGGGCTCGCCCTTGAACCCTCAGGAAGAACAACGGGACTAACAGTTCTAAGACGTGTACGTGTATAGGAGGGAGTCCTGACCGCCTGATTTGATGGTGGTGGCCCGTGTTTGACTGGGAACCGTATCCCACCTCGCTAGACGCATCTGTGGCTAACCAGATGGTCGGAAGCGGCGAAGTCCAGGGCAGTAGCGTGCCCCGAACAATTCAATGTGTCAATGGCAATTGGGGCGAGCGCGGAATCGGCCAAAGCCGAAGTGGAGGCAGTAGAGGAAAAGCCCAGAAGCCTAGCTAAAGGAGGCGGTTGACGCTGAGCTACCCTAAGGAAATGGTCAGCGGCACTCAATGGAGCGACTCAAGCAGCGAGTCCCAGAGTTTACTGGGAATCGAGAACGAGTGCAAAGCGGCAAAAAGTAACTCCCGAGTTTACGACGCAGTCACTCGACTCCGGGTGACGGTCGCGCTCGTCCTGTCCCAGGCGAGGCCCGCCCACGTCATATTGTGCGACGGCGGAAGGCATGACTCGGGAACGGTTACTTGTAAACCGAACCATGGGACGAGGAGGACGACAAGGAGTGTTGTGTACAGAGCGTGTGGGAGTGTAAGCAGCGACGATCCAATCGTCCGAGAAAAGTAGGAGCTGAAGACTCTGACTGAGCAGGGGAAGCAAGGCCTGTCCGACGAGGGTCGTAGAGACATGTGGTGCGGTAAGGAGACCGAATGGTAACCCGTCAAACGTGACATAAATAGAGACATCAATTGAAGCACGACAGGTCTACCACAGGGCACAACACATCGCAGTCCGACATGGAGACCAGAAAGACATTCGACAGGAAGCCCCGCAGATGAGGCGAGACTTAATGAATTATCCCATCCACGTGCATGGACAGAAGAACCTTGGCGACGTCCGGGGAGACAGGCCGATGTCATGCAGGTCGTCCGAGTGGAGGCGGAGACCGACACCTCTAGGACAGACCCCGCTGTAGTACCCGGCGTGCCCACGAACGGCGAAGCCAACGCCAATAGTGGGGACGAAAAGCCGGTAAGGGCTCCGTGGGTGATAGTCACCACCGACCTGGCGATAGTCGAGCGCCGGCCGAGAAATCCCACGCCGCAGGCCGACTATCCGAGAGGGAGCCCAATGAGCGAGGCGCTGAGAGGGGCAAGGTGGGGAACGACGCCGTGCCGGAGGCTGCACCTCCTGGCGCCGCCTCGTAGCAGTGCCCGCCAAGCCTGGCGGCCTCGCGATGAGCCGGTCTGCCGACCCCAACTAAGGGAGGAAGCGGTTGAAGAGGTTCGTGACACCCCAGGCTGACGGAGAGCTAAGTGCCCCGCAGCTGGAAGGAGGGAAGACCCCTGCCATGCAGGGGTAGATAAGAGCCCCTCCGGAGCTAGCTCAGAACGCAACAGCGACGTGTGGATCTCAGCCGGCGCCAGCGTACAAAAGGACACCCACAGAGACTGGCGAGAACGCGCAGCCTCATGGATGGTACACTGAAGGTCGCCGACTGAGGCCAGGGCGAGCTGCAGTTGCACTCGCCGGAAGTGGGCCCCACCCTTCCCGAGCACCCCAGCCGGCCGAGCGTCAAGAAGCCGGAGGTGAAGCCGAGCTAGGTGCAGTCGCATTAAGAGGGTGGAGAGTATGCGAGCAGTGCGCAGCCGGAGCTTGTGAACCCACTCCAGGGCACTCTTCACAGGTGAATGAGGATTGTGGCATAAGTTCCAAAGAGAACGTAGGGGTAACGAACCAGGTCGAAAACAAAGGGGAGACCCCGGACGAAGTCATGACTAGGCACGACACTTAGAGCAGCCGATCGGAGGGAGTGAAGAAACCACCTCTGACCGAACCCCGAAGGCGATGCCTACCGCCAGCCACAATTAACAGTAAAAGAAATACTATGTAAGTACCTCACTGAAATATTATACGAGGCCGACAGGGCAGGCGCGTCGACACAGACGTCGTGTTGAGCAAGCCCGACCAGAACTTGGTATAACCAGAGGAGGGGACCCTAAGGACGATAAGTAAAAACTAGAGAACCCCCCCCCCCTCAGGATGAGCCCTGACGTCCACCACAGGGACCAGGACTTTCGGGGCCAAAAACCCGAAAGCGCCCAATGGTGATGAGCCGCACCTGCCAACTCCCAAGCACAGGGAGCCACTTAGTGCATGCGGAAGAGCTCGCCCCGGGTGGGACGCCGCTACGTTCCCCCACGACGATGGGTCCCCGTAAAGGGAAGGGAAGCGACGTTTTAGGGAACATAAACTTCCTGAGGGACGGAACGTGGACATGCTGACCAACCAATTCCAGTCCACACTCAGGTACCATGACAAAAGAAGTTGATGCTGCCTGGGAGCGAACGGGAGGAGGGACAACTGGACAAGCAACCATAGATTGAGCAGGTGAAGAAGGCAGGTGGGCCCCAAAAAGGCGGAATAGTTACCACAGGCAATACAGGAGGGACGGTAGTAGAGCGTCCCATGTATATAAGCATGGTGCGAATGGAGGCAAATTAACCGTCAGCGGTGGCCTCCTGAGCCTTGTCTGGAGCCACATGTATGGCATGAACTGGACGTTGTAGTCAGGGATCGAAGGCGATACGGGGAAGGAGAGCGTCGTCCCACCGTCGTTTTCGGCGTCCTCGGAAACCGCGAGGACGCCCGAACGAGGCACTGGAGGAAAGGCTGCCAGGTGCCTTGGAGACACCAGAGATAAGGGGACGCACGGCGCGTACCCCCTTGTCTTACGAAGTGTGGAATCCTATGGAGGTGGCCCTTGACATAGAGAGCAAACCCCGACTACATAGTGCAGAGGCGAGACCTTGCCTCAACCGCGTCCGGGTATGGAGGACGAGACACAAAGGTCCATATCTAAGAGCCACGATCTACACCTCCGAGGGTGAAAACCATCGCGGCTGTACCATGAGACAAGGGTAGGACACTCTCTACGTCCAACGGGCATGGCAGGATGGGCAAACCCATGGCGTGCGCAGGGAGGAAGTGATATCCTCCTTGCAATGGGAAAGTAAAAAGAGATACTGCCATCCCATGTATGAAGCACAGGGATTGTGTGCAAGCACAATATTGCTAAAAACCCTTGAATTCTTGATAGGAGAGTACTCCCATCCCCTGTGTAGGAAGGGAAGGACGAAAAAGGGGTGACCCTTCGAACGGAGGGCTATACAGGAGTATAATGCATGGTAGGATGCAAAAATAAATTGAAGAAACTCCTGAAAATGAACAGGCACAAGGGCAAAAGGACGCACAAAAGTGCTCACTACACCTTGAAAATGGAGCACCTTACATGAAAGTGAGGAAACCCCCCCCCCCCCCCCCTTGTGAGGGGTGAAGAGGGACCCCCCCATGCGGAGGGTCAAGGAGAGACCAGGCGAACCAGCAAGAGCAAGAACCCCGAAAAGACCAAGGGGCAGGTGCAAATCCCCAGAAGGAAGGCATGAAAACCGTATAAATTAAGAGGAAAATAATAATACCCAAAGTTTGAAGGTACTGAAGAGGAGAAGACACCCAAGGGTACCATCAGAGTAGAGTGGGAGCACTGTCTGATGAAAAAGAGAAGGTCGTGAACTACTGCAACTGAGTCCCTATTCAGAGGTAAAGCAAAGCACCCTAGCACCGACCCAGTGCGGAGTGGGCCAGAATGGTCCTCCCCGCTCTGGGGCGGAAATCCGCTCTGGAGCAGAATGCAGTAGAAATGGGCCACCCCGCTCAGGAGCGGAAAGGAAGCTGCGCACCAGAGCGTAGAGCTTTGCACGCTGCAGGAGCGGCCCAGGGGGCCTAGGGAGGTGAGGGAGCGAGATGGAGCCAGTAGGAAGATGAATAACTGCAACAGTAGTAAGATGAATGACAGCAACTGAGGGCCCATCCAGAGGCAAGGCAAAGTCCACCGAGTACCGACCCAGAGTGGAGGGGCCCCGAACGGCCCGCTCCGCTCTGGGGCGGAAATCCCGCTCTGGAACGGAAAGTAAGCTCCGCTCCAGAGCGGAGAGCGGTATAGAACAGGTGAGGAAGCGGGATGTTGTCAGTAGAAGTACGGAAGAGAACTGGCCTAGAGCGGGAATTTTCGCTCTAGGGTGGGGCGGATGTAGTGCAGTCTTACGTGAGAGGCCTGTGGCATCAGGAAGGGTGGAAGGTTAAAACACCAAAGAGTCTCTTCAGAATAGTCTAGCAATACAGCTGACATGGGAGCATCCTCGGTAATAAAAAGACAGTCTCCGCTCCAGGGCGGAGCGGGCGTAGGGTAGCCAATTTTCAGAGGCCTGTAGGTACCAGGAAAGGTGGAAGGCCAGTAACATCCAAGAGTCCCAAATGAATTGTCTAGCATGATAGCCGACGTGGGAGCGTCCTTGGGGAAAAATATCAGATATGTACATCCAAGAGTCCCAACTGAATTGTCTAGCATCACAGCTGACGTGGGAGCGTCCTTGGGTAAAAATAAGAGAGGCAAAGCATAGGCCCGACCTAGAGTAGGATAGAACCCCCTCGAGGGTGGAACGGGCCCTAACCCAGATGCCAGAGGCTCGCAATAAAAACATTCCCAACTGAAGCGGAGTGGCCTAAAGGGTCCCGCTCTGCAATGCCTAAGACACCGGTGAAGGACTGCAGGCAGATATCAGTAAAAAGGGAGCGGCCTTGTAAGAGAATGTGTCTAGTCATAGGACCGACCGGGAGCGGGAGTCATCCACGCACCAGGGCGGAGCAAGCTGAGTGCAGCCCTTCCTAGATACCTGCGGCACCATGTGAGGGTGGAAGGAAAAGACATCTCAAGGTATTGGTGAGCTCAATGTAGGTTAAGACCGTGTCTCAGGAACCTCAAGGTATTAGTGAGTTCAAAGTTCTCCCCCTCAGGAGGGACAGAGGGGGAGAGGTAGACCGAATATGAGGTGGAAGGATGGAGTGAGGAAGTACATGAACGAAGGCGGTGCTGGTTGGGGGGAGGTGCGTCGACTGACTGGGGACAGAGGTGCATGGGGGCGGTTCGTTCGTGGCCACCCCTTCGGGGATCACGGCGTCAGGCAATAGATAGATAGATAGAAAGTAGGTGAAGACTGTGTCTCAGGAACTCACGGTATTGGTGAGCTTAATGTAGGTGAAGACTGTGTCTCAGGAACCTCAAGGAATGAGTGAGGTCAATGAAGGTTAAGACTGTGTCTCAGGAACTCAAGGTATTGGTGAGCTCAATGTAGGTTAAGACTGTCCCAGGAACCTCAAGGTATTGGTGAGCTCAATGTAGGGTAAGACTGTGTCTCAGGACCCTCAAGGTATTGGTGAGTCCAATAGAGGTGAAGTCTACGTCTCAGAAACTCAAGGTATTGGTGAGTTCAATGTAGGGTAAGATTGTGTCTCAGGAGCTGGAATCAGACTAAAACTGGTGCCCTTCAAGATGGTTTAGTAAAACCGTAGACAGGCAAGCAAGAGCAAGCCTAGGAGGCAACAGTGTCTGACAACCAAAACGCCCTCCCCCCACCCCCACCCCAAAGTTAGGCTAAGCAAAAAGGCGGCCTAGCCTAAAGTGTGGCAGTTAAAATAGAAAAACAGGGCACACACCAAAATCACACTAGTAAACGTTCAATAGGGAAAGACAGTCTCTCAAGGGCAGGTATCATAAAAACTGGTGCTCCCCAAGAAGGTTTAGTAAAACCGTAGAGAGGCAAGCAAGAGCAAGCCAGGAGACAACAGAGACTGACTACCAAACCCCCCCCCCCCCAAAAAAAAAGTGGAAAAGGTGGCCTAGCCTGATAATGCGAGGCAGAAAATGAGAAAGGCAGGGCACACACCAATAGCATACCTTTATATGAAGAGAAAGCTAAAGAAGAGACAAAATAGGGGACTTGGCCCAACAGGGGGGTGGTGCCGCCACCTTCATGCAAGCCGAAGGAGTTAGCCTAACCGCAATGTCGAGCATAAACGAAAAAACTAATGCAGTGACAATAAGCCCTAAATGAATAGAACCTAACAGTTGTCTAAACAAAGCTAAAAAAGAACGGCAAAGACCGATGATAGTAGCCAAACGGCGACGCATGCGCAGACGCAAAAATAGAGTGACCAAGCAGCTTCGACGCCTTACTCAATAGAAAACACATTAGAGCCCATATTTGGCGTGCCTACATCACGGATCATCTGTCTAGAACCTCAGGTGCCTTAAAAAAGGCCCACAACTCGCCCAAAAGGGTAGGCGACAGGGGTGAAAGACACAAAATATGGAGCTACAAAAATTGTGTGTTGACATGGGCGAAGCGCGAAAACAGATGCCTTATAAGCCCAGTTGGGCTAAGGAGGGACGCCCATGACAACGGCGTAAGGAACCAGATAGGATGGGCAAGATTCTTAAAGTTTTCTTTCTTTCTCATCAATATTTGATCTTTTCCTTTTCAAATGTGGCTTCGAAAGTGTGTACAACATACCTAGTAGAGAGAGTAAGGTGCTACTATAGATGTTATCGATTTAATCGCGCTTGTGATTACGATAATTGCCCGCTCCAGAACGGAGCGGAATTATACGATAAGTATATAGCTCTACGTTGGAACGTAGAGGCTACTACTAAATTTAAATATTACATTCTATCACAATGATCACTCTTGATTGGTTTTAAGCCAGAATGTACTAGTAAATGACGGGCGAGGCGATCCTTACGTGAGAAACATTTATCACAATGATCACACTTAAATGGTTTCGCTCCTGAATGTAATAGTAAATGGCTGGTAAGGTCACCCTTCCGCGAGAAACTTTGATCACATTGATTACACTTAAATGGCTTTACTCCTGAATGTACTAGTAAATGTACGAGAATGTGACCCTTCTGTGAGAAACCTTTATCACACTGATAACACTTAAATGGTTTTTCATCTGAATGTACTAGTATATGTCTGGTGAGGTCACACTTCAGTGAGAAACCTTTACCACAATGATCACACTTAAATGATTTTACTCCTGAATGTACTAGTAAATGTCTGGTGAGGTCACGCTTCTGTTTGAAACCTTTATCACAATTATCACATTGGAATGGTTTTACTGTTGAGTGTATTAGTAAATGTCTGGTGAGGTCACCCGTCCTTGAGAAACATTTATCACAATCATCACACTTGAATGGTTTTTCTCCTGAATGTAATAGTAAATGTGTGGCGAGATTATCCTTCCGTGAGAAATCTTCACCACAATGATCACACTTGAATCGTTTTGCTCCTGAATGAATTAGTAAATGTCTGGTGAGGTCACCCGGCCTCGAGAAACCTTTATCACAATGATCACACTTGAATGGTTTTATTGTTGAATGAATTAGTAAATGTCTGGTGAGGTCACCCGTCCTCGAGAAACCTTTATCACAATGATCACACTTGAATGGTTTTACTCCTGAATGTACTAGTAAATGTCTGGTGAGGTTATTCTTCTTTGAGAAACCTTTACCACAGATTTTACACAGATGTTTCTTGTCTTTTTGTTTTAAGGTTCCTGTGTCATGGATTTCTTTTTCATAATTGTAATCAGAATTTTCACTCGAATTATTTTCCAAAATTTCACCTTCACAGCATATGGTATTAATTTGATCTATTTTCTCTTTTTCGCTCTCTAACACTTCCCTAGTTCTTTCAAACTCGAATGCTTCCTCTTTGTATTTATTTTCATTGGTTCCTTCAAAGTCTAACCCTTTTTCTTTGTACTCAATTTTATGGGTTTCATCAAAGTCTAATCCTGCTTTGTACTCAATTTCATTGGTTTCTTTGAAGTCGAACCCTTTCTCTTCACACTTAATTTCATTGGTTCCTTCAAAGTCCAACCCTGCCTCTTCACACTCCAATTTTGCAAGTGAACCTTTCTCCAACACCTCCATCATAACTTTTTTGGACAGTAATTGTTTATTTATAGTTATTGAATGATAGCTAACATGAATTTTATACTATTCAAAAACTATTCCAAGCCTAAGATCCACTATTAAGATGTGATCATACTAAAAACAGCTATTATCGACCAATTGATTAATATACTACTACGTTGCTTCTCCTGATGAGTGACTTCAGTGGTGAACCTGAAACAAGAACTGTCATTAGTTTACAAGTCATTATCATTGCATTAAATATGTAAATTTGAAATATTGTTGGAAAAATAAAGACAGGGAGTTTTGTTGCGAATTGTACTGCTATATCAATTAATACTAACAATGTACTAAAATGTATTGAAGGAGAGATCTCGTTGACCAAACAGAAGGCGGGATTTACTCAGGTGTGCCAACCAGACTTGCACCAGGATAGCTACCTGGGTTACTGCCCTGGCACCCAGAATCTCTCAGCCAATCACAGGCCGCCCTCGGCGCACCTAGCCAACCGCCCACAACCCACCCAAGGCAGATCCCTCTCACACAAAAGGCAGATCCCTTCTGTGTGTGTGTTGGATAAGGGAAAAAAACCTAGTGCTACTGTACTGTATTTCATGTAATTTTCTTTTCCTTCTCATATTCATCTGGCTTAATGTGTTCTAAGTGGTTCTTAGAATGGTTCATTGGTTGAGGATAAAGTAAAGAAAATCATGTTTAACCCTCCAGCCCCGGCTATATATTATATATATATATTCCCCGAAACCCGGGGGTTTTGGCCGAAAAACGTCTACGCCTAGGCTACCGCATCTTTGTTATTTGGCTAGCTTCCGCATTCCCGCGCATCCCCAAGCGTAGATGTGTTTCGTACCTGTAGAATAGCGTTAAGTAGAGCTCTCTAAGTCAACTGGTTCAGTTGTGATGATGATTTCATTGGAGATAACTTTATGGCAAAAACAGGCACTTTACACTACTTTTCGATACTTAACAATAACATACAGGCACACACGAACAAGCGACGCACTCCTTCTAGTGGCCGGAGATGCGGGGCGTCGGTCCAGCCGGCTGTTGTTTACATGCGTCGGACGTACGCCTCGCATACCAAGCTTACAGGCTTTGAGCTCATAAGTGCCTCAGAGCCCTTCCTGGTAGCTCGGGTGTGTTTTTTATGGGTGTTTAACCCTCCTGGCCCGGTTGTCATTTTAAAATGACACCACGAACTAAGGGCAGGAGCCCGGGTGTCAGTTTAAAATCTGTAAGCTTGAAAGCCTATTCAGCTTGGTCTGAACGCTGTGCGTCTGACGCATGTAAACAAAGCCGATCGTTACGTCACCGCACCTCCGAAAACAAGAAAGAGAAGACTTGTTTGTTATTGTATGTCTGTATGTCGTTGTTTCAGTAGTGAAAAGATCGTCATATTGCTAACATCGCCTGCAAGTGCTCTCCACTGAAATCGTCATCACAACTGAACCAGTTGACATAGAGAGCTCTACTCAATGCCAGTCTACAGATTGGAAACCGCACTACATTTATAGATGCGTGGGAAATTTCTAGCAGTTAAACTAAACAAAAATACGGTAGCCTAGGCCTAGACGTTTTTTGGCCAGATCGCCCGGGTAGCCCACACTGTCATTTTGAGAGCCTACCCGGGCCAGGAGGGTTAAGAGCCCTTCCGGGTCTGAAGGGTTAATAAAAAAAAATAGATAAAAGTGCAGATAATCTTGCTTAATGTGTTATAGGTGGTTCTAAAAGGGGTTCTAAGAATGGTTCATAGGGGAGGGGATGATAATATGGCACAAGTGACACCTAGATTTACATTTGGATTGTACATGATGTCCACTGCCTTGGACTGTACCTGGAGCTTAGTGGAGCAGTGGAACAGTCATTGTGGATCAAAGTGAGTAAGTACCCTTTAATCATCTGGTACATATAAATGTCATTAGGTACGTCAAAATAGTGTACAGTATTTGAAGGGTCCAAGATGGGTGAGCTTGGTACGACCGAAGTCTATTTCCCATTGAAACCTATGTTAAATACCGCCCACGTATCCGCGGAAAATACGCGGTATGACTTAGGCGCGGATACGGGGAGTGAATTGTATATTGAAAAACCATGGGGACATCACACACCCTTGCTTCAACCCAACATTCAGATCAAAGAACTCGCTCTGCTCATTCTCCACACATACTGATGCCTTTTCACCCTCATACATGCTATTTACTGCTTTCAGCAACTTGCCGTCTGCTCCGTATATTCTCAGTACTTTCCACAAACCTTCTCTATCAACTCTGTCATATGCCATCTCTAAGTCCATAAAGGCAGCATACAACTTATGTCCCTTCTCCACATATTTCTCCACAACACATTTCAGGGCAAAAATCTGATCTACACATCTTCTTCCCTTCCTAAACCCGCCCTGCTCGTCACCTATCCATTTCTCCGTTCTCGCTTTCACTCTCTCAATCACTACCCTACCAATCTCTACCACCACTTCCCTTCCTTTCATGACTCCATCCATATATACAGTGCACTCCCGTTATCCGCGATCCTTGCTATCCGCGGACACCCCTAAATATCCCATTACTTGTTATCCGCGCAAAAAGTATGCGTTTTCCGCGGGTTTCCAATCGAGGAAGAAAGCAGTGCTGCCATTAACCAAGAAAGGCGAAATATAAGAACATAAGAATATGGGAGTCTGCAGAAGGCATATACTCCTCTTTCCCCTTATACAGGGGGACTATTATGCCTGTCTTCCAGTCATCAGGTGCACTCCCTTTCCCCCATGCTAGTTTACACACTTTCCATACCCATTTGATCACTATCTCAACACCATACCTCAGCATTTCCCCACACACTCCATTTATTTCTGATGCTTTCCCCATCTTCACTCTATTCATGGCTTCACACACTTCTGACCTCCTGATCCCCACCTCCTCCTGTAAGTGCATTTATTAATTTTTTCCCCAGATATATTTTTGACTCTTTATCTTCAGACTGAAATTGCTTAAGTTAAGGGTAGTATTTGTAAAAACTAACCTAGCCTAATTTAGCTTACACAACCTAACCCAAACCTAGCCTAGCCTATAGCCAGCTAACCTGTTGTAAGTATTTTCATGATCTATCTATCTATCTATTGCCGGACGCCTTACTCCCCTTACGAGGGTGGCCATACACAGATGCCCCCAGCGGACCTATTCCCTGTGAGAGTGACAACCCGAGCCAGTTTAGTAAAGGACTTACAGGATTAACCACTCAATTTAGGATCTGTCCGACTCAGAGACCCTCTGTGTATCTTGTTAGCACTATTTTTCTAGTGGTGTTCGGCTAATTCATCCACTAACCTGCCTTACCCTTAGGTAAGCAGTACGGATTTGTATCAGGTTTACTCCCCTAGACAGGTTGCCAACCAAGGCTGACGAGTCCCATCCACCCAGATTTGTATAAGGTTGCCTCCCCTAGATGAGTTGCCGACCAAGGCTAACGAGTCCCATCCACCCGGATACATTAGCCTATTTGTGTGTACTGCTTTCCTGATTTTTTGTTTCTGTGAATAGGCTACACTACTTGGCCTATTTCTTCGTATTCGGGAATTTCTGTATTTGTGACTAGGCTTTGTCAGTCATCCATTTTCTGCGCATTCCAGTTTGTTTTTTGTTGTGTGTGTGTGTGTGTTTTTTTTTGTTATTTACTAGGCTAAGTCAGTCGGCCAAGTTTATTTATCACTCAGCCAATTTCTGTGTATTTCAGAGATTTTGTTTTTGTGACCTAGCTGGGTCACTCAGCCAATTCCTGCGTATCACACCCAGTCGCCTATTCCCCTTGTAGCCTATTCCTGCGGTTTACGGAATTCTCTTCTGTTTTTTACTAGACTATCCCCTGGTGGCCTTTTGCTACCCATTTCATAATTATTATTTTGTTCACTATGCTAGTACCTCTGATAGCCTATTTTTGTTTTATTTTCTTCCAGAATCTTTGTTTTTGACTGGGCTATCACCCCTGGTAGTCTATTTCCAAGCACTCCAAACATTTTGTTTTGCCTTGACCGTCACTGCGAAGACCACAGCAAAATGCCCAATCTATGTGACTGCGGGTCGTGCAACGGACGCTTCGGTACGACAATTTTCGAGAACGAGAGAGCGATGAACTGCAGGTTCTGTGTTCAGCGGGCAGAACAAGAGGAGAAGCTAGGAAAGGCTCTCCAATTAATTGATGTGTTTACTCGCAGAGTTAATTTCTTTGAAGAGTTTCTGAGTTCAAACGTCGGAAATTAAGTCTCCCTACCAGCAACAAGACACAGGGTTTAAGAATCGCCAAGGTTGAATGTAGTGCCACCTCAGACCTCAACCAACTCCCAGACCTCTGACAATACCCCAACCCTTGTTCCTAATGAAGATAATTTTCAGCTCGCAAGAAATAGTGTATGCCCAGTTACTGCTACCAAGGTCATCCCTACAACAACATGTCAAAACCGTTTCCAAATTATCGCTACGGATGAAGAAGAAACAGAGAAAGTCCAGCTTGTGGGGAACTCCATGGTATGTGGCCAGCTCAAGGAGTTTTGAGCCTGGTCACCCAGGACCAGAAAGTGATTCTGTATCCAGGGTGGCGGCGTGGACAATGTCGCTGCTGCTGTCGACGAGGTGACCAAGCTGGCCCCCGCAAACACAACCTACATCATACATGTCGGATCAAATGACGTCCAGTGCACACAATCAGAGGAACTCTTGAACAAATACAACCAGCTGATCAAGACGTACAAATACAAATCTAGCAGGATCGTTATCTCAGGCATCATACCCCGGATTAACGCAAAGAATCTCTTCTGGACCAGAGTCACGAATATACTGTAAATCGTTAACTCGCCAACATCTGCAGGGAAGAGAACATCGGCTTCATCAACACTAGGGATAATTTCTACCATGATCAAAAAAAATCTCAAGAGACGGTGTCCACCTAAACTCGGTAGGAGCTGCCCGGTTTGGCCGTTTGCTGAATGATGTCATAAAGAACCTTTATTACAAAAAATGGGGCCAACAGTCATCAGAGTGGGTGGACAACGTAAATTTCAGAAGAAATACAAACTCAAGACAAGCAAAATCATCAAAATACATGTGGCGAGCATCAAATGATATCAAGAACCACATCTTTAAAGGTCTTCTACGTGAACGCTCAAAGCATACGCAAACAAATTTCAGAACTAGAGCAACTAGTGTTTACAGAAAATGTTTATGTAATCGGCACAACAGAATCTTGGCTAAATACGGAAAACAGACTTTTTTAGCAGAGTTTTCACTTCCCAGCTATGTAATGTTTGAGAAAAGCAGAGTTAATAAAAACGGAGGCGGCGTTATACTTTTCATCAAAGAAAGTTTTAATCTGATTCTTTTGTCAAAACCTCAAATAGTAAATATTGATTCATCTTATGTGCTAATAAAAAATATTAAAGAAACAAAAATAATCCTAGCATTAATATACAGACCCCCAGCCCAACCAGTGCAAACCGACCAAGAAATTTACGAGCAAATTGCAGAAATAAGCAACATACCAGTGACCAAGTGGGGCGGCACTCTTACTTTACAATCCGGACACAATCTATATGCCAACTTACAAGAAAGTTCCCTTCATCAATTTGTTCAATCTCCAACCCAGGGTAATAATGTTCTTGACCTTGTACTTCCAACAAAAAGAAGACTAGATCGATAACGTGACTGTTGGTGATGAATTTTGCAGTAGTGACCACCGTACGATCTCTTTCAGTATAAACTTTAACCCGGGAACGGCAAGAAAGCTCTTAAGAGGTTTTACTGGGCAACGGTGGCAAAGCTATTAACACCTTATTGGCGGGCTAGGCGGTCTATTTATATGTACCGCCCAGCGGGGTGTTTTTAGCCAAAATAGGGCTGTTTACGTGATAATTTTCATGCCTAAATAAGACCCAGAGTGTAAAACAAGCATCTATTCCTGAAAGGGCATAAACAGAGCTTTCCAATGACACCACAACGATCCTTGTATGGCCGCTAGTTTTCTTGCAACAACCGCGCAACACGAGTGCAAAAACCATGTAATTCGGTACTTTCCCCATACATTTCACTATGTAGCGAGTGTGAGAGGGTGGAGGAGGGTGGGATTCATGTCAGTAGGCCCGCCGCGGTGGTCTGGAGCAGTCATACGCTCGCTACTCTCCTGCCACCACTTGTCTCTCTCTCTCAGCAACATTACGTGCTGAAATTGCCACACGACTTATGGTGTGAGCCGCCACATAGTCCAAATTTATTTAACTCGACTTATGTTGTGGGCCGCCAGTTAAGGGTTAAGAGGGCAGGCCTAAAAAAAAACATTTTAAAAGGCCCCAGTAGCACTGAACCAATTTTTTTTTACCACCATACCTCATATCATTTATCCACATGTGTCAATATCCCCCCCTTCCCCCCCCCCTTCAATTATCACCTATTTTTCCTCTTATTACCATCTTTATCATCATCATCATCTCCGACGCCTTGTTTCCCCCTGGGAAACCCCACTAGAGGATGGTCATGACAGAAACGTCTCCAAACTACTTTGTCAAGACATGCCTCCCTTGCCCGTGCCACAATGCCCCTTCCACTACGTGGAAGTTTTTCTTCAATATATTTTTCCACTTTCTTTTCCCATACCATAGGTGGTCTTCCACTACTAGCGGTTCCACTCACCTGACTCCCATATATCTTTCTTGGCATTCTGTCTTCATCCATTCTCTGAACATGACTATCGTATAAATACGATAAAATATGACTCTTTTGTGATCTCTTATGTCTCTCTGACGTCATGATCTCTCCTACAGAACGACGTAGGACGAGTAGATCGTATATTATAAGATTGTAAATAAGTTAAGTTATAAAAGGCCTAATATGCTATTAAGCAATATTGCCATGGTCTTATGTAGTATATATAATTTATCATATATATTAATATAATTTATCGTATAGAGCAACCTAAATGCGGTACGATAATTTGGGCTCCTGGCGGTTTGCCAAGGCAGCAAGGTGTGCTTTTGAGGAACGCCAGAGCCTTCACGAACACCAACCAGTTAACATCTAATTTTCCGCCCTCAGTTGATCGTGCTTTTGTGCCTCTAATCACAATACACATACAGCAATACATACAGCTACACCATCACGATGCTCTCATCGACATCATGACTGACTGATAGATAAGCATATTATTCATGTCCATTCCCATGTAATAATTTATTCTTTCTTTAACTTGACTCGAGTCTTGGGACCGAAGTCTCGTTCCCCATTGTCCACCACCATATTGGGTAAAACGTTCTCCCTTGCCTCATTGCCACGTGGAACTATTGGTGAGTTAATTCCTGGCTAATATTAACCCTTATAACCTTACCCTATATATACATTTATTATGTGAGACCTTTGGATATAAATTAGCTTGTTTCAGATTGAATTCAATTTAGATATAGAGTAGTTTTCATTTAGATTGATTTTATTTGATTCATTATAGCTTAGTAATATTTAACTTCCATTGATAGTTTACCAGATTGGTGCCCAGACCCGGGAATTAGCTACCAGTAAGGGATTCTTAGGCAATGAGCAAGGGATTAGCCCAGGGATGCAGGAGCAAGGACCCCGGAGGGGTGGGGCTTGGCTATCTCCCTGTACCTCAGGCGCCGGTACCTCAGCGAATAGCCATAGTAGGGCATTCATATGCAACTAGGCTAAGGGCAGCTGACGGAAGTACTGAGTCGTATCGGGCGTCGGAGGGGGAAAGAACTTTCAGGCTGACCTACTTCGGGGTACCGGGAGCAACCGTTGACACCCTGAAAGCCTCCCCCCAGTGGGGGCAAGTGGTTCGGTTTAGGCCGCATATGATCTTTTTGTTTATAGGCGGCAATGATATACGCCCCGGTACAGTACCCCGCGAGTTAGCTGACGCAATCAAAGAGGTGGCGCTGGATCTGGAGCGTGAGTCCGGAGGGAGCTGCAAGATCGTGGCAATTGAGAGCCGGACGAGAGTCCGAGGGTTCTCAGCGGCGGATTATCAGGCTATAAAAAATTCTGTTAACCGCGCCCTGAGGTGTCGGTTAATAGAAACGAAGCACCGCTTTGTTTCTCTCATACTCAGCATCCGAGACCTCGACCAGGATGGTGTCCACCTCGACTTAGACACCAATCAAGTCCTGTATGACAAGATTGTAGGGCTAACGAAGCGTTGGCTAGAGAGGGACGCCGGGGTTGTATCATTGCGCCTGCCTAAGTCCTGCTTCCCACCCATCATCTTTCCCCAATAATTTTCTTTTCCGTTTCAGACTTCCTGTGACATATGACCTGACCTAACATTTTTTCTTGTTCAATATGATCCATTAGTAGGTATTGCTATTTAGTGTAGCCTACTATTTTTTCTCCATAACATAGAAGTCCGCCGGTTGGCGTCTCTTAACTAGACTATTGATTTGCCGTTGTCCTTGTAACGTAACATTTAGATACATAGCCTATAGGCTCACATGCAAAATGGATAAAGACCATAAAGAGACACCGTCTAGTGGGGTGCTGATCAAAGCCCCTAAAAATCAAAGGGCGGGACTTCGGGGAGTATTAAATAGGCTAATTGTGGACGTCAACACTTTCATCACTACTGCTGATCTAGAGGAATTGAAGGCTAGATTAGATAACGTCCAGGCTACCCACGGTCGTATTACGGCTCTGAGTGAGGTGATTGTGGCTGACATGATAGAGGAGGAAGAGATAGTTACAGAGTGTGATAATCGCGCCCTCTATGACGAACCTGTCTTTAGAGCGAAGCGCCTATTACAGCGTGCTGTCGCAAGTAAGAAGGGAGGCGATAATGAGGCCCATAGAAGGGCTGACCCAAAACATACTGTACACCTCCCAAAGCTCAATCTTCCTACATTTGGGGGCAAGTTAACCGAGTGGTTAGCTTTCTGGGACGTATTTCGATCTACGGTTCATGAATCCTCTTTGGATAATGTCCGCAAGTTTCACTATCTGAAGGGACAAATGGAAGGAGAGGCCTTACATTTAATAGAGGGTTTTGCAGTAGTGGGTGGTAGTTATCTTGAAGCGGTACACCTATTAGAGTCCACATACGGGGATAGAGAGCAGTTGAAGATGGCCCATGTTGTTGCCTTGTTGGGGCTCGCAGAACCACAGTATAAGGTTGATGAGTTGACAAACTTCAGGGCAAATATGGAGTGCCATACTCGATCGCTAGACACCCTAGGGCTTACCACGCAGGAAATGATAGTCATTATCTTGCGTCAGAAGCTTCCTATGGCAATACTTGATAAGGTAAGATCATTTGAGCTGGGGGAGTTCAAAACTCAGTTCAGTAAGGAGATCAATAATCTACAGTTGAACAAAGGGAGAATGTATGTGTCGGGAGGGAGTGAGAATGTGGAGAAGAGGGGAACAGTAAGCATGACAGTGGGGACTAAAGTAAAGAAAGAGGGTGTGTATAAGAAACCTGCTCAGATTCTATGTAAGCTATGTAACAACAAACATAAATGGAGTTTCTGCGTAAAATACCTGACAAATGAGACAAAACTAGCACAGGCGAAAAGATTGAAGCTATGTGTAGGTTGTTTAAGTGGGGAACATGGTAAGCAGGGACAATGTACTGCTACATACTTAAGGCCCTGTCGGCACTGCAAAGGACATCACTTTGATAAGTTGTGTCCTACTGCAGATAAAGTCAAAGACGTCAAAAATGAGGGTACTACAACTGTGGCACTAGGTAGCACGCAAGACACCACTATATTGCCCACAATACAGATTCCCATGGAAGGTAATGACATTAACAAAGTTTGTCGGGTACTTCTAGATCAAGGATCTCAACGTTCCTTTATAAAGAGGTCCGTACTAGTGGGATTGAAGCACCGAATCGTAGGGGCTGAGACTCTTCGATTACAGGGCTTCACAGGGGTTACTGATAAACAAGACTACGAGATAGCGGAGATTTCATATTTCTATCGTAAAAACCGGTACTTTATGACTTGTATCGTAGTAGACACCCTACCAGAATATGTATCTGTGGGTGTGAAGAAGGTGGAACACGCATTACGTAGCAAAGGGGTTAACTTGTCAGATCCCATGGGAAATCAGAGTGAGGTGCATGTTCTACTTGGTGTGGATCATTATTATGAAGTAGTATACCCTGGATTTAAAAAGATGTGTGGTGTAATTTTAATCCCCACTAAATTTGGATACTGTATGAGCGGAAAGGTGCATACTACACAGTCAAAGGTCCTGGTCGACACGGTCTCGATATATAGAGTCAATGTAACCGCGGCAGAGGAGTTGGGAAGGGAGGATTCCCAACCTAGTGACCCTAAGATGGCTGCCGAGTTCGACCTGGAACGACTGTGGAGATTGGATCATATAGGCATTAATCCTATGGAGACTGATTATGACTCGGAAGTTGCGCTACAAAGGTTTGACGAGTCTGTGTGCTACTGTGCCTCAGACAAGCAATATAAAGTTAGTTTACCCTGGAAGAACAGTGAGATAAGCCTGCCTACCAACTATGGTTTGGCATTAGGTCGCTTGCGCGCATTGCAGCGGAAATTGTCTAACGAACTGAGCACGCGCCAGGCGTATGACGATGTATTTCGGAGTTATGAGGATAGGGGCTTTATAGAGAGAGTCGATGTCAGGGAACCGTGTAAGAAGGGTAGGGTTCACTATCTGGCCCATCATGGGGTAAAGAAAGACAGCGTCACCACACCAATACGGGTGGTGTATGACTGTTCTGCCCACCAAGGACAACAACCCAGTCTAAATGACTGCCTGTTGACAGGTCCGTCCATGGTGTCGGATCTGTCCCAACATCTATTGCGGTTTAGGCTGGGGAAGTATGCCTATACCAGTGACATCGAGAAGGCATTCTTGATGGTCAAGCTAAAGGAGGAAGATAGAGATGTTACCCGCTTTCTTTGGTTCGGCGACATTAGCGACTCTGAAAGTCCCATCATAATATACCGTTTTCGGGTTGTACTCTTTGGGGCCACTTGCTCGCAGTTTTTGTTAAATGCCACAATCAGAAAACATCTAGCTGACACTCATGAGGACACAAGTAAACTATCTCGCGGATTATACATTGACAATTTGCAGGGTACTAGCGATAGTCAAGATGATTTGTTGTATGCATACTGGCAAGCACGCAGATTGTTTGCGGATGCACATCTATTTCTCCGCGAGTGGGTTACTAATAGTGAAGATCTTCAGAGTTTAATACAAGTGGATGGTACGGCATCTCTTAACCAGGAAAAGTCCAGAAATTTGGGGATGATCTGGCAACCTAAACATGACTTACTAACTTTTCAAACAAGGTCTTTTGCTCAGCAGACAGGAGCGCACACAAAAAGAAGTCTGTTGAGCAAAGTTGCGCAATTTTTTTATCCTTTGGGTCTAGCATTACCCGTTACCATAAGAGCTAGGATTCTAATGCAGGAAGTTTGGAGACGTAAAATAGGATGGGATGACAGTTTGCCCGAGGACCTGAATGACCAAGGGACATTGTTGTTGAATGAATATGCCATCCTATGTACTAAACCTATACCTCGTAAAGTGGCGGCGTTCGGTGACGTTACGTTACACACGTTTTGCGATGCTAGCGCCACGGCATACGGGGTAGCCATATATGTTGTTACTTCATTTGGGGCACATTTAGTTACAGCCCGGGCCAAGGTAGCCCCGGTTAAAAAGGTAACTATCCCTAAAATGGAATGGACTGCCATGCTGCTATTAGCACGTCTGGTGCAACATATACGCGCAGCATACGAGAGCGAATTAAATATTGAAATCGTTCATGTATGGTGCGATAGTCAGGTCGCACTCAACTGGATACATAGCAAGAAGTCTCTGCCAGTTTATGTGCGGAATAGGGTAGATGAGATTAGAGCCCTTTTGCCAGACGTTGCTTATCATTATGTAAATACAAAGGAAAACCCTAGTGATCTCATAACTAGGGGTATAACGGCTAGCCAGTTAATGAAGTCCGAATTGTGGTGGCATGGTCCAAAGTGGCTGCTCCATGAAAGTGAATGGACGATATGGCATGCTGTTGGTGAGGGACTTCTGCCACTGGAAACAGTGGCAGTTACAGCCCAACCAAATGAGCCACCGGGTCCTATCATGAAGTGGGCAAGATTTGGTGACTATAATAAACTAGTCAGAGTTGTAGCTTGGGTGTTGCGATATGTATCCAATCTTAAGCTTAAAGTAACGGGCCAACTCTGCAACAGGGGTCACAACATTGATGCTCGTGAATTTAAAGCAGCTGAAGTAACTTTGATCAAATGGGTTCAAGTAGAAACCTTTTCCAATGAATTAGAATCCTTGAAAAGCTCGAATAAGACATTAATGCCTAATATAGTGCGTCAACTAAGGTTGCACCTAGACAATGGCCTCATCAGGTGTGAGGGTCGCCTGAAGTGGTCGGGTGTACCAGACGGCGCAAACCGACCTATACTTATGCCAACAAGACATCACGTTACTGATCTATTGATCATACGTGCACATAGGGAAGTAAAACACTACGGGGTATGTCATATTATATCAAATTTACGTCTCACATGGTGGATACCCAGAGTTCGACAAGTAGCTCGACGCGTAGTGAGAAAGTGTGTAATATGCCAGAGACTAAAGGGTAAACCATATGCAACTGGACCAGCTCCACCTCTACCTGAATGCCGTGTAAAGCACGTAGAACCTTTCCAAGCGGTAGGATTAGATTACACAGGGGCATTGAAGACGAGGGAGAGTAATAAGGTTTATATATTATTGTTTACCTGTGCAACATCTCGAGCGGTACACCTAGAACTATGTGATAATATGTCTAGCGAAGAATTTATGCTGGCGTTTAGACGGTTTTGTGCCCGTCGTTCATTCCCTCAACTCATTCTTAGCGACAATGCTCCCACTTATGTCCAAGCATCAAAATATCTAAAGGATATTAGTAGTGATCCTACTATCATCACTTTTTTGGGAGAGAAGAAGTGCGAATGGAGGTTCATTCCAGTTAAGGCACCTTGGTTTGGTGGAATGTGGGAACGGTGTGTCGGCATAGTAAAGTCAGGACTCAGAACGGTTGTAGGACGTGCTCTATTAAAGACGAGTGAGTTGACGACAGTCCTCAGAGATAGAAGCAGTCGTGAATGATCGCCCGCTTACATATGTATACACCGACCTGCAAGAACCACTACCATTAACGCCAGCTCACTTGCTATATGGAAAACCATTGACTGCGTTTCCATCTGATTTTCAGTCCATAGTAGAGTTAGAGGATCCCTCGTTGTACTCTGAGGTAGCGGTGTCTAAGAGATACCAGTATATATCCAGGATAATCGAGGATTTTAGGAAACGGTGGATTAGTGAATATCTGCTAGCATTGAGGGAAAGGAGTGTTACTCCCTCTGGTAGACCAACGGCACCTACAGTTGGTGAAGTTGTTTTAATTAAAGAAGATAGTCCTCGTTTATACTGGAAATTAGGCCGCGTATTGGAGGTATACAAGGGGGCAGACTCTGTAGAGCGGGTGGCGCTATTAAAGACAGCCACTGGAACTACTGTTCGTCCTATCGCACGTTTGTATGCTTTGGAGCTCGATTCCGCATTGCAATCTGAGGCTCCACCTGTTATTGCTGGGTCCGAGGATTCTCAAAGGAACGACTCACCTCTTACTGATGGTGATCATTCTCGGACCGGGACGCGTCCCAGACGCGCTGCTGCTGGCGCCGTCGACTTGTGGCGTCAGAAGATAGCCTCTGGGCAACTTTAGGTTTAAGGTGGGGTTCAGGTCTTTTTTGTGGGGGAAGTGTATCGTATAAATACGATAGAATATGACTCTTTAGTGATCTCTTATGTCTCTCTGACGTCATGATCTCTCCTACAGAACGACGTAGGACGAGTAGATCGTATATTATAAGATTGTAAATAATATAGGTTTGACTCCTGTAAGGAGATAAAGAAAACCTAATATTTAGTAGTGGCCCCGTAATCATTGACGAACATGCCTATTACATAAGGCATCCTCTTCAAACACTAATCCGCCGTAGTTTGAATCTACCGCGCAGAGCATTTAAAAAACTGAGGAGCCTTCATCATGAGCGCACGCGACCTCACTCATGGCTTCAGTCATTATGAATTGGGTTCTCACTACGAAAAAACTTCGTAAAAAATAAAAACAAAAAGAAAATAAGAATAACTATCTACTAAGCTTTCCATCATATCGTGGATGTACTTGTGTGGATCTTTGACCAGACGCTACTGCAGGCGTCATTCTTCCTTCACTGACATATCAAGTAAACCAAAATCCTGAATACATCAACGAATGGGAAGGGGATGGTCGGGAGGGCCCCAGTCGTCAATGATTACGGGGCCACTACTAAATATTAGGTTTTCTTTATCTCCTTACAGGAGTCAAACCTATAATTTATTAGTGGCCCCTCCATCATTGACGAACATGCCTGATTTCTAAGACTGGAGGGGGACATTCGTAATCATATCATAACTCTAGAAAAGCAGATAATCAAACAACCACATAGTATTCTTACTCTTGTAAAAAAGAGATATTCGGGTGCATAAACTTTATACAGCCTAAATCTTCAAAAAAGGGGTACAAGCAGGAGCGTGCTTCAAAGAAGCCTGCTTGAAAAAGGGTTAACTCTGAGACTCTGTACACAGATCTGCTAGTTAAGAAGGCACCCCACTTAAAGTAAGTGGTGAAAACTAAAAACTTATAAGTTTACATGTGCACATATAAACCCCATCAATTAGTGGATATATTCCTAAAAATATAACCAAACATAAATGAATTCTTGTACATTCATAGAAGTACTGAACTCGTGTACTTATGGAGAAGTAATTACTTCAAAAGTAAAAGTCGTAGTTGCAACTACCGAGATTTCTCAAAAATCTATTGCTTCACAGCCAAAGCTACTTACAACAAGAATTGTTGTAACACTACTATTGGCCTTTAGCAAAATTTCCTGCAATAAATACTACAGAGAAATTTTATAAAACAATGCCTACAAACAGTATCCCAGCTCGTATGTTCCGAACACATACTCCGGAGGGGTCTAGGGTGTCCTATGTCACACTGACTGCACCCTCCCCCCCCTTTTTCTTGAAATTAAACAAAACGTGACTAAAAGGGCCACCTAGACCCTCTGCCGTAAAGCTATATGGCAAGGAAGGTTTGGCCAGAGCTACTGAAAGGTATCGAGGCAAAAAACTCCTGATTAGAGGCCCACAACTGTGTGGACGTAATAACTTCCACCGAAAGATTATTAAGGAAACGTAAAGGGGCCTACCCCTTGCGTAAATCGTGGGTCTTACCCACAACGCCGGGATTCTTCTCTTTAAAGTCCTCGACCAAGAGAGAAGCCAGTGTACGCTCCATCAAGCGTTCAACCGGACTTGCGACCCATAAAGCACCCTGGTGATTTAGAGGTGCCACTCTTAAATATTTGGTTAGAGCTTGCACTGGGCAAAAAAGATGGTGCACCTTTCCCTTGTTTAACGCCGGCACCGTGAACTCTGAAAACACGTGTTCACTGTGCTCAATCTCGGCTATGAATCCGAGGGAAGGTGCAATGTGAATACACGCATGAAGCCTATCAAACCTGAGGCAATTAGGTGCGTTGCTCATCGCCGCCAGCTCAGATACTCTGTACCCGGTAGCCAAAGCCATAAGGAATACTGCCCTTTTGTAAAATCTGCAGTCTTTGGTACATACGGGAACGAGAATAACGACGATGCTTCGTCCAGAGACCATGTAGGCCTGAGCCGACGGGGAGGTGGGCAGAGTTTAAAACCTGCCCACATAAATCACTTTCAGATAAATGTTTCTGCATGAACAGATAAATTAAACAATAAACAACCAACGCCACCGAGGGCACAGTTTGTGTTGTTCTAAGAATCCGAGACGTAAAAGCTTGCCAATGCGAGTGAAACTGTCGCTTTGTAGACTGGGTATATTGATTCGCGAATATCTTGGTCACGTCGCTACCATATGGTGCTAGCCACTTGGCCTTCTGAATGTCCAAAATGAACAAGTCCGCGAGGTATCTAGGTTGCCAATTGTGTTCTAAGTGGAACAACCCGACCAGGAGTGACACTGGGTGCGGGCACCACGTGTTCAAATGCTGGTACCACACTGCGCCGGCCACAGGGGCGCGATTAGCGAGACTACGCCTCGCTAATCCTGTAGTTTGTTGACTACGTGGCACATTAGAGACGCGTCTGGCGGCGGAAAATAGATAAATGGAACTCAACCTGTTCTCGTCCGTCATCAGAGCGTCAGGTCCGCCCGCCGGCGTTATCGTCCGGCGGGTGAGGTACAGTGGGAGTTTGCAAGTCTTCTCAGACGCAAACAAATCCACTTGTGGATGGTAATGCTCCGCACACGCAAGAGCGCCCATTCCACTGAAGTGCTTTGTCTCTGAGACAGAGCGTCTGCCCAGACGTTTGCAACGCCTGGGAGATAAGATGCGTGAAGATGAATGTTCAGCCTGTTGGCTAGTATAAAAATCTTTTCTGACACGTTTAGCCACTTCCGAGATCTTATTGACCCTTGTTTCTGAATACAGTGAACCACATTCAGATTGTCCATTCTGAAGGCCACCGACTAGCCCCGTAAAGCAGAGCCGTGAGCCTGAAGGACAGATAAGGGTACTAGAAAGTCCTTGACATTGATGTGGAAGATTTCTAAATGGGACCAAAACCTTTGACCCTGATGCCCGAGGTTTGACTAAAAGCCCCAACCTATCGTGCCTGACGCATCCATGTCCACCCATACCGACAGCGGAGGAGAGGTTCATGACATGACTGCGTGTAACCTTTCTCTCGTCGCCCAAACCGCTAGTAAGTTGTGTAATAACGTTGGGATAGGCCATACTATCCCCGCCGGTAATAGTGGGAAAAATTTGTTGCCCTCCAAGATTAAACGTTAGACTTTCAACCGGCCCAACTTCACAGTTAGCTGAACCCCGTTGAGAGAACCGACTAGAGATTCCCAAAGTTTCTGTGTCGTAATCAGACTGTGGAGAAACATAAACAGTTTTTGCGAAATCTGTTTCGAGTGTCCACACTCTGACTCAGAGTGAGAGAAGCTGTGTCCTCGACTAGCCCTATCCCCTGAAATACTCGTGGGGGAACAAGGGTTTGACTTTTACTAAGTTGACCTTGAATCCTAGAGATATGAGACGGTTTAACGTAACGTAGACATGACTGATGCGTAACTTTTCTGTTTCTGCCACCACCAGTTAGTCGCCCAGATACCACCAGACCCTGATCCCTTGTTCTAACAAGGGCATCAGGGCTCGCGGGGACCGTGCGTGAATGCTTGTGCCAAATTGAAAACAGTCTTCCAAACTGCTGGTGAAAACAAAGAAGGAATTAGAACTGGAGACAGAACTACTTGGCTTGCAATACGGTCAAGAAGTTTCTTCACTAAGAACATCCTCAGATCCTGCCTTGCTCGAACCGCCTCTAATAAGGCCGTCCGAATATCTCCTAAAGACTTGGATGGAAGTCTGGAGAAGCAAGCGCCGGGAAAGTTCAATGGCTTTCCTGACTTCCGCGGCTTCTATTGCCTGAGAAGAGCGTAACAGAGACTTTGTTACTTGCTGGGAACCATATATTGCGAAAACAGTTTAAACGCTTTTCCTCTTAACCTAAACTCGCGGTCTAGGTAAGCTGGGGAAGGCGTGCTAATGGCAGCCAAGCAGAGGGGACTCCGCCGGCACCAAAAACCGGAAGAGAGAACCAAGAATGGCGTTCTGGAGGGATTTGGTGGTAAGAATAAGTCATGGTTATAATAACTTGGAATGTCCTTAATATGAACATCCAAAACATTTCCGTAACATTGCTACCCCTGACTCATCAGGCCCGTAAAAAGAGGCATAGCTCCTGTTTTTTGACTGGCGCCTTGTCTAAAGGAGGGGGAGATATGTCTGATATGACTCGCACAGTGGAAGTAGTGAGAGCTGCTGTGCCTGGCACATTGGAAATAGGGTCTGACACAAGCGGATGGCTAGGTATTTTAGCTAAAGCAAAGGATGTAGCCAGAGGTCGCACATTCGTCGACATCGCGGGATCTCCCGTATCAGAAGGAGTTTCCGGCGTAGGGCCAAAGAACCTATTAAGTGCATTCAATAGTAGTCCATCAATCTCTTCCGCCGGTACATACCTAGCCGATGACGAACTCCGTGGAGATTCGACAGTACCCTGAGAGTCGCCTAGAAGGTGACTGGACTCTTCAACCTCCATCTCTGAGACCAGAGATCGTTGTTCTTCATCCGTTAAGTCTGGCTTATCATGGGAAGATCCCGCCGAAGCCGGGACCTCCACATGTTGCCATGTTAAAACTGGGGTAGAAGATGGTACATCGGCATCCCGTGGACGTCAGCACTAGTTGAGTCACAAAGGGATGTGTTCTGTCCTGCCAGGACTGTGAGTATCACCATACACCTTGGCTGTGGCTGTCCCTCGCTTGCGAGCTCGGTATACTCTCTGAAAGAGAGCCCTGTAAAGGTTTATGATAATTAAAAGCTCCCATAGCTCATTAACACATTGAAAGCAGAGCTGGTGAGCAAAATCATAAAGTATACTAATTAATTTAATTTATATTTAATTGTATTAAAATAAATTACTATAAATAAACACAATATTATCCTAATATAATCATAGAAAATATATATGGTTATTATTATTCAGTGATTAAATTATTTCATTAACAAATAAAAATAATATAGGGATACCTGATCTTAACGGCGTTGAACATACAGCAATGAGAGGTTCAAGTGCCGACATGACAGAGACTGGGGGAAAACTACCCCGCCCCCGGGAACTACCTGGTCACCTGGTGCAACACCGGTATTCCGCCCTGGAAAGAGAATTTTCCGGGGATTAATGCTCATAGGGTTACACCCAAAAAATGGTACCAAATATGTGTCACAAGACCGCCGGTCAACGAACCGTAGCACTCCACCACTACTTTTAGTTTTCCTTTTTAGTTTCATATTAAAGATTTCAGGATATATTTACTTGTCCAGAAGATTTTAAGCATATCTTCTGAATCCTCATAAAGATGAAGTATATCTTTATTAAAGATGAAGTCTTTCAAGTATCCCTTTACACTTGAAACATTAGTAAGATTCCGGCATCTTTTTATCCCATAAAAAGCCTAAGCCTATCCTAATCTCTAATCCGGCTTCTCCCAGAAGCCCTCATAGATCGCCGTCTTGAAGGCCGTGATACCCTATTGTATCAATCAATTGTTTGGCCAATGATCGCGAATAGCTAATCAGTTAATATAACCACCCGAAGGTATAACCGCCGGGTTTTATATGCAATGTCAAACCAATTGTACCTGCCCCAGACCTTTTTTGTAAAAAGGTCGCCGGGAGGGAAAGACTAAACAAACAAACAACATTGTTTCAATTGTTTATTAAGGATTTCAGCATATCTTTTACCTGTTCGAAAAAATTAAGCATAACTTCTGAATCCTCATAAAGATGAAACATATCTTTATTAACGATGAAGTCTTTCAAGTATCCCTTTACACTTGAAACACTAGTAAGATTCAGGCATCTTTTTATCTCATAAACAGTCTAAGCCAATCTTAATCTCTAATCCGGCTTCTGCCAGAAGCCCTCATAGATCGCCGTCTTGAAGGCCGTGATACCCTATTGTATCAATCAATTGTTTGGCAAATAATCGCGAATCGCAAATCCGTTAATATAACCACCCGAAGGTACAACCGCCGGGTTTTATATGCAATGTCAAACCAATTATACCTGCCCCAGACCTCTTTGTAAAAAGGTCGCCGGGAGGGAAAGACCAAACAAAATAACTGTGTGGAGCCCCCCTCGCCGGGAATAACACAGGAAGCCTGATCCCAGGCTTGACCACAGAAAACGCAGTTTCTGATGAGCCCTCAAGCGACCAAACTCGTCGGGGTAACTTACCTATTTTAGCCATCCTGACTAAAACTCGGTAAACAAAAAAAACAGTGTTCTCGGAGCAACGAGAAAAAACGCCGGAAAGGTAACCCACACCAAACGAGACATAACAGGAGGGCGTAATGCATAAAGCAATGAATAACACAGGAAGCCTGATCCCAGGATCGACCACAGAAAACGCAGTTTCTGATGAGCCCTCAAGCGACCAAACTCGTCGGGGTAACTTACCTATTTTAGCCATCCTGACTAAAACTCGGTAAACAAAAACGGTGTTCTCGGAGCAACGAGAAAAACGCCGGAAAGGTAACCTCCACCAAACGAGACATTTTTAACACATTTTATACAAAGGGTGTGCGCAAAATTAGGGATACCTGAACAGGAGGGCGTAATGCATAAAGCAAAAACCGGGGCAAAGGTAGCCATGACAGAGACTGGAGGGAAACTTACTCCAGGTTCTGCATAGACCCGCCGGGACCCAGCTCTGGAAAAATAAAATTTCCAGGAATTAATGCTCATAAGGTTAACCCACTCATGTTCGCACACAAGTGTTAAATAACCCGCCGGGTAACGAGACGTAATACTCAACGACCACAGCTCGCTACGCGGTGGGGTTTCCTAAGTAAAGGATTTCAGGATATCTTAAGTTGTCCAAAAGATTTATGAATACCCTCTGACATAATATATAAAGACCATCATGGCGTTTATAAGTGATTAAGTCTTTCCGGTGGTGTTTGTTTCCAGATTAAATTCTGGAAAAAAAAAACCTAAAAAAGACGCCGGCCCCCGAATAATCTCGTAGATCAAAAACTGGGAAGCCTGACAAATATACGAGATCTAACTTCTGCCGAAGTATCTTTTTAGATCGCCGTATGTTGAAGGCGGCGATACAAAACGTATCCCTCAAATGTCTGGTTAACTAACTGAATTGTAAATTCGTTATTCTCATCCGTGCAAGAAGCACCCGCCGGGTGTGAATAATAGTTTAAAAAACGTTAACCCCAATTGTGCCCTAAAGCGCCGTAAGTTGAAGGAGGCGATACACAATGCATCCCTCAATTGTCTGGTCAACTAAACTGAATTTTGCAAATTCGGTCATCCCACCCTTCCAGGTTGCACCCACCGGGTGATTTAAAGTTTAAAAGTTAACCCCAATTTGTTCCTATCCCCACTTCTTTGAAACAGATCGCCGGGGAGGAAATACAACTACAGCATAGTTTTTTATATTGGCTTTGCAAAACCGAAAAAACTACAAACAACACGTGTCCGTATGAACACTGTTAGATGGGTACAGCCAACCCGCCGGGAATCAGAAGGAGCCTGAAACAGGCACCCCAGAGACGCAGACCTGGGGAGCCACAGACACCCACTCGCCGGGGAAACAAGCCTGTTTTAAACCACGCGTGGCCAAAACTTGGCAACCAGCCGGGGTTATCAAGGTGAAACCGAGAAAAACCCGCCGGAAAAAAACCCACCCCGTCCAGATACCATCTGAACGCAACACCGGACCGAGGCGTAGCCAAAACACAACTAACGCCGGGCCCAACATAGTCCGTGGAATTAGCCAATACACAACTAACCCAGGACACATAAATAGTCCGTGGAATTAGCCAATACACAACTAAACCAGGATACACATGACACAGTAGTACATATTTAGAAAATAAATCAATAACACTTGTAAATGTGATAAAGCTACGAGAGGCTGGCTAGGCCTAGGCAGACGGATAACAGTAACATGTCGGAATATAAACAAAAAGCACTGAATTATATCACAACAGGAACCACCGCCAACACACCACTGTTGCAAACACTTCCGGCAAAGGGAAGAACTGACTCGGGACCCAGAAAAAACTTCACTAAGTGAAGAAAAATACGCTGGGAACGACAGCAAAAATACGCTACCTCATCAGAAAGATAAAAGGAAGCAAAAACGTGTAATGAAAGCCGCCTGCATCACAAAGCTAGCTAACTGTGAAAAAGTTCACCTGTCCACAACAGGACCACGAGGATACATCCGAAATAGATGCCCCAAACACACGACCCAAAATACACTGCACTGCGGGCAACCAGCCCAGGACACTCCTGCTACGCATATCCTAACCTTACTCGATACATCCCGGAGTAAACACATGAGAAAAAACTCACTAGGGACGCAACAAATGCGGAACCCGCGGAGCGTGGGGAGACACGTCCGGGCAGGCTGAACGCAGGGCAGAGAAGGAAGAATGACGCCTGCAGTAGCGTCTGGTCAAAGATCCACACAAGTACATCCACGATATGATGGAAAGCTTAGTAGATAGTTATTCTTATTTTCTTTTTGTTTTTATTTTTTACAAAGTTTTTTCGTAGTGAGAACCCAATTCATAATGACTGAAGCCATGAGTGAGGTCGCGTGCGCTCATGATGAAGGCTCCTCAGTTTTTTAAATGCTCTGCGCGGTAGATTCAAACTACGGCGGATTAGTGTTTGAAGAGGATGCCTTATGTAATAGGCATGTTCGTCAATGATGGAGGGGCCACTAATAAATGTTAAGTTATAAAAGGCTTAATATGCAATTAAGCAATATTGCCATGGTCTTGTGTAGTACTGTATATATAATTTATCGTATATATTAACATAATTTATCGTATAGAGCAACCTAAATGCGGTACGATAATTTGGGCTCCTGGCGGTTTGCCAAGGCAGCAAGGTGTGCTTTTGAGGAACGCCAGAGCCTTCACGAACACCAACCAGTTAACATCTAATTTTCCGCCCTCAGTTGATCGTGCTTTTGTGCCTCTAATCACAATACACATACAGCAATACATACAGCTACACCATCACGACGCTCTCATCGACATCATGACTGACTGATAGATAAGCATATTCATGTCCATTCCCATGTAATCATTTATTCTTTCTTTAACTTGACTCGAGTCTTGGGACCGAAGTCTCGTTCCCCATTGTCCACCACCATATTGGGTAAAACGTTCTCCCTTGCCTCATTGCCACGTGGAACTATTGGTGAGTTAATTCCTGGCTAATATTAACCCTTATAACCTTACCCTATATATACATTTATTATGTGAGACCTTTGGATATAAATTAGCTTGTTTCAGATTGAATTCAATTTAGATATAGAGTAGTTTTCATTTAGATTGATTTTATTTGATTCATTATAGCTTAGTAATATTTAACTTCCATTGATAGTTTACCACAATGACCATACCACCTCAAAGTACAGAACTTCTCTTTATCCACTCAACCACACCACAATCAATGCCCAAAGCCTGCTCTTCCATTCCAAAGGACTCGTATACTTCCCTATTACTTGGCCCATCTAGCCTATTCATGCCAGCTGCCATTCTGAAAAAGCTCATCTCCACAGCTCTCAGTTTGAAGAGGTCCTCGTCACTTGCCGTCCATGTCTCGCTTCCATACGAGTGTTGGGAGCAGCACACTGTTTCTCAGTGACTTTTTGACTTCCTGGCTAACCATTCTTCCTTTGAGAATAGTATCAAGTTCTCCAATCACCTTTCTCCCTTGCATTTTTCTCTCTTTTATCTCACTCTCCATTTTACCATATTTGCATAGTACAGCTCCCAAATACTTGAAACTTTCAACCTCTTCTAGTACTTCATTTTTCAATTTTATTTTACAACTTTTCTTGTGTTCTTTCTTGATTCTATATTTTTCCCTAAAATCTATGGTTTCATGCATTCTTCTCTCAAACACTATTACCTTACATTTCCCTACATTGACCTTTAACTTTCTCTTTTCACATACCCTGTCTAAGTCAGTGACCACTCTTTGAAGTTCTTCAGCATTTTCCGCCAACAGGACTGCATCGTCCGCATATAGGCATGTTAAAATCTTCCATGTTCTTCCCTCTGATTCCAGTCTAACTCCCACACCCGCCGGCTTTAGCACCCGCCGGCTTTAGCACCGCCTACAGCTCCGCATCGCCACTGAGAAAACTCTATCCTAATTTGAGTATTTCATATCCCAATTCCCTTTATTCATTGCATGAACAGTAGTTAAGTGCTTGTTTAACCTCCACATAGTTCTGTAGTTGCCGTGCATGTTATTTTATTGCTTTTCTGACTGATAAACATTGTTGTTTACATTTGTTATCCTAGCTTGTAGCAGACGACGCACGCGCACCTCTAAATCGACCTAGCTTTGTATTTTCTTATTAACTCTAGTAGTTATCGTATTCAGTATCCTACTGTAGCTATATATATCTGTAATTTTAGTTGTTGCTTGCATGATCTTGTACTGTAGTAACCTTTGACTGATAACTTTGTTTATCTAAATATAATCCTGCTCGACTAGCCTACAGTGACACCAGCGCCATCTGTTGATACAGTATATTAACCCCTTGTGTGCAGTTACACTTTATTTTTATATAATCTCTATTTGGTGAATTGTATATTTAGTCACATATTCTATTATATATATATATATATATATTTGTTTTGCTTTTTTAGGTAGGTTATCACCCCTGGTAGCCTACTTCTGCATATTTCATACTTTTTTGTTTGTGGTTATTTTTGTTTTCGGTTAGTCTAGGCTATCATCCCTGGTGGCCTATTTCTGCGTACGGTACTTCAATTTTTAAATTTTCAGTTAGGCTATCACCGCTGGTGGCCTATTTCTGCGTACCGGTATTTCATAATTTTTGTTTTCGGTTAAATTTGTTTTCGGTTAGTCTAGGCTATCATCCCTGGTGGCCTATTTCTGCGTACTTCAATTTTTAAATTTTCAGTTAGGCTATCACCGCTGGTGGCCTATTTCTGCGTACCAGTATTTCATAATTTTTGTTTTCGGTTATTTTTGTTTTCGGTTAGTCTAGGCTATCACCGCTGGTGGCCTATTTCTGCGTACCGGTATTTCATAATTTTTGTTTTCGGTTATTTTTGTTTTCGGTTAGTCTAGGCTATCATCCCTGGTGGCCTATTTCTGCGTACTTCAATTTTTAAATTTTCAGTTAGGCTATCACCGCTGGTGACCTATTTCTGCGTACCGGTATTTCATAATTGTTGTTTTCGGTTAGGATAGGCTATAGCCCCTGGTGGCCTATTTCTGTTTAAATAAACATAAAATTGTTTTCGGTTCGGCTATCACTGCGTATTCAAATTTAATTTTGTTTTGTTTTAATTTTTGGTTAGGCTATCACCGCTGATAACCTATTTGTGTGTATTTCAACATTTTTGTTTTCGGTTAGGCCTATTTAAGTAAGTGAAGCGACCTGAAGGGAGTGAAGTGTTTTTAAAGTGAGTTTAGTGTTTTTAAAGTGAGTTAAGTGTTTTTAAGTGAGTGAAGTGATCTGAAGAAAGTGATCGTCACCATGCCTCGTGCCTGTACGAACTGCGCCGGTAGGTTTGGTGCTTCCATGTTTGCTCCTGCCGATCCACAAGTCTGCCGACTCTGCCAGCAACGAGGGGATTTGACAGCAAAATTGGATGAAGCCCTCAACAAGATCAACGCCCTCACCAGGAAGCTGGAATCACTCCAAGAGTTTGTAACACTCAACGTTGGAGTATCACTAACTCAAATTGTTTCAACTCCAGCATCCACCACCGCCCCAACGTCATCTGCCAACAATCCAACACCTGCAGTAGACACTGCAGCAGATGCTTCTGATGAACCTGAGCCGACATCAAACCAGGACAGCCGCCCTGTTCACCTTAGTCTCTCCCCCACTCCTCGTGCAAGAAGCCTGCTAGCACGAACAGTACCAACCCCTCGCCCCCGTTCTAACCACTCCTCTCCCCGACCTGTACGTAGAGTCCCGCCACCACAGGTTTCCGGATTTACACCAGTGAGGAACGGTGCACGGCCAACGCAGAAAAGGTCTCATCTACCAGTCACAATGTCCAACAGATTTGAGATATTGGTAGAGATGGAAGACGAACCAGAAGAGACCAGGCTCGTTGGGGATTCCATCCTACGAGGACAGGTCGAAGAGTTCTGCGACAGAGTCCCAAATCAACGAAAAAGATTTTGCATCCCAGGAGCTGGACTGGACGACATTGTGGAAGCCTTCGAAGATACCACAAAGGATGCAAATGAAAATACCCTTTTTGTCATCCATGCTGGTTCAAATGACGTCATGCGCACCAGATCCGAAGAGTTGATGGAGAAATATCGCAAGATGATCCAGCACTACAAAAACAAGTCAAGGAATATCATCATCTCAGGCATTCTCCCCAAGATCGACGCACCTGACAAATTCTACGACAAGGCTTTCAGCACAAATAGCCGACTAAAACATTTGTGTCTGAGGGAAGAAGTTGAATTCATCAACCTCTGGGACAACTTCTACAACCAGCCTACTCTGTTCCGCAAGGATGGCACTCATCTAAAACCATGTGGGTTCAGCACGCATGGGTCGTCTCCTACACGAAGCAGTCCGCAGCCATGGATCAAAAAACGCCATCCGAGAAGAAGCAGCAGTGACATAAATCATCCAACGCCAAGAAAAAAACAGAGGCAACCGAGGACCACCAGCGATAAGGACCGAACACAGCGAGGACCGAGGACAGCCATGAACATAAATGTAGATCCGACAAGAACCAAAAATATTATTAAAGAGCGTTCCGTGAGTTCTAAAATAACAAATTTAAAGGTTTTCTATGCAAACGCTCGTAGCATACGCAATAAATTTTCAGATTTAGAGGAGCTAGTGTTTACAGAAAATTATGATGTGATTGGCAGAATCTTGGCTCAATACAGAAGATAGAGACTTTTTAGCAGAGTATTCACTTCCCGGTTATGTAATGTTTGAGAAAAGCCGAATAAATCGAAATGGAGGTGGCGTTTTACTTTATATCAAAGAAAGTCTTAACCCTACCCTCTTGTCAAAACCTCAAATTGTGAACGTCGACGCATCTTTTGTGCTAATAAAGAATAATAAAGGTACCAAAATAATACTTGCATTAATATACAGACCTCCAGCTCAATCAGTGCAAACTGACCGAGAAATTTACGAACAAATTGCAGATGTAAGTAACTCACAAGATACCGTAATTTTTGGTGACTTTAATTTACCTGTGACCAAGTGGGGCGATACTCTTACTTCACACTCCGGACATGACTTGTATACGAACTTGCAAGAGAGTTCGCTTTATCAATTTGTTGGAACGCCGACCCGTGGTAATAACGTTCTTGACATTGTACTTGCAACAAAAGAAGAATTAATAGAGAATTTGAATGTTGGTGATGAATTCAGTAACAGCGACCATCGTACGATAACTTTCACTTTAAAGTTTACTAGTAACGAACCAAATAGTAGCATCGAAAAAGTCCCTATTTTCAAGAAAGCAAACTTCCATAAACTTAGAGCTATGTTTAAAGAAACTGACTGGAGCTTTTTAATTCACAATAACGACATAAATACATCTTGGAAGTTATTCGAAGCCACTTACCTAAAAGCAGTGCAAGACTGCATACCATCGAAAACTCGGCGTCCAGGCCATAATAATAAGCCCAAATGGTGGAATAAAGATATTTCAAACTGCCTGCTTGCTAAAAAATTTGCTAATGATAGATTAAAATCCTCACAAAATGACGAAGAACGGCTGAAATTTGTAGAGCTACGACGCAAAGCCAAAAAGTTAATTAAGCAAAGTAAAAAGACCTTAGAGTTACATATTGCGAATCAAAGTAAAACAAACCCGAAAGAATTCTATAGTTATATCAGAAAGAAAAAAGTCGTTACTTCAACTGTTGGACCGTTAGTCGATGAAAATGGAGAATACACCAAAGACGAAGAACAAATGAGTCATGCCCTCAATACCTTCTTTGCATCAGTTTTTACAACAGAAGACCTCAGTGATATCCCTACACCATCGCCGATTCAGATTGATAATTCAGATGTTCTAAGCAATATCACCGTTACAGAGAGAGAAGTATTGAATTGTTTAGATAAACTCAAGGTAAATAAAACGCCTGGACCTGATACAATCTCGCCTAGAGTTCTAAAGGAAGCTAAGGATGAGCTCTCTAAACCACTGACATTACTATTCAATAAATCCTTGCAGTCTGGAACTATGCCCGATCAGTGGAAGCTAGCCAACGTAACACCGATATTAAAAAAAGGCAGCAAATCCCTACCCAGTAACTATCGTCCAATTAGCTTTACCTCAGTTGTATGTAAAATGCTAGAAACGGTCATACGAGACAGACTCGTAAATCACTTAGAGGAAAATAACATACTTAAAGATACTCAACACGGCTTTCGTAAAAATCGTTCCTGTTTAACAAACCTCTTAGACTTCTTCCACGATATCCTCAACCTCTACGATGAGAGTAAAGCTGTAGATATTATATACCTTGATTTTCAAAAGGCCTTTGACAAAGTTCCCCACAAACGTTTACTGCTAAAACTAAAAGCGCATGGAATACAAGACGGTGTGTTGAAATGGATAGAAAATTGGCTCAGCGACAGAAAGCAAAGAGTAGTCATAAACGGTAAGGCATCAAAATGGACCAATGTAAGTAGCGGGGTACCCCAGGGATCGGTACTAGGACCAATTCTCTTTCTAATTTACATCAACGACATAGATGAGGGTCTCACCTGTACAATCTCAAAATTTGCTGACGATACAAAAATTGCAAATAGCGTACTCTCAAAAGAACAAGTTGACGATATGCAACACAATCTAGATAAATTGTCATGTTGGGCCCAAATTTGGCAAATGAGTTTCAATGCGGATAAATGTAAAGTACTACATATCGGATACCTAAATGAGAAAGCAAACTATTCGATGAATGGCACTCAGCTTAAGAATGTAAACAGAGAAACCGATCTGGGAGTAACAATATCGAGTAACCTAAAACCGAGTCAACAATGTTCAGAAGTTGTTAAGAAGGCAAACAAAATAATTGGCTTTATAGGCAGGTCATTTGAGCATAAATCCAAAGAAGTTATCCTAACCCTTTACAATTCATTAGTCCGCCCTCTTCTGGAATACTGCGTTCAATCCTGGTGCCCTTATTACCAAAAAGATATAAACAAGCTAGAACGAGTTCAACGTAGAGTTCCCAAAATGATACCTAGCCTAAAGAACAAACCATACGAAGAGCGTCTTAGAGAATTAAATCTATTTCCTTTAACCCAGCGCAGATTAAGAGGTGACTTAATTCAAGTGTTCAAAATCATCAAAGGCATCGACAATATGAACTGTAGTAAGTACTTCACTATCGACCAATCTAATTACACGCGGGGAAACGGTTGCAAAATTATTGGTAAATCTTTTAACTCACACGAATCTATCAATCGAGTTGTCAACTTGTGGAATGGGCTTCCCCGAAACGTTATAGACTGCATCACCGTTGATTCATTTAAACTCCGCCTAGACAAATATCTCGCATCAAACCCGCGACTGACTGCGTTTGTAAATGAATAACTTTATTTTATCCCCCCCTCAGTTACTAACCCATCTGTCCCCTACTAACTTCCTAATCCTGCCACGGACATTAGTTCCAGGGCAGTAATTCCCTTTCCAATGTTCCCTTACCCACTCTAAACCACTGTTTGGACACTTGATCCTCAGTGTTTTGGAGGACAAGCAACCTAGAAGGGTCACTAGATCTGTTGTTGCTTGATTTCCTTTGTACTCCTTTGTACCCATTGATACAGCCCTACATTCCCTAATCACTCCATCCATGTATATATTGAACAACCAAGCTGACATGACACATCCCTGTCTTACACCTACATTGACCTCAAAACTTTCACTTAACTTATCCCCTACCTTCACATTTGCCATTGCATTCCTATAAAAAGATTTTTACTGCCATTAGCAACTTTCCTCCCACACCATATACTGTTAACACATCCCACAGGCCCTCCCAGTCTACTTTGTCGTAGGCTTTTTCCAAATCCATGAATGCTGCATAGAGTTTTCTGTTTTTGGCCAGATACTTCTCTACCAACAATCGCATTGAGGCTATCTGGTCAACGCAGCCCCTGCCCTTTCTGAAACCTCCCTGTTCCTCGCCTATTTTGTCATCCGTTATCTTCTGTAGCCTCGCTGTTACTACTCTTGCGTGTACCTTTCCAAGTATGCTAAGCAAGCTAATTCCCCTATAATTCTTACACTCTTCTTTACTACCCTTCCCTTTGTACAAGGGTACTATCACTGCTTTCCTCCAGTCCTCTGGTACACTTTCCTTTTCCCATGCTAATTTGCATAACCTATGCATTATGAATACCTATATATTATGGAAGCATGGTATCATCATCACTTTCCCCAAACCCAACAAAGACCCCACGCTACCCTCCTCGCACCGCCCCATCACACTCCTTTGCTCCCCCTCCAAAGTCATGGAACGCCTAGTATTACAACTAATTACACCTGACCTACCCCTAGCTCCAACACAACATGGCTTTAGGCCACTGCACTCCACAAACACTCTTCTCACAGACCTTACACAAAGAGCTTTCGACGGCATCAATTCAGCTAGACCACCACACAGATCACTATTAGCCACACTCGACATTAGTAAAGCCTTCGATGCCATCCCCCGCCACAACCTAACAAACAAAATCTACAACACAAACATGCACAACAACACAAAACGGTGGCTGGCCAACTTCCTAGCAGGCAGATGTGCACACGTATCTTTTGCCGGTCAGTCATCTAAAATCAGAAACTTTCCAAACGGAGTCCCACAAGGATCCGTCCTATCGCCCGCACTCTTCAATCTGTACATGCACGATATAACTACACCCAATACGCCCCAAATAAACTTAGCCTCCTATGCAGATGACATAACACTCACATGCACACACCATGACCCAAAAAGAGCAACAGATCTCCTTCAACCCTATCTCAACACACTACATGGCTGGTGCACTACAAACAGACTTAATCTAGCCCCAGCCAAATCCACCGCAACCCTGCTCACAAGTTGGACAGGAGAACACGAATACATCCCTCAACTCACCATAAACAACACACCCCTAACACATACACACACCCAAAATCCTAGGAGTAACATATGATACTCATATGACATTCAAACAGCACACCACAAACATTAAAAAGAAACTGACACCCAGACTTAACGCCCTCAGGTCACTTGCTCACACAAAATTTGGACACAACAAAGAAACTACCACCACAGTATATAAACAATACATAAGATCAGTGATGGAATACGCAAGCCCAGCCTGGGCTTCTAACCTAGCTGAAACACATCATAAGACCTTACAGACTATTCAAAACAAAGCCCTGAAGATCATTACAGGCTGCACAGCTACTGCACCCACAGATCACCTACATCAAGAAACCAAAATCCTCAAAGTCAAAGACCATCTGGACATGAGAGGCACTCAATTCCTGGCAGCAGCCTCCACGAACCAAGACCACCCACTAAACTACATGGCAACACACCCACAGACACCAAGAAATATCAAAACAACACCCAGCACACGGTATCACACACAATTATTGTCCTCTCTCCCTCCCTGCCCACCCCGAACCAACATCCAGAAGCACATCCATACTCATATCTCTCACCGATCCATCCACTCACTCACAGACAACACACAGCTGCATGCACGACCTCCCGAAATCCATCCTTCCGAATCCTCCCTTCCTCGCGAGGACAGAGTCCACCTGGCCAGGCTGAGATGCGGACACCATCCAGCTCTCCTGAGCTATCAGAAGAGACTGGATGACTCCGTTGTCGACGCCTGCCCGGGATGTAACACAGCACCCCATACCATTAAACACATCATAGAAGACTGCATTTCACACAACCACTTACGCCAACAACACAATCTACAATGAGAGCTCTGTGGGAAAGCCCGATCGTGGCCATGGCCTTTCTCAGGGACTCGGGGCTGTTCGGCCAGGCAGCTTAGGGAACAACAACAACAACAACAACAACCTATGCATTATGTCAACAGCTTCTTCTCCTCCATATCTCAGCATTTCACCTGGGATGTTATCTACTCCAGCAGCTTTGCCCATTTTAAGTCTATTGATTGCTTCTTTTACTTCTCTGCTTATCTGGCTTTCAACTACCCTGTTTATTCTACCTCTCTCCATTCCTATGGATGAGATCTTTGCCTTCCCCCTACTCTTTACAGCTAAGCTACTAAAATGATCTTTCCATACTTTCACCACACCATCACCCTCTACCACTTCCCCATTCATGTCCCTCATCCTACCACCTGAGACACTCTCAGTCTTCTTCCCTCTGGCTTCTTTCACAGCTCTGTAGTATGCTTTCCTGTCATTCAGAAACTGTTCACTAATCTTTCTCCCATATGCCTCATCTGTCTTCCTTTTAGCGTCTTGTATCACCCTCTTTACTCTTTATTTCAAATTTTTATATTCTTCTTTCCTCGCATCTCTAGTTTCTCTAGGTACTGTATATTCTTTTGCAGCATACTCTTTCTGATCTCTTTTTTTTTTAACTATTTCTTCTATCTCTTTGCTAAACCATGCGTTACCTTTCTTCTTCCACATTTTAAAGGTTTTCTTCCCACATATTTTCTCAGCTGCTTTAATCATGGAGTCTCTTGTACCTTTCCATACTTTGTCTACAGTATTTCCCAGATCTATCATAACATCCATGTCCTGTATAGTCTCTTTCAGGATGTCCTTGTATTTTGTTGCATTACATTCTTCTTTACATTACATTACCATCTTTATTGGTGTATTTATCATGCCAATATCTCCAAACCCGATCTAAACCGTGCTCATGTTGCCTGAGAGTATAAATGCACGAGTATGAGGGAGGGGAGGTTCAGTGTGGCTGTAGGCTTCAGAGAGGGAGGATGTAGATCGCGGCTGGCTCACAGCTCATGACTGGAGCGGCTGACTATAATTCGTAATATGAATAAGTAATAACGATATTTATCGTAAATTGACGAATTTAGGCGGGAAAGAGGCCTAATATTGCCACCCAGAAGTGTGGTGTTCGCTACACCCTGCGCGCGCTTTATAGGTTAATAGCAATAAACTCAATACCAGCAATGAGAAAGTTGCAAATTTCAAGCGAGCAAATTTCCATAAACTAAGAACAAAATTTAATGAAGCCAATTGGAGTTTTCTAAACAATAATAATGAGATAAACCAATCATGGAAAATTTTCACAGAAATTGACACAATAGCAGTATTCGAGTGGATACCATAAAAAACAGAAGATCTGCACGTAATAACAAACCTAAATGGTGGAATAGAGAAATAGCTGAATGTCTACTCGCTAAAAAGAATGCTCATGAGAGATTACAAACCTCCGATAATGATGAAAATAGACAGGCCTTCAGAGATCTACGACGTACACTCGACCCTTCATTTGGTGGACTATATGGGGGGGGGGCGCCCAGTCCGGGGACCGCAAAAGTCCGGGAACCCTAACAGTCCGTGTCGCATAAACATTGCCGGGCTATAATCACCCTTAGGTAAGCCTAGTTTTACCCTTTTTCACATTTTAATCACAAATTTCTGAATACTACTATAGTATAGTACAGGTATATAGCAATTAAAATATGTAAAGGATAATAAGACTCACCAGTGACATATTAAGAGTGCATTATTGAATTAGGCCTAGGCCTATTTCATTAGTTTTTTATGCTTCGTCATGCTACTAGGTGTCTGCCTCATTACTGTCCCTCTCGTCATTGTCCGCATCGTTATTCTTCTCTTCATTACTATGATAGCTGCTTTGGGCCCTTATTTGCTCACTAGTCGGGTATACTAAGCGCCTCAGTTCTTATGGATTGCCCTACGAAGCCTTCAAAGCTGGAATCGTTTATATACTGTATACACGTCGCCATTTTGCCGATTTTGGTTCAAGTAGCATTCTTCTTCTTCTTGTCGCGGCGAATCAATGTCGCCGCCGAAAGTACATTTCTGGCAAAGCTGAACACATGCTCTTTCAAGCCGAACGAATAGGCTAGTCATTTCTGGCAAAGCTGAACACATGCTCTTTCAAGCCGAACGAATAGGCTAGTAACGAAAAATACTGCTGCTTGGGACTTGTTATGTTTATAAATGCAATAACATTATATAGCTTTATATAAGATTTCTTTACTAAAGGGAAACTGGCTAGATGATGGTGTAGGCCTATTAACTCGGCAGCTGCGAAGCTATGGTACCGTAAACTGGGGTAATTTTGGACTGCGGTCATTACTTCGGACATCGGCGATAATAAGTAATTAGCCATTGTCATTATATAATGGAAACACTTTTTATTGTTTTTGTTTTTTTGTGGGGTCCGTTTACAGAAATGGCAAAGGAAGAGCATGTAAAAGTCCTAGGGAACTGACATTTGTATATGTACAAAAAAACAAAAATTATATATATGACGAAAATACAGTAATGTACATTTTTCGCTACCCTGCCAAACTTCTATCACCCTGAAGAAATTTGTTTGTATGAATGATGTTGTCTATCTATCTATGTATTGCCCGACGCCGTGATCCCTGAAGGGGTGGCCACGAACCGCCTCCATGCACCTCTGTCCCCAGTCAGTCGACGCCCCTCCCCCCAACCAGCACCGCCTTCGTTCATATACTTCCTCACTCCTTCCACCTCTCTTTCGGTCTACCTCTCCCTCTCTGTCCCTCCACCTCGCTCTCGTACACCCTCTTAGTCATTCTCTCGCTTGCCATACGTTCCATATATGGCCGAACCATCTCAAGTTGTTCCTTTTCACACTTTACAGCACATCTACCTCCACACCACACCTTCTTACTTCTTCATTAGTCTGTCTATCCCTCCATGTAACTCTGCACGCACTTCTTAAGTAATTCATTTCCACTGCTCTCACTCTTGGTCTGAGTCTCTCAACCAACGTCCATGCTTCACTTCCGTAAGTCAGTGTTGGGATTACCACACTGTCATGCAAGGACTTCTTCACTTCCATACTGACCACCCTATTTCTTGTTACTGCTTTCAGCATTCCTACAACCCTCTTCCCCTGTTGTACCCTCTCCCGCACTTCTTCATCCATAGTCCCATCTTTACTCAACACACTGCCCAGATACTTAAGAGCTGACGATCTCCACAGCTTGACCGTTCAGCTTCACCTCACACTCTGTGACTTCATCCCTTTCGAAGACCACAACCTTGCTCTTCCCCGCATTTACCTTCAAATTCCGTTTTTTGCACACTGTTCCAAACTCATTTACCAGACCCTGCAACTCCCATTCATTATCACTCATCAGAACTGTATCATCCGCAAACAGCAGTATAGGTAGCTTCCACTCATTTCCCTCCCTTTTCAGCGATACACCAACATCCACTGCTCTTGATAGTATTTCTTTCAGGACTCCATCCATATATACAGTAAACAACCACAGGGACATCACACACCCCTGTTTCAAACCAACATTCAGGTCAAAGAACTCGCTCTGCTCACTCTCCACACGTACTGCCGCCTTTGCACCCTCATACATGCTCTTCACTGCTTTCAGCAACTTGCCATCTACTCCGTATATTCTAAGTACTTTCCACAAACCTTCTCTATCCACTCTGTCATAGGCCTTCTCCATGTCCATAAAGGCAACATACACCTTTTGTTTCTCCTCCAGATATTTCTCCACAACACAATTCAGGGTAAAAATCTGATCTACACATCCTCTTCCCTTCCTAAAAACCTCCCTGCTCGTCGCCTATCCATTTCTCCGTTGTGACTGATATAATTTTGTAGTAACATTACCAGAGACAACATCAACCAAAGGAAATTTGTTACAATTGTATAATGCTCTAGCTAGAACACTATCATTTCACTTATTGTGTTTAAAAAAAACAAAAAACATGTAAACTTCGGACATGGAAACAAACGATCGTTTGTTTTTATTTGCCCTATGAAAAAAATTCACAATACTTGTCCATCGGTAAAATGGTCATTCTCCAAGTCCTCCAAAAAACCCATACAAATATGCTAATATGCTAACCGATTTATGTATTTCGGAGAATGAAATAACAATCGTGGGGGGGACCTCAATGGTCACGTAGGAGCATCTGCAGATGGATACGAGGGGGTACATGGAGGAAATGGTTACGGAAGGAGAAATCTGGAAGGCGAATATATATTGGAGTCCTGCGTTGCACTCAACATGGTTGTGTGTAACACAAAGTTCAAGAAAAGACAGAGCCACCTGATCACATATAACTCTGGGGTCACCAGTAGCCAGATAGATTACTTCTTGGTTAACAGGAAAGACTGGAAACTAGTTCAAGATGTAAAGGTCATCCCGAGCGAAGAATGTATCCCCCAGCATAAGCTACTTGTGTGCGACATGAGCTTATACAGAGATCCTAAGCGCAAGAAGGTATACATACCCAAAAGGAAAGTGTGGCTGCTGAAGGACAAGGAAGTTAGGGATAGGTTTCATAGTGAACTAGAGGAAATGAATAGAAATAAGGAAGCTAGGCCTAACAATGTAAATAGTCAATGGAACTTTCTTAAGCATAGCCTTATCGCTGCCACTGACAAAGTCTGTGGGAAAACAAAGGGTCACCCCCGGAATAAGACCTCCTGGTGGTGGAACGATGAGGTAGAACATGCTGTGAAAGAGAAAAGGAGATGCTTCAAAGCATGGAACAAAGGAGGCAGCAAGGAGGAATACCAGGCAGCTAAACGAACTGCCAAAAGAGTTATTTACAATGCTAAAAATCGCATTAAGGACCTGGTCCTCGAACAAGTGTGTAACACTGACAATCCCAATGGGATCTTCAACCTAGCTAGGCGAGTTAAATATGACAGTAGGGATATTATAGGTGAACAGTGTGTTAGAAACGATAATGGGAAGATTGTGTATGCAGAAAATGAAATCAGAGAAGCATGGAAGGTACACTATGAACGATTGCTAAATGTAGAGTTTGAATGGGATAAGGAACAGCTTAGTATCGAAAAACCAATATCTTGGCCCCCTCCTTTGATAGCACCAGCTGTAGTGAGCGACGCAATCAATACAATGAAGGACGGTAAAGCTCCAGGTTGCTCTGACATTGTCGCTGAGATGATAAAAGCCTCAGGGCAGGCTGGTGTAAACTTAGTCACTGAGTTGATAAACACCATTATTAAAGATGAGAAAATCCCAGAGGATTGGCTCAAAAGTGTAATAGTAAATATATACAAAGGAAAAGGGGATGCGCTAGATAGAGGAAATTATAGGGGCCTGAAAATGCTTGACCAAATCATGAAGGTCTGTGAGAGAGTCCTTGAGGGTTTGATCAGGCAAAGCATCTCTATTGACAATATGCAGTTTGGTTTTATGCCGGGACGGGGTACAACCGATGATATCTTCATAGTCAGGCAGATACAGGAAAGATACTTACTAAAAGGCAGGGATCTTTACTTTGTGTTTGTAGACCTGGAGAAGGCCTTTGATATGGTGCCTAGAGATGTTGTGCAGTGGGCTATGATGAAACTTGGTGTGGAAGAGTGGCTGGTGCGTGTGATAATGAAGATGTACAGTAGGGTCTCGCATAAAACGAGTATATGGTCGATAAATGAGGGCGTTTTATGCGATTTCGTTTTATGTGAACACAGCATTTTGGTGGCCCAATATCGTCAATGTTCACTGGAAGCGTAAATTTCCGTCAGGAGCGTACGATATTTCGTACGTTTTGTACGATATTTCGGCGTTCTATATGAAAGCGTACGATATTTCGTACGTTTTGTACGATATTTCGGCGCTCTATATGAAAACTCCTCGGATTTGCCCCACTTTGGCGGCGGACTCGTTTTATGTGATCACATTCGTTCTGATCGAAAATTAAATATTAATATTTTAGGTCGGTCGTTTTAATCGACTCGTTTTATGCGGGACCCTACTGTATGAGGATTCGCGAAGTGCGGTGAAGGTGAAGGGTGTACTGAGTGATGAGTTCGCAGTCCGTGTTGGAGTCCATCAGGGTTCAGTGTTAAGCTCCCTCCTCTTTATTATGGTCTTGGAGGCACTGTCTAGAGTTTTTAGAGGCGGACTCCCGTTGGAACTGTTTTATGCAGACGATTTAGTCCTAATAGCTGACAGTATGCAAGATGCTGAGGCCAAATTCAGAGAGTGGAGAGAGGGCATGGCGAGCAAGGGTTTAAGAGTCAATATTAACAAAACCAAGGTTATGCATTGTAGATTGAGACGAGGCAATGTGGAAAAGAGCGGTGCATACCCATGTGCAGTGTGTGGAAAGGGAGTGGGCATTAACTCAATTCAATGTAGCATCTGTCGATGTTGGGTACACCATGGGAATAAGCGCTGTAGTAGAATAAAGGGACCCCTGCCGAAGGATAAGTCAGAAATAGAGAAATTTGTGTGCGTAGTGTGCAAAGGCGAGCTTGTGTTAAGTGATGATCCTGTGGCTGTGAATTTTGGAAATGAGTCTTTGGAGCTGGTGAACAAGTTTTGTTACCTAGGAGATACCATCTCTGCCGGTGGTGGGGCCGAGGCTGCCACTGTTGCTAGAATTAGGTGTGGCTGGAGGAAGTTCAGAGAACTGATGCCAATCCTGACCATGAAAAGAATGCCTCTCCTCCTGAAGGGAAAGGTGTATGCCTCATGTGTTAGAAGTGCAATGACGTATGCCTCAGAAAAATGGGCCGTTAAAGTAGAGGATGTCAACAGAATGGAGCGTAATGAGATGAGAATGGTGAGATGGATGTGTGGGGCCAGGATACAGGATAGAATACCAAATGTTGAGCTGAGGAGACGTTTAGGTATAAAGAGTATTAGCGAGATGATGCGTACAAGAAGACTGGGATGGTATGAACATGTGGAGAGAATGGATGAACAAAATTGGGTGAAAAAATGCAGGTCTGTGATTGTGGAGGGAGGTGCACCAAGGGGTGGACCGAGGAAGACCTGGAAACGGACTATACGCGCCGATCTCAAATCCAAGAACTTGACAAGTGAAGCAGCCCTTAACAGGGTTGCCTGGAACACCACCATTAGGACAAGAGACTGAAACTGCACTGATGTGTGGAACACTCAGTCTTAAAATTTTATGTATGTATGTATGTAGGTATGTAATTATATACAGTACATACATACATACATTGGTTTAACGTCATTTTTCCATTACATGCATTGTAACGGCTCAGACGGGGTTGCCTTTCAGTAGTTGGAGTGTACTGTAGTACAATAAAGTCCTGCCACAGCACTGCCCCACCAAGTCATCACAGTGGCTGATGTTGGTATAGTGCTAACCGTGCCTCAGCAAGACTCAATAGAGTCCCCCTGCAGCACTTGCACCTGCAGTATCTGCAACCACACCAGCCTTAACAGTGTTACAAAAAGACAGCACCATAACAAGACTACTGTATATTAGGCAATTGGACTATAGAACAATAAAGTCCTGTCCCAACACTGCTCCAACTTGCAAACACTGTTGCCGACACAGGTGTGGTGCCAAACGGCGCCCAGGTAAGACTCAGTCCCCTGTGGCACCAATCCGCACCCCACCAGCCTCGGCAGTGCCATACCAAGACAGTGCTAAGATAAAGACTTTATTTACTAGTAATGGCTGTTGGTCCACAAGTCTATCGCCATCCCCCCTATTAGTCGCCTTGTACGACACGCAGTAGGATGCGTGAGGCATATTCTTGTTTTCCTTCACCATTAGATGAAGGCCCCCTTACCCCCTGGGGGATATATAATATATATATAAATTAGGAGAGGCATATATCTTGTCCAAATTTGTTTTTATCTGCCGAAAGAAACACCAACACATAATTATGTTATACCTATAAAAATGCTAAAATTCATAAAAATGTATATGCAGTGATAGAGTATACATACCTATATAATTTCACTAGGCCTAGTTAATTTTCGTCGATGAAAGTGCCATTGTTTTGGGTGACCTGACGTTACTTAAAAATTATCGCATAAATCTACCTCTTATATGTCACATTTCATATATTTCAAAGTAAAATACAGTCACCATAAGTGTATCAAGTCGAAGCCAAAGCCATTTGCTGCCGCTGTTCACTGTCACAATGTCTAATGGTGATTTATAGTAATTACCTTGGGAAATAATGGCTATAAATGGCTCAAATTCTATTAATTGTAGGCAAGACGGGGTATATTTGGCCGAAAATTGTGTTTTTTGACGAATAGAAACTGCCACAAATGGAATTTTGACATTTTGTTTTATCCATACATTCAGCCTTTCTGCTATAGATGCCAAAAAGAAAAAAATATAGATATATAATGTTTTGACCATGCCACCGATTTGTAAAAAGTGGTAGAGTGGTGAGCACGCTCACGTGTGAATCTGCAAGATCCGGGATCGAATCCCTGCCACGGCGGACATTTAGTGGGTGTGGTAGTACGTCCTAGCATGTTTCACATGCTCGCACCCAGTCAGGGAACATCCTGACGACGTATACATACTAAACACACATAACAAAGCCACTCCAACAGCTTCCTCTCTCTCCAACACCCCTTCTCCCCTCTCTACACACTTCAGAAAAATAGGAAAAGTAGAATGTAAATAAGAGGTGCCGTTGCAAAGGCTTATCCCTCAATACTTCATCTGATCTGATCTGACTCTCGCGTCAAAATTACCCTGTCGGGCGGGGTAATTTCGCCCCAACCTATTTTAACATACAAACACGCATCTTCTTGCTATTAACCCTTCCTGCCCGCGCAGCATTTTATAAGGACACCGCGGCAGATGGGCAGGAACCCGGGTGTCCCTACCTGGTTAGTTAGCTTGAAAGCCTATTCAGCTTGGTCTGAACGCCGTGCGTCCGACGCATGTAAACAAAGCCGATCGTTGCGTCACAGCACCTCCAAAAACAATAAGGAGACGTCGGATCAATGTTATTGTTGTGACGTCAGATGAAATTAGTGTCTGAAAAGCTCCGATATTGTCATCATCGCGGCAAAATTCGCTCCACGGACATCGTCATCACAACTGAACCAGTTGACTTAGAGAGCTCTACTCAACGCTAGTCTACAGATTGGAAACCGCACTACGTTTAGGGATGCGTGGGAAATTTCTAGCAGTTAAATAAAAAAAATACGGTAGCCTAGGCCTAGACGTTTTTCGGCCAGATCGCCCGGATACGACCTCCGTCCTTAGGAGGACCTGCCCGGGCCACGAGGGTTAAACTACCGTATTTTTCGGCTTATAAGGCGTGCTTTTTTCCCCAAAATTAGGCCTCTGAAATCAACCAGCGTCTTACAAAAAAAAGGTTGAAATTTTTAGACATATATCGAGTCTACACACACTCAGATTTAACATGTAAAGTAAACACTATGGTACACAATGCTAATGTGGTGATGGGCTGGTCTATCAGAGTGAGAATTGAGCGATCTCTGCCATACCCATAGCTTACTCTGACTGTTCCTTTTACTTATATATTTTCTAGATCTCAAGTAACGGCGTCTCTTCCGTGGATTGACCTCCCAATCTACCAAGATTGGAAGCCAAAGCGTCACATTTTTCCTTTGCCCCTCGACTTTCTCTTCATAATTGCTGAGGGGCACAGGGCCCTGGGTGGGGCTTTGATTTCCCGGGCGTTTCCGCACCCTCCTCAGCTCCCCGCCATGGAGTGACTTCGGTCACCCAGGCTTTATTGTGGTCGGCAGGGAGGGTTCTGTGGGGGCGCTCAGTTATGGCCTTGGCCTTGCTCGGGGCCTTGGGGCTGTTCGGCCAGGCAGCTTGGGGAACATCAACAACAACAACAATGCTAATATAATTGCCCAATAATGTATATAATGCTTATTGTTTGGCATTATGAGTATTGTACATCAGTACATCAGTAATGGGCAAAATTGTAAATAAACCCAACTATCCTGGAGACGCCATTTGCATGTTTACGTTTTGGCCTGACGCTACGGTACAACGGTCCGGTACACTGAACTTTCGGTACAGTAACAATATCGTCACCTTTTTGTTTTTTTCTATTTCGTAGGCTACAAATTTGCATCCACATAATATATTATGGTACAGTAAACTTCCGTTAATCCGACGACCGATAATTCGAATCTCCCAATAGTCCGAATTTTTCAATTTGAGGCCAAATCCGAATTCACCCAATAGTCCGAATTTTTCAATTTGAGGCCAAATCCGAATTCACCCAATATTCCGAATTTTTGAATTTCCCGGGCGCGCGATATTTCCAAATATCGGCCCTCTAGCGGGCCAGGCCGGACTAAACAGTCTGCCGTTGTCGGTCTACCTGAAACATTGTTTATCCCGTGTTTATCCTGTGATATAGTGACTTAGTGACTTAGTGATGGGTCCCACAGCAAGTTCAGGTGCACGAGGGAGGAATGACAAGAACAAACATAAGAGGAAGCACGTAACTCTGTCCATAGCTGATAAATTGCGAGTGATAGCGATGGTAGAGAAAGGCAGTGATAGGCGTAAAGTTATGGAAACTTTTAATATCGGTGCCTCCACAGTTTCAAACATAGTGAAGGCAAAGGCTAACTTATCGAAGTTTGTTGCCTTTGGAAAGTCAAGTTACACGGGTGATGTGAGAAAGACAACAATGAAAAAACCAAAACATGAAAAACTTGACGAGGCAGTGCATAAGTGGTTTACGGCCAAGCGGGCTGAGGGCAAGCCTATCTCAGGGCTTATGATAATTGAAAAGGCCAAGCAATTCCTGCGTGATATGAATATGGAAGACGATATAAAATTCTCCGACGGCTGGTTGAGAAACTTTAAAATTAGGCATGGGATTAGGGTCCTAGATGTCGCCGGAGAAAAGAATTCTGCCGACAAAGAGGCCGCCGATCGGTTTGCACACATTTTTGCTACCATTGTTCATGATCACCAGCTGACCCCAGACCAAATCTTTAACGCCGACGAGACAGGGCTATATTGGCGCTGTTTGCCAACAAGGACATTAGCTGGTAGAGGAGAGAAGGCTGCACCCGGATTCAAAATGAATAAAGAACGTCTCACAATCCTGCTGAGTGGGAATGCTTCCGGTAAATGTCGCAATCGTTTGTTTGTTATCGGCAAGGCTAAGAATCCCCGTGCTTTCAAGAACATGCGAGGGAAGTTGCCAGTGATCTATGATGCACAGAGCAATGCATGGATGACTGCCCAAGTATTCCATGATTGGTTCTTTAAACACTTTGTTCCCGAAGTCAAGGCCTACTTCAAGTCGATTGGCCTTTCTGAGGACACCAAGGCTGTCCTATTCCTGGATAACTGCAGAGCACATCCCCCTGCCCACGAACTAGTGTCTGGAAACATCTTTGTCACCTACTTGCCCCCTAATGTGACTAGTCTGATACAACCAATGGACCAGGGTGTGTGCCAAAAGTTTAAGCAGAGCTACAAGTCCTCATTTGCCCGCAAGCTGATTAACTCTGATGCATCAGTAAAAACTTTCCAGTCAAGTTTTTCCATCAAGGATGCCATATATGATGCTGCCCTAGCCTGGAAGGATGTTTCAGAGGTAACCCTCAAGAAATGTTGGAACAAGCTGTATGCCCAGGTTGATGACCCTGAAGAGGTTGAAGAAGATGAGCACGATTTCGAAGGCTTTCTTGGGCGTCGCAGGGAGGCAATCAACGAAATCCGAGGCCTGATGGATACCGTGCCGGTCAACGACCCCAAGAGGATGACTGAAGAGGATATTGAGGAGTGGGTTGATGTGGATGGTGACCTGCAGGGCGAGGAAGAGGTGACAGATACAGAAATTATCCGGAGTGTTGTGGAGCCAGAATATGTTGAGGAGCACTCGTCTGAGGAAGAGGAAGAGGCAGATGACGATGGCAAAGTAACCTGGAAGGAAGCTGCTACCTATTTCGATGGTATGGTCAAATTTGTGGAACAGTCTAGCCAATATAATGCAAGTGAAACAATCGATTTCCACATCCTCCGTAATGAGTTCTATGAGAAAAGGGGCAGGGCAGTCAAGCAGGCAGACATCAGGGACCTGATGAAAAACATGCACCAACGGGGCCGCCGATCAGATGAACCAGATAACCCTAGACCTGCAACAATGCCTCTCACAGACGACTCGCGTACCAGCTCACCTGAACCTCTTACCACACCAGAACCTATGCCTCCTGCTGATTTTGAAGGCTGGGAGGACCTAGCATCCCCTGTGAAGGCCACTCCTGAGGTAGCCCCAGCCGCCCCTGTGGTAGCTCCTGCCAGCCTAGCCACTCCTGAGGTAGCCCCAGCCGCCCCTGTGGTAGCCCCAGCCGCCCCTGTGGTAACTCCTGCCAGCCTAGCCACTCCTGAGGTAGCCCTAGCCCTAGCTCCCCCTTCAGATATTGAAGGCTTGGAGGATATGGCTGTGGAGTAATAATCAGTGAAGTGTAGTAGATTTAAGGACCCCAAAAAAAATATAAAACCAGCAAAAAAAAAAAAAAAAAAAAAAAGTCTTTTTAAGTTAATTTTACATTAAAGTACACTTACAGTACAGAGCAGTGATTATAAGTTACTAATATGGGGCTAGGGGGCTAGTGGCTGGGTTGGGGCTGGTGCTGGGGGCTTATCTTCAATGCTACACATCTCTTCTCTTCATATAAGGTGAGTTAAAGTCATGATTAGTCATGATTAGTCATTATTATCATTATTATCCTGTGTTTGTGTCTTGGTTTGGGTCTTCAAAAAAAAGTCGGGGGGGGGGGGGTAACGTCCGATAATCCGAAAAATCCACTAATCCGAACGAGGGCCGGTCCGCTGCCCTTCGGATTAACGGAAGTTTACTGTATTATTGGGTATTATTGTAATAAATAAAACACTGATATTGCTTTATCTTTATCCCATAAAATATTACGAACTATGAATACTTTGGTAGTATCCAAAATAGTAGGCTACAGTATTGCGTACCCAAACAGATGCTGCACCATATTGTTTGACTGAACAGGGACGCCAAAATATAAACATGCAAATGGCGTCTCCAGGATAGTAGGTACAGCAGTCCCTCGAATTTTGCGAAATTTTGATTTTGCGAACGGGACCCAAGATTTTACCTTTTTTGCGGGACTAGATATGTGCGATATTACTTGAGTTTTGCGGATGGCGCCAAATGATACGGGGTTTCCGCACTAGTTTTCGGGGGGGAGGGGTAGCAGGGTCGTGACGTCGGGCCGCCCTGCGGCCCATTGTTTACTGTTTATAGATTCTCCCACGCTCCTATATGTTCTCACGCTCTCACATAATCGACTTCCTTGGGCAAAATTGAAGTGTTACCTGTGCCCTGGGTCCCCTGAATCTGTATTTCTGTGTTTTTCTTTATTGTAGGATGTATAATTAAGTGTATGTGTCATAATGTGTGTACAAACAAGGACGAAAATCACCAAAAAAATAGGCCCTCGATGATGAGATGTCGACCATATTCAATTAATCCCATAAGGTTAGTTATTTGAAATTTGCGATTTTGAATTTTGCGGGCTGCAATGTCGACCATATTCTCGCTAAATTCGCGCCCTATAAGCCGAAAAATATGGTAGATAAAATGATATGATTAATGGCCAGACAAAAACACTAGCGCGCAGGTAAAACCAATGAAAACATACACAAACCCAAAACTGCCACTAAACATGCCAATAGAAAAACGTTGCACGCACACACCCACACAACTGAACGGGGCGGGCAGAGATGCAGGTGTGTCATACGTGTAGGCGCCACTGTGTCTAGTGCGGGTGTGGACGTGTCTATTGTGGGTGTGGATGTATTTAGTGCGGGTGAGGATGTGTCTCATGCGGGTGTGGCGTGTAGGGTGCTAATGCGAAGTACCAGGCAGCAGCTGACGGCGACTACCAACACTATGTCACACAAGCCACCACAGTGGACGCCTTCACCCACAAACACCCGACCATACCATCAGACGCACTGCTCGCCTCGGCGCTAGGCCCAGCCAACTGCAACACAACCTAAGCCAAACTAGCTCTATAACCTAAGCCAAACTAGCCCTACAACCTAAGCCAAACTAGCTCTACAACCTAAGCCAAACTGCAGCCGAATCCATGCAATAGTTTCAGAGATATTGGCGTTTGAATGAAAATTATTAGTGTCGCAGCAAAATTACCCCGCGGCGAAATTACCTCGTCTTACCCTAAACTAATTGTGTAATAAATATGTTATATTTATTTATTGACATGCTCTTATGTAGATTAACCATTTAATCTAGTAGTTTTCGTATATAATCGAAGAATAGAGGCCTGTAAAGTGGTGTTCAGTCACTGTTCATAGGACTGCCAGTCTCGCTCGCTCAGTGGTTAGAAATGACGGCCTTTCGGTCTCGTCATATTACAGGCTAATATGAAGAATGTAGCTTCAGCATCAGCATTTCCACACACATGATTTACAATTGTGAATAACTGAACGTCTTATTAAAATGTGAAACTTGCAAACTAAACAAAACAAAACTTGGACAAAGACAATATAACGGCAAAATAACTGAACAAAATCGCTATTTGCGAAACAACGCTTACTAAAATAAAATTTAAGAAATAAACGAACACAATCCACCACATAGGGTGTACATTACCGTACTACATGAGCAAGTTAATCTGTTTCCATATGAGTTGGATATGACAACGAGGAGCTGCCTAAAATGGCGAAAATAGGAAAATATCAAGACGATTCTGATGGCCTTACAGTGACCTGTTGGTAAGTATTATTATGTGTCATAGGCTATGTACAAAATATGCATAAGAAGGCTTTCTGAATCATATGTAGGAGTTTAAAGATATTAATTAAATTACCAACATTATAAGGGTGGTACCGCGAGGCGGAACGAAAGGACTCGGTTCTATCCACCGCTAAATTCACCGTTTCGCGCCAACTTCACGAAGGTTTACCATGTTATTACATGGTTGCTGTAAGCCGATTTTAGTGTTTTAAGTGACTTATGAATAATTTAGAGAGTGCTCTTTACGAATATACCAATGAAAGTTATATACAGAAAGTTTTTATATGTGTAATTTGTAAATGAAAATCGGTACTTTCCTTACCCTATTGTAATCATAATCTATGTTGCCAGTAGGGTCATTACCAAGACTAACATACGATAATCCCGCGCGCAAGTTGGTATGAACGGACCTACGGGATCGACCAGGTAGTCAACAAACCTGGGTGACAAAAACATGAAATGGCGATGTATCACAGACTTTACTCTCACAGGCACCTCTAACACAAAGTATTATGCACATAGGCCTATTGTTAAGTAATGGACTAGTGCCAAGGATGTACTATTGTGGACATAAGTCCTGCTACACCTGCCTGAGAGGGATCCGTGAATTGTGTTGGTAACATTGGTACCCACCACCCCCCCCCTCCATCCCCACTATACCACCCTCTCTCAGCCAAGCCCTCCCTTCCCCCTCTACCTCTTTCGTTCTTGTTCACGTCTATAAGCCGTTCTTTATTTCTCTCTCTCTCATCGAATCATTGTATTTTTATGTATGTTTTCCAAATATTCTTCCTAAAATTATATTGGATATTTGCCATTGTATACAAACCTAACATAATATAAAGTTTGATAATCCATTAGAATATGGAAGTTTATTAACAATATATGTTATTTAGGTCAAATACAACTGAGATTTTAATTTACTTTTGCATTATCATATTTCAATTCAGTTATAATTATCTAAGCCCATATATCCCACTGTTTGGAGTAAGCATGTATTTCACTGCCAAAGTGTATATATTAATGAATGAAGTAATTGACACACACATAAAATGGGTTCCCATATTGAATTCATTGAATATTAAAATGTATAAATATAAGGTTACGTGTGTATTCTCAATACTCATATATTTCGTAACTAGTCAACTCAGACACACGGCCACACACATTAATGTGACATTACATTACACAAACTTGCATGTTATTTTCTTACTTGAGGATATTTGGCGTCTGTCAACTGCCTCAGCGAACACGGCTCCCTCCGAGATTAATTTAACTCTCCGTATCGGGGTTGTGTTTTGTTTTATTACAGCTATATTTACAAAATGTTGAGCAGATAAGGAAGGATCTGTGGTATTTATAAGAATTAATTGAGCTAGTATGAAGCCTTTTAATTGTTACATTTTCTTCCTTAATTGAATACAAACTTATATATTTAGCTATTATCCATTCACTCGAACCATACATCTGGCTCCTAGTTGGTGTGTGTATCGACGCTAATGATTTCCCATCTTATCAATACCGTAGCTCACTGGCCCAGAAGAGTCGCAGAACTGATAAATTCTGTATTGTTATCATTTAGTCTATATTCATTCATTATACTGGACACGCTTTAATAATGTTAATGATTACTTAACAATCTACAGTGATATCACAATCTTAAGAGTCATGATATATTACATTAATACACATTTATCACATATATAGCATACAGTATACACAAGCGAAATAAAGAAATGATCAACCCAAAAAGTACGGTGCAATAGATGAATACTGACTGACTTGGCCCATGTGGCTTAGAGCCAATCACAGGCCCTGCTTCACTTATTATTCACAATAATAATAAGATAGGCAGGGATGGCATTTCATATCTTGCTTGTGTTTACGGTATTATATGTGCGGTATTTATGTGGTTTCTGTAATTGTTATTTGCTCCTAAGGTTTGGATATCACTCTAGATTATCACATTATTTGAATTAATTAAACTTATCTTTATTATTCTATATTTTGTTCATTAAACTAGATAAATAATGGTAATTATAATTATAATGCTAATGTGATAAGTTACATCCAAACCTTAAGAGCTATAAAATATCACATAGAACACATATATAACGTAGATATCATACAGTAAACACAAGCAAGGGAAGAAACGCCGTCACTGCCTATTTAAATATGTAAATGTGTGGTAGAGGTATTAAGTGTTCAATACAGAGCTAAAATGTTTCGAGTTTGAATATTGCCTCCGACAAGAGAAGGATATTCTTTGGTTTTCCTAGGAACACCATTTACCGGTTGAGATTCATGACGCATTTTGACAGTTTATGGTGGCCCTTTTTCGACGATTTTATACAGCGTAAGAAGAACCTTTGGGATGTAGGATAAACTATAATTTATTAACAGTGATTAAATTATAGGAATATTTCTATATCTATATTAATCACGATTGAAGTAGCTTAAATGATGCAGGACAAGCCATCAAATGTATTATTATGATAGTTACAGACACAACTACTCATAATAAATTGACAAGTAGAATCTGTGTCATCTTTATATGCCTTCATTTACTACCATTTCACACACATTTGTTTTCACTCATGCCATCACCTCCATACACAGCCTCCCAGAAGCTGGGTGTGCTCAACTGCCTTAGGGGGTTCTTTTCCCCTGCACAGCTTCTTGCTCTGTAGAGGGGCATAGTGCACCCTTGTATTGAGTATTGTTCACATGTGTGGGGAGGTTCCTCTCACACTGCTCTCCTAAACAAAGTTGAAAGGAAGGCCTTTCGTATCATTAACTCCCGTCCACTCACCAACTCTCTGCAATCTCTCTTTCTCCGCCGCAATATTGCATCTCTCTCGCTATTCTATCGCTACTATAATAATCAGTGTTCCTCAGAGCTATCCACCTCCTTTATGTAGGGCACGTGGTACCCGTCTTGCAACTCAATCCCACCTCTACTCTGTGCAACTCTCCAACCCAAGAGTGAAACGCTACTCTCAAACTTTCTTCTACTCAACAGCTGAGCTCTGGAACTCTCTCCCAGAATCAGTCTTTCCCTCTTCCTATGACTTAAATTGCTTCAAACTCCGTGTGTCCAGGCATTTTGGCTCGAACGTCCCTTGATTTTGGCCCTGTCACTCTTTCAACTATGGGGGAGGCACTCGCTATAGGCAGTTATGCCTTTTGACTCCCTCAATCACATAAAAAAATAAAAAATAATACAAAAAATATAATGGTGACACAAGGTTACGTAACATTGTTTCGGTTGTAACTGTTCATACATTACTTCCAATTATGTGTTTTAATTAAGTGCTAGTCCGTACTTTGTAACAAATAACCTATAACTCAAATAACAATATCTACACTGCATCATATTATTATAATAATCAATTTTGAAACAAACTGCCTGGGGAACTTAGTACAGTATATGGTGAAACCACAACAAACACTTCGGCTTAGGACTCTCTAAAACATGTTTTTTTTTTTCTTCTTCTTCTCTTAAGTACCGTAAATAAAGCCCAGAGCGACTAAGTGATTTTATATATTTCATATCATTATTTTATTTTTATTTTTATTTTATGTTTATTTGTTTATCCTGGTATACAACAGGTTCGGCCTTACATGGACACTTCACGTATACGCTATATACGAACATGTGAAAATTGTATATATCTATCTATATCAATTAATACTGTATATCAATTAATTGCACGTGGAAGAAAGAAAATGGAACCGGTATTTTATAATATGTAACCAACCCTTGCATTTACTTTTCACAGCATGAATTTGAGAAATATTGGATTGAAAAATATATTCAGCAAATTAATGGTGTATACAGCTAATAGCTACAAACAAAATTAATATAACAATATTTAGGACAAAAAAAAGTGTACAAATAAATGCCACCGTATATAAATAAGGCTATATCAATAGTGTTCTTAGTTTAATGACGTGTTGCATAGGAAACCAAAAACTTTACCAGTACTCTTATTGTTGGACAAGACAATAATCAAACGCAAAACATTTCCGCTGCGTGTTTAACAATTCCTCTACCACTCCAGTGTAAATCTAATCTCTTTGGAGGACAGCATAATTTTATTATCATTAACATAAATAATAATTCAATGTTTTATTGTATGATCTGTTTGACCCAATAGCAATTTTGTTGAAACACCTATTAAGTAATTGGACATTACATATTTAAAGTATTAAAGGGACAACAATAATCTTATTTACATTAGGTGAATTCCCACTTTTTTCAGTATTTACAAGATTCCTTAACCCTCCAGCCCCGGCTATGTATTATATATATATTCCTCGAAACCCAGGTGTTTTGGCCGAAAAACGTCTAGGCTAGGCTACCGTATATTCGTTAATCAGACTGCTTCCCGCATTCCCGCGCATCCCCAAGCGTAGCTGTGTTATTTACCTGTAGAATGGCATTAAGTAGAGCTCTCTAAGTCAACTGGTTGAGCTGTGATGATGATTTCATTGGAGATAACTTTATGGCCAAAACAGCCACTTTACACCACTTTTCGATACTTAACAACAACATACAGGCACACACGAACAAGCGACGCTCTCCTTCTTGTGGCCGGAGATGCGGGGCGTCGGTCCAGCCGGCTGTTGTTTACATGCATCGGACCGACGCCTCGCACACGAAGCTCACAGGCTTTCAACCACTGGGCGTTCAAGAGGCCTTCCGGGTACCTGTTATATGCTTTTTTATGGGCGTTCAAGAGCCCTTCCGTGGTGAGAGGGTTAACCATTACATTTATATCCTACTTCATGAATCGTTAGGTTTTTTTTTGTTTTTATTATTCTCTTTGGTTAGTGTTTTATTATAATGGTATGGGCAGGAATCTCCCCATCCAATTAACGCTACGATTATGAGGTTTAACTCATTAACCCCTCCAACCCGGAAGGGCTCTTGAACGCCCATTGCTTGCGTGCGTGCTTTCGAATGCCGCGCGTACACTTTTGGTATCATGGGACGGTAGGTGGCGCCACCAGGCGTAAACGACGCCACAGCAACAGTATCTACCCCGACGCCATCATGGACAGTACGCTAAATAGTGATTCCGTTGTGTCCGATACCGTGCTTCCTACGACGCCCTTGCTAGTTCGTCGCGCCTTACCCCGACGCCATCGCCTAAATGTGTTATCTCCCGGAGGTATTGAGACGACATTGAGACTTTATGAGCGAGCTGATGCCAAGCATAATGTTGATGATGAAGTCAGTGACGACTCCAGTAATTATAAGTCGAGTGATTATGGCCATGAGAGTGACAAAGAAGAGCAATTCCTGGGATTTGCGAGAGAACATGACAGTGATGAGAGTGATCAAGGTGATGTACCAGTTGTTGAGGAAGCTGGTTTACCTAAAGACAGTGAACTTGAGAGAGTGAGTCAGTGGGAGAGTTCAAGGTCACTCACCAAATTTCGCATAAGTGACACGACTCCAAGCCCTTCCCCAGGTAAATCGCCTTTCAAGCTACATTTGTATAAGCAGAAAATACTTGAGAAGGCGGCCGCGGCAGCTAGGGAACAAGCAAAACTACTTGGTGAGGATGAGGCTGTGAGTGAGGGTCAGCGTGGTGACCCATCTCGTCCGCCATTGTCTCCCTTATCTACCCACGCCACCCAAGATGACCCGGATGCCCCGCATTCTTCCCCACCACCCCCACCATTGCCAAGGGTTGAGGACCCCCCACTTTCGGCCTATTTGCCTCCTAGGTCCCCTGACAGGAGACATACTGCTGCCGAAAAGGGGAAAGGTAGGAAATATACCAAAAAAATTAAGAAAAGTAAGAGAGTTTTGTTCGAGGCTCCCACGGCGTCCACCCCGGCCGGCCCCAGCCATACGTCCCCGCAACTTTCCCCACGGTCCTCCCCACCTCTCCCGCCTTCAACATGTCTTCCTGAAGAAGTCTTTGAGCTCGCATCACCAATACCTGGGCCTAGTGACAGTGAAACATTGCTTTCTGTCACTCGTCGCAGGCCAAGGAGCCCAGGACCTCGGGGGGACACAGCCTCACCTGCCACTCCTTCCCCACCTCGCCCACCCGCACGCCGCCCACGCATCACTGGTTCCCCGCCAGATTATGTGGGGGCCACTGATGATGAAGGGCACCTCTCTGAAGACTCTGGCCATGATTACATAGGTCCACCGTCAGGGCAAGATGACCACTCTGACGATGACTATATGGACATCGACGACCCTCGACCCATCCGCTTGGCCCGGCGTCGTGCTGCCCGTCGTGCTGCCCGCCGCCCTGGCCGCCCTAGGGCGCGCGCCTCCCGAGTTGGCCGTGGGCGTGCTGGGCCACCAGCTGGAGCTCCTCGTCAGCGTAGACAAGACCCATTCTACGTTTTTCAGTGGCAAGACGTAGTTGATGAGGATGGATACAACCCTGATGTGCCAGCTTTTGATGAGGTACTGGAGGGTTCAGGCATTACCCCCAATTTTCCTGCAGGCCCCAATGCTCCACCACACAAACTATTTGAGGCCTTCTTTGATGAGGAGGTGGTAGGCTATGTTGTCAAAGAGACAAATAAGCAGCACCAATTCCAGGTCCACTTTTTGGGCAAGGTGACCAAGGGCCACATGAGGCAGTGGACCCCAGTGACTCATAAAGAGTTCATGGTGTTCCTGGCACTCACCATGCTAATGCCTCATGTCAAGAAGCATAGGTTGCCTGACTATTGGATCACCAATGATCTGATATCCACCCCTGCCTTCGGGAAATATATGTCTCGCGACCGGTACCTTGATATCCTCGCAGCGCTCCATCTTGTCACCAACACCGACGTCCACCTCGGTGACAAGCTGTGAAAGATTAGGACGTTGTATGAGATGATGCAAGAACGCTTCACCTCCTACTTCAAGCCCTTCCGCAAGGTCGTCATTGACGAGTCTCTTGTGCTGTTCCGGGGAAAACTCAGCTTCCGGCAGTACATCCCCTCAAAAAGACATCGCTTTGGCATAAAATTCTTTGTGCTGTGCGACTGCCAAACTGGCTATGTCCTGGACTTCCTGGTCTACAGCGGGAAGGAAGGGGACTTGCTTGTGGACCCCCTCATTGGCTTTGGCGGAGCAGTGGTGCAAGCCATGATGGACCGCTACTTTCACAAGAATCACGTCCTCTACACGGACAATTATTACACGTCCCCCACTCTCTCACAGTACCTGCATGAGCACAAGACGGGGACTGTAGGCACAGTACGAGGGAAAAGGAAGGGCATGCCACCTTTCCCTCCAAAGACCAAAAAAGGTGATGTGTTCAAGAAGAAGTCGGGGCCCATTCTGGCTATCCACTGGCACGACCAGCGGAAGGTCAACCTCCTGACCACCATCCACAAGGGGGAAATGGTGGAGACTGGCAAGGTGGATCGCCGCACCCAGGCCAGGGTGACCAAGCCCGATGCTGTCCTGGACTACAACATCAACATGAGGCTGGTGGACAAGTCCGACATGCAGATAGGCTTCATTGACTGCCTGCGTACCTCGTGCAGATGGTACAAAAAGTTCTTTCTGCATATGGTGGACATGTCAGTTCTGAATGCCTACAATATATACAAGCTTCGGAATGTGAACACACCCATGATGTTCAATAGCCTGCGGAGGTTCCAAAAGCAGGTGTTGACGGAGCTCCTGGAGAAGTATGCTACGTCACAGAGGGCAGTGGCACATCCTGGGCCCGCCGTTATTGACCGCTTGCAGTGTGCTCAATACTTGATTAGGCACAGGCTTGGTTCCCTGCCTCAGAATGAATCAGGAAGAACACAGCAGAAGCGGTGCCATGTCTGCTACAACAGCAGGGTGAGGCCGAGGCCAGGTAAAAAGTCAACCATGGAGTGTGTGGAGTGCAAGGTGGCACTCTGTACTTTAGAGTGCTTCTTTGATTACCACTCCAAGCTGGAGTGCTAATAATCATAGTGAAAGTGCCAAAGATAATGACAATATGTACAGTATATATATAGGCAAAAAGTGGAAGTAAACCAATTTAGCACTAGCCCAGCCCTGCCCAGGCACCATAAACCTCCAGCAGTGACCACAAGGTGAGTGAGGTGACCGTTTATAGGGCAGGCAGTTTCACCCTTATGGTTCCCCACCATAGGCCTCATCTTCCATCTACCCCAAGGACCTGACCCTCGGTCCTTCAACTTCTCAAACAATTCTAACCTTTATGAAGTATTTGCTATAAGGTCCATTTTCATTTCCCTCTCTCTAACCATTTAGGAAATACTTGCTACAAGGTCCATTTTCATTTATCTCTCTCTCTCTCTCTCTCCTTTTTATCCTTAACATCTTTCCATCCACTTTCAATCACCGCACTTAACCGCCTCATTGCTATTATTTTTTTGGTTATCTATAACTTCAGATCGCTTTTTATCATTTTAGTTATTTGTTTTCCTCTAACATCTTTCATACCCAACCAGGCCAGCCCCCTCTCCAGCTCGCTTTCTTTCTCCCTCGCCCCCTTTACCTTACCTTTGGATACCTTTGGATGTGTTCGCCGCTCCTCTAGCGGCACCAAGGAGCGCGACGCCCCTCGTTATGGGTGGTGATTTGGTGCAGTAGACTGTTTGAAGCGACAGCTCGCTCCCTTGCGAGGATGGGCTCGTCTGGCACTTTTTGCAGTTCGACATCTAGGGCTCTCTTGAAGTTGTCTAACGAGATGTCCCTCATGTCTCTTACTCGCCGTGGGAGTTTGTTGAAGAGACGTGGGCCTCTGTGTGATAACCAGCCCTCTCGCAGAGAGCCCATAGCACCCCTGTTATTCATCCGGGGGATGCCCCTGCTCTCTCTCTCTCTTAACATTTTGTACAATTTAATAATTTTTCCATAACTGCTGCCCTAGATTCGGTTACCCACTCAGATCCTGGCTCTCGCTCACTCTCTGGCTCTCTCCCTATCTTGATGTTGACAGCATTATTAATATCTTAAGCATTTATTAATACTCAACATCAGGGTGGCGTCGCCAGTGTAAGTAATCATAGGATATAATTGGCGTGCTTCCTTTCAATCAGTTAGATCTTTTAGTTGTACCGGTGCCCAATGCCGAGGATTTATACATTTAACCACTTAGCTTTAGGAGAAGCAGGCCAATTGCCCATCAGAAAGGTTGACTATGATATGTGATTTTTTTTTTTTTTTTTTTTTTTTTACATATCCCATCAAAAAGGTTGACTATGATAAGTGAATTGTTATGCATCCAGCCAATTATACATTAATAACAACAGCAATAATCTAGATATGTGCCAGGAGAGATTTCCCGGGGTTTCTGAAACAAGGGAGACATGGTAGAGATGGAAGCACCACGGGAAGATCAGGAGGACGGCTTGGTAGAGGCAGAGGAACGGATAATCTTGGAAGACTATGGCCTAGTAGATACTAAGTGTCTTAAGTGCGGAACAACCAATGCAAGAAAGAATTCGCGAAAATGTTCCGGCTGTCTTAGATCTATTCATTTATCTTGTGCTAAGCTGACAAAGAAAACATCAGGAGAACAACCAAACTGGAAATGTCTCGCATGCCCAGGGCCCACTGCAGAGCCAACCGGGGCAACACCGGCAACACCGGTCGCCGACTTGACCCAACTGGTGACCAAATGGAAAGCGCGGATCCAGGTCCTTGCCCGGGTACCTAAAGGAGCCAGAATCCAAGTAGCGGAGGCCCTTACAACCATCATAAAGCAGGCCCTACAGCTCAAGACACCCCTCGCATGGGCACGGCTCCTGGGTTTCTCCTATGGGGCCCTCCGAAAACCACCCAGAACCAACATACAAGACCATCTTCAGGTTTCACTAGCCACCAGAGTGAAACGTCAAGTAGCACAGTATATGGATGGAAACAAACTGGTGGAACCCCCCGAACAGCAACCAAACAGGGCCCAGAAGCACCAGGACAAGGAAGAGGAAGAGGCTGAACAGCTACGTAAGAGGGTCGCGGCGAAGCTGGCGGATAGTGACATCAAAGGGGCCGTCAGACTGTTGTCCTCTTCAGAAGGTTTTGCTGGTCAAGGCACCGAAGTTGCTGAAGCCCTACAAGAAAAGCACCCACCTACACCTAGGGACCTAAACCTCCCCCCTGCCCCAAATGACCAGATGCGCCAACCTTTAGTTGTCACGAAGGAGCAGGTGGTCGCCGCAATGACTTCATTCCCAGCAGGCTCAGCCGCGGGCCCAGATGGTATCCAACCCGCCCACCTCAAAGGCCTCTTGGGTCAGGGATCAGGAGCTGCTGGGGAGGCACTCTTGGAAACCCTCACCAAATTCATCAACATGGTTTTAAGAGGGGAAGTACCCGACTGTGCCACACCCCTATTTTTTGGGGCATCACTCTGTGCACTGGCAAAAAAAGATGGCGGTGTGTGCCCAATAGCAGTAGGGAACACCTTCCGCCGCCTTACCACAAAGGTGGGTTTGAAACCACTCTCGAATGGCCTAGGTCAACACTTAAGACCAGTTCAACTAGGTTTCGGAACTCCAGAGGGGTGTGAAGCTGCTGTACACGCAACCCGCACCTACCTCAGCCAAGCCCAAGAAAAACGAGTGCTTCTAAAGATTGACATGCGGAACGCATTCAACAGCATTCGCAGGGATGTCTTCCTCCGTGCAGCTCAAGAACACATCCCCACTCTCTACCCCCTACTTTGGCAGGCTTATTCCAAACCTTCAATCCTGATTTTTGGCGAGACGGTAATCCCATCAGAGACCGGGTTACAGCAGGGAGATCCAGGTGGTCCTGCTCTTTTCTCAATAGGGGTGGATGCAGCAGCTAACAAAGTAAGGTCAGAGCTGAATGTATGGTACCTGGACGATGCAACCTTGGGTGGGTCAGTAGAGAACGTTCTAACCGACCTAAATAACATCATAACTGACCTCGGCCAGGCCGGGCTAGTGATAAATGATACCAAATGTGAACTTGTTCTCCTCAACCACACACGTGAACAAGGAGAAGAGACTCAGGCCCTGTTCCGAAACATATTGCCAGATGTAAAGATCCTTCAGGAGCACCAGCAAACCCTATTAGGTTCCCCACTAACTCTGGCAGCAATCCCACCAGCACTTCAAGTTAAAAAGGAGGAGCTTCAACGTCTCGTGAGTCGCCTGATACACATCGATGCCCACTCAGCTCTGGCCCTGCTCAAGAACTGTTTCTCCATCCCAAAACTCCAATACCTCCTGCGCACATCGATGACTTACACGAACAATGGCGGCCTCCAAGAATTAGACAGCATAATCCGAGAAGCAGTGACCAGCATCACCAACGTGGAATTTAAAGAACGGGCCTGGACACAAGCCACCCTTCCTGTCCGCCTCGGGGGCTTGGGCATACGGAGAGCCTCGGATATTGCCTCCCCAGCCTTTATCTCTTCCCTCATCGCGACCAACGACCTCGTATTGTCCATCCTTTATTCTCAACCCGGAATGACACTTAATGGGGACGTAACAGCAGCGATTAACACCTGGAAGGGAAGTACAGGAGTAGAGGAGGAGCCTCAGGGTACCTCCAGGAGCAAGCAGAAAGCGTGGGATACCATCTCGGCGAAGAAAACTCAAGAAAATCTCCTAACCAATGCAGACCAGGTTGCAAAAGCACGCCTCCAGGCAGCCGCCCGTTCGGAGAGTGGCTTGTGGTTACACGCCATCCCCATCCCACCTCTTGGAACTCACTTGGATGCTGAAGCGCTCCGGGTCGCCATCGCGCTCAGAGTGGGTGCGGCAGTTTGTCACCCACACACTTGCAAGTGTGATGGGAGGATGGATGCTCAAGGTCACCATGCCTTGTCATGTAATTACAACGCAGGCCGCCTGCCAAGACACTCTACACTAAATGATGTCATAAAACAGGCCCTGCAGAGTGCTAACTGTGCATCAATCCTCGAACCACATGGACTTCACAGAGAAGACGGCAAACGGCCAGATGGGATGACCACTTTCCCTTACAAGAATGGCCGGTGCCTCGTGTGGGATGCCACATGTGTTGACACTTTCTCCACAACCAACGCCGCCAGAAACGCCGACGAAGCAGGTGAAGCCGCCCGGATAGCAGAAAAAAAAAAGCGAGAAAAATATCAAGCCATCGCCAGAATTCATCAGTTCGAGCCCCTGGCATTCGAAACTTCAGGAGTCTTCGGCCCTACCACCCTTAACCCTTATTTAGCGGGTGGTAAGGTATTTTACACTGTACCGCTCAGCGGGCATAATCCCGAAATATTCGCTCAATTTCACTCGCCCTAGCGCCGTTACTATGGCTCCAATGCGAACGAAACGATCATTTTTGGAAAGAGCAACTCTTCGTCTCCCCATATAAGTCTATGAATGGATGTTATGAATGAGTGCGGAGGGTGGGAAGAGGTGAGAAAGAGGAGGTACTTTTTGGTCTATTTCCCGGGCGCGTTCGGTTGCCTTTGTTTTGGCCTGACTTCGGCCTCTCGCGCGTCTACTATTCCTTGGGTAATCGGTCTTATTTTGCTCTTATTTCTCCTTATTTCTGTATTCTCTCTCTCTCTCTCTTTCTTTCTCTCTCTCTCTCTCACTCCTGTCTGTCTCTCTCTCTGGCTTGCTCGCTTTCCCTCTCTCGCGCGCTCTGTCTCTCTCTCTCTTCCTCATCCGTATATGTAATTCTCATTATTATTTTCTCTAATCTCTCTCACTCCTCCTGTCTGTCTGTCTGTCTCTCTGGCTCGCTCGCTTTCCCTCTCTTGGGCTCCCTTTCTCTCTTCCTCATCCGTATATGTATTTCTCATTATTATTTTCTCTAACTAATCCCTCTATTTCATTTATTTGCTTGTAATATTTCTGTATTATTATATCTTTTTCACTCTGTCTTCAGTTCAGTTTCTGTATTCTCTCTAAACGGTGGGAATGGTATTTCGTATGAGGGATGTGCAGCACAAATATTCAATCTTTCGTTGTTTGGTTGTTTGTATTACCGTAAGAAATTTACTGAACACCTGCAAATAATACGCTATAAAATGCTTGCAATCAAACTCTCAAGCAATTTCAAGGTCACATGCAATTATAAATGTAGGCTATAGGTAGACCCAGAGAGGAAGAGACAAGAGAGAGAGAGAGTGTCGTGATAATATAACAATGTTACACATGTATCATATATATATGAAAAAATAATATACGGTAGGCCTACATCTGTTCCCCACAATCATATAATGCCAAGCACAAATATTCAATCTTTCATTGTTTGTATTACCGTAAGAAATTTACTCAACGCCTGCAAATAATAAGCTATAAAATGCTTGCAATCTCTCTATTTTCTCTAATCTCTCTCACTCCTCCTGTCTCTCTCTCTCTCTCTCTCTCTCTGGCTCTGTCGCTTTCCCTCTTCCTCATCCGTATTATGTATTTCTCATTATTATTTTCTCTAACTAATCCCTCTATTTCATTTATTTGCTTGTAATATTTCTGTATTATTATATCTTTTTCACTCTTTCTTCAGTTCAGTTTCTGCATTCTCTCTCTCTCTCTCTCTCTCTCTCTGTTTCGCTTGCTTTGCAGGAATTTTGTTTTTGTTTTATATATAATATATAATAATTTACTTATCATTACTTACTATATCGTATAAACAATAGTAGGTAGCCAACTTACCATAATACCGATACACCAAACCGATCCGCATGCGGTTTTGTTTATCACCTGTGTACTAAAGTGCCACCATTATCGATTTTCTTGGAGCGGGAGGGTTACCAATTGAAGTTAAATCCGCTAGCATATATTGTTAGATGTAAGACATGATAAATACCACTAGAAATATGAATTGGCAAAATCCATATAATATCACTTCGAAATTGTTCTGAAATTTCAAAACAAAAACGCCAGTGTAAGTCATTGCTGCTAGATCGAAGTAAAGGTCTCTAGATCTAGCGGAAGTCGCTATACGTATTGGCAGTACTGCACACTCATTCATTTCATTCATTCATTTTCTATTGAGCTCGTCCTGGAATCTTTACGACTCTGAATCTTACGATTGCCGACGGCGATACGTTGTTGACATTGTTGTTGATGTTCCAGTGGAGGGATGAACAAAATATTTTCCTTGTCCAATAATAGCTATTTCATAGTCCCACAGGACTTATTTTGATATATTTATCAAATTTATTGAACGCCTGAAAATAATACGCTATAAAATGCTTGCAATCAAACTTTCAAGCAATTACAAGGTCACATGCAATTATAAAAAGGTATATTGTAGACCACAATCTTCGCCAAGCTTCGTTGTTGCTTGTATTATCGTGAGAAATGTACCATTCACCCTGGTTATCGTGAGAAATTTACCGAACGCCTGCAAATAATACGCTATAAAATGCTTGCAATCAAACTCTCAAGCAATTTCAATGTCAAATGCAGTATAGGTAGACCCAGAGAGGAAGAGACAGACAGAGAGAGAGGGGAGGTCAAGAACATCTGCTAGGTGTGATTTCCCCTGGGAGGGAAGAGATTAGCTAGGGGCGTGCCCTGGCCTACATCAGACAAAGAGAGTACAAAGGAGTACAAACAAAGAGAGTGAGACAGAGAGAGAGAGAGAGAGAGAGAGTCGTGATAATATAATTTTTTTACACATGTATCATATATATGAAAACATAATATATACGGTAGGTCTACATCTGTTCTCCACAATCATATAATGCCAAGCACAAATATTCAATCTTTCGTTGTTTGTATTACCGTAAGAAATTTACCGAATGCCTGCAAATAATACACTATAAAATGCAAAGGAAATTTCTTGTAGAGTGCAATTTTGAGGACGTAATGTGCTCTGAGAGAGAGCGGAGCGGTGATTAGGAGCATAAATTACCTCAAGACCGCTCGCCACACAGGGAATTATATAAGGAAATTACCGTATTTTAGGGTTTTGCACTCGTGTTTTACGATCGTTGAAAGACAACCAGTGATCGTAAAAGGATGGTTCGGGTGTCATTGGAAAGCTCAATTTACGCACTTTCAGGATACATACTTGTATTACGCTCTGGGTCTTGTTTATGCATGAAAAAGAGCACGGAACAACCCCATTTAGGGTAAAAAAAAAAAACGCTGGGCGGCACAGTGAAATATACTCCACCAGCCGCTCGTAAGGTGATAAAATGCTTGCAATCACATTTTCAAGCAATTATAAAATATAAATTGTACTTACCAACACCCACACCAGTATGTTCTTCGTCAGGAATGTCTCCAATTTGCTCAAGGGTCTGTCCAAATATCAACCACAACATCCACCCTACGCAAATTATGCTTGGGGTGAAAGCCTATGATCGGGTTATTTTCGTCTTCCGAGTCATCCACACTACCAAAACTCTCACCCAGACCTTCGACGGTTTCATCCAACAGCTTATTAGAAAGTTCTGAAGAGTTCAGCATGATATCTAGTTCCTGGGTGGTAAGCCGGGCGTGGTTAGTAGGGTGGCGCGACGCACTAGGGATGGCGGCCACCGAATCGAACACGGGCAAATCTTGACCTTCCATTATGGCTGCTTGAGGATCACTTAGTCACGGTCACGCAGTGGGAATGTGTGGGTGGGCCCTTGTAGTACACCGCCTGACCACCAAGTTTCGCTTTCCACCTAAATTAGGGCGGGAATACGCCCACGGACTTAAGTCCGACCCCGCCATTTAGTCCAATTTTCTCGTATCGGACTTAAGTCCGACCCCGCTAAATAAGGGTTAAGATGGTGAATGAAATAGGCCGTAAAATCAGAGAAGTTTCAGGAGAACCCCGGGAAACCCTCTGGCTCAAGCAAAGACTAGGGATGGCTATCCTCCGGGGCAATGCCACCAGCGTCATGAGCTCAGTTCGACAGGACTGGGTCATGCCACTGTGTGAGGCCCCGGCAGGAGTGGTGTATCCGTAGTCTTTCCACAGTAGGGTAAAACAAAACATAAACTTTATTTGTATGTAACATGTGTGATGCACATTAATAAAAGGGGATGTGTCGGATGGTTGAAAGCCACAGTTGCTCGCGCGTTTGGGGCTAGCAACACGTATTATGAAAAACATGCATCCTCCTTCATTCACTGTCCCCCCCTTCACTCACTCAACCCCACAATTTGCCGGAGGATAACAGGTTTTTCACAATACGTAGACGGAGGTCTTTTAAAAAAAAAACAATTTATTGTTATACAAAAGTCATGTATTATGAAAATATTTATACAAATACAATTACACCATAATATGTGAAAGTGACACATATGTATATACCAAGTGACATTCATATGATTAGAACCTATAGAAATATATAAATCAGTGAAAAAGACAATAAATTGTATATAAAACGTTTACAAATCATATAACTAAGTGAAAGTGACACAAGACCTAATATTTGATGGCCAAAGTATAATAAACACCTGTGATAACGAATAATCAGTGCCTAATACAACAATAACCTACCTCAATTACTAATAAAATGTACGGTATCGAGTGAAAATGAGCATTATCAGTGACAGTGACACTCTCTAAAGCATATTTGTCAAAGTGAAAGTGACACAAGACCTAATATTTGATGGTCAAAGTATAATAAACACCTGTGATAACGAATAATCAGTGCCTAATACAACAATAACCTACCTCAATTACTAATAAAATGTACGGTATCGAGTGAAAAGGAGCATTATCAGTGACAGTGACACTCTAAAGCAATTTATCAAAGTGAAAGTGACACAAGACTTGATGACCAAGGAATAATAAACACCTGTAATAACGAATAATCAGTGCCTAATACAACAATAACCTACCTCAATTACTAATAAAATGTACGGTATCGAGTGAAAATTAGCAATATCAGTGACAGTGATACCCTAATAAACATATTTTATATAATTGGCCTCAAAATAACTAGAAAAATATCAAATAAACATCACATTCTCAATATCAAACACTAAAATCGTCTAAGGGAGATAAATACTTTGGCGCGACGAGCGGCTAGGTGCGTCGTAGCCATGGCCGGGGCGACGCGTCCGAACGCGGGAAGAATTTGCCGCCGAAAAAGCACTCGTCTTCCCGCGCTCACCATTATGCAACCAGAGGGGCTAGAGACCTCTACTCAACGCCATTCGACAGAGGAAGGTTTGTGGAACATTATTCTTTTTTATTCACAACATTACATGCCATATTCATTGACTTACAGAGTAGTTAACATAGCCCAAAGATCGTCAAAACACCCGGTACCGCAGCACAGTCGCAAGCTATAGCCCCCGGGGCTGGAGGGTTAATGTCATTCTAGAACTGACTGAGGACGGCAACATCAACGTGTTGCCTTCGTCAGTGCCAGATTTGTCTTGGCCTCTGGCGGATAATGATATAGACTCTCAAGAGATAGCTTCACAAGGCATCTTGGAGCAGAGTGAGGAGCCAGCAGATGGCATGTTCTCCCCGGCTCCTCAGTCTCTCCCTAGTATTTATTCTGAGGCTAGTTCGTATTGTGACGCACGTCAGCTCCCCAGCGACCACGAGGGGGCAGCGGTTTGCTCCCCTTCCTCTTCTCCCCTCTCCCCAGGCAGTGTTATGGGCTGTAGTTTTTTTATTAAGTTCTAGTTTCTTCCTAGTGCATCATAGTGTCACAAGTAGTCCAGAAATACTCTTTATTTTCACCTGTGACAATGCATTGTATTTTATTCCAGCTGTCATAGATTTAATGTATTAGATGACTCGTGGAAGTTGGAGAGTGTGAGAGAGAGAGAGAGAGAGAGAGAGAGAGAGAGAGAGAGAGAGAGAGACAGAGACAGAGACAGACAGAGACAGAGACAGAGACAGAGAGAGAGAGAGAGAGAGAGAGAGAGAAATCAGAGCTTGGTGGTATTGGCGGATTGATATTGTGCAACTTGGTTAGTTACGTCATCTCTCGGGCTCCTCCCTCTTGCTCCGTCACCGCTTTCCCGCCGCGTCGGGAATGGGTGCGCCTACTCGCACGCACTCCCTTGTGACTTCCATGGGCAGAGCTCCTCTTAGTGCTGTAACGCTAACATCCCTTTGCAATCTATCAGCCCACCTCACCCCCCTATTGCGAACTTTCTCTACCACTGCTTACCTTCTTCTCTCTGTATATCCTACTATTAATTAACTGCCCTTCCCCTTGACGTTGATTTCATATATCCGTCACTGTATTATACAGCGAGCTCTCAGAGATATTATATGTAATTAGTTAGGCATTTTGGATCAGAGGGTTATCCATTTTGGCTTGGGGAGGTTTGACATACTCATCGTGTTGCCCCAACCTTATTTTCTTGGGTGTCTGCCAGGTCAGTCGATGCTAGACTGGGAAGAGGCTATCAGGTTACAGTTTCCTATGAGCATAGACTTCGTTGAGCCTATGCAACTGTACCGGATACCTGCGGAGGCCTAGGTCATTTTCTTGTCTGTGTACCTTAGAGCCTAGCACTGTGTTGGCGTGAGGGCGTTTGCCTAGTCCACCCAGCACTGTGCTAGCTCGTTAGCTTTTGACTTAGGAGGGTCGCCAGGAGAGAACCAGGTACACGAGACCAGTACCCTGGAAAGAAGCAAACATCCATCCAGTTCCTAAAAAAGGTGCCTCTTCAGATCCATCAAACTACAGACCAATAGCTATAACTTCCACTCTTGGCAAAGTTTTTGAAATTATATTAAATAATCACATAATTAAGCATCTGGAGAATAATAAATTAATCAGTGATAGGCAATATGGTTTTAGACGATGTCGATCAACTGCAGACATTCTTTGCCTTCTTACGCACCAAAATCAACCAAGCTACAGACCAACATGGTGAAACACATACAATAGCACTGGATATATCTAAGGCATTTGATAGAGTCTGGCATCAATCCTTATTGTCGAAGATGTCACACTACGGCCTTGCATCATTAGTTCCACTAATTTCTTCTTATCTTCATAACAGAAAAATACGTGTAATGGTAGATGGCCTTTATTCTCAATTTCACTCAATAAATGCTGGTGTTCCCCAGGGATCAGTTTTGGCCCCAACTCTGTTCCTCATTCATATCAATGATCTCATATCTACCACTCATAATCCATACATTCCTACGCAGATGACTCAACACTCCACAGTTCCTTCACATTTACCAATTCTTTCACCCAACCCGATCTTATAAATTCAAAAATAAACACTGCAATTTCTCTGAACCAGGACCTTTCTAGAATTAATGAATGGGGACAAGAGAATCTAGTTTCCTTTAATGCACAGAAAACCAAGTACATTCAATTTTCTAACCGACAGAATCTCACTGACTCCCATATATTTTTTAATGATGTAAATATTCCCACTTCCCCTAGTATTGACATTCTCGGTGTAACATTAACTACTAACTTGAGCTGGACACATTATGTTAGAAGCATTGCTAAGAATGCCTCTAAAAAACTGGGACTCCTGTACAGAGTTCGAGAATTCTTCACTGACGAGCAGTTGGCCGTAATATATAAAAGTCATGTGCGCTCTCAGATGGATTACTGTTCACCTCTGTGGGGTGGAAGTGGAGTGGTTGCATTGAGGCAGTTGGACAAAATTCAAAATAAAGCTATTAGATTAATCAATAACCCTGCAATCACACAGGACCTTCCTACATTAGCCATACGAAGAAACGTTTGCATCCCTTGCATTATTCTACAGATATTTTCACAGCAATTGTTCCGAGGAACTTGCTTCATTGTGCCGCCTCTCCACATCTTTCCCCGTAGAACTAGGGCAGCTGAGAGCGCCCATGAATTTACACTTTCTCCTCCACAATGCAGAACTTCTGCTTATCAGAATTCATTTATCCCCAGAGCTACTACTCTTTGGAATTCACTTCCCTCGAATTGCTTTCCACAAACTTACAATCAACAAATGTTTAAATCCAGTTGTTACAAACATTTTATGAATGGAGGATGCCTTTAGGCACATGGACCTTTTTGTTTTATCTGTGTTTTTCCTTCCTCCGTTCATTGTCTCTTAAAAAAAAAAAAAAAAAAAAAAAAAGGATCTCTCAAGAGAGCACCCCGTCATTTAATGTAACTAGGCGCACAGACTTGAGAACGACACTAGGCTACCGAGCAGGTGGCTCGGCCCAGGTAGCCTAGCCTATGACTCCCCTGCTAGACTTCGTCCACCTGGCAGACCCCCGATTAGGGTTTATAATCTCATTGTGTATATGTGTGCAGCATTATTGTTCCTTATGTTTATGGTAAGTCGTGATTGTTGCTGAGAGACCCAACCAGAGCAGGCTTGTGCCTGGTGGGAGAAAGCACATCTTTTTGTGGTTAGAGTTTAGACTGCCGACTGTTTTATAATTACACCTGTGCCAGATAACACCGTATGTCCCTACACTATATATGTTCCCACAGTAATAATACACAGTTCAAAATCCGAGACGTACTTCTTAGTTGCATCTGACTTTTGCAGAAGATTCCTGCATGATGCTTTAGGACTTTCTTTGTTTCACTTTCTTTCAGACAGGAGTGACAGTTTACTGATTATTTAACGTAACGTTAATTATCCTTCTTCTAGTTTGCTATTAAATCGTTGCTGCGATTTAATTACGCTATCTATCTTTTTCCTTGTATACCTTAATAAAGTAATCGTATGTTGCATGAGTATAGGCTGCTTCAGTGATCATCAGCCTATAGTGTGCACCTTTTACCGAGTCATAGGATACCTCGTTGTCCAGGCACGACTCAGGGCGGTATAGGTGTTTTGTTCTCCAGTGGTTAAGGCAGGGGTTGGAACTAGTGTTACCGTTGTTGCATTTAGCCTTATCTAGTCCAATGATGAAGAGCCCTGTGTCTTGTAGAACCTGGATCGTAACAAATGGCGACCTTGCTTAGGATTTTGTGAACTTAAGAAATACTGTGGGAGTATAGTGGTATTTTTTTTTATTGAGGAATACAGTGGACACAGATTTTTTTTGGCAAGCAGTATAACACATAAAGAGGCTTCAGATAACTTTAAGTGAATAGGTGCTTGCATAAGAGATTATAGATACTTTTTTTTTTTATAAACTTTGCACACTTCTCAGTATACACCATGTCTAGCAACAGCTCAGTTAACGGGGATAATCAGACAGTACAACCTACGGGTGTTGAGCAGCAGCAGGAATTTAATAATGGCATCAGAGTTATTAATTGTGAGGCTGATGCGAGGAAGTTTGTGGAGATACCAGTAACAGCGAGTCAGTTGGAGGAGATTGATAGCTATGGTCTGCGTTGTTTGGCCACGGTCCTGGGGCGTGTCGGCTTTGGCAGCATGTTTAAGAGTGACCTGGTGGCTTGTGTGTTGGGTGGCGGCAGTGGGTTACAGGGTGGAGCGGGGGCTTGGGAGCCTTTATCCAAGCCTCCCTTCCACTCTACTATCGCGCCCCCTAGGTTACCAGACCTTGGCACGCTTCCGCAATCTGATAGTCGCTGGCAGCGTGGTTTGCCCCTGGGTGAGCCACTGGGTGGGTCTCCTATAATTGCTCCTCTCCCTCAGGGTTTGACTGCTGATATGTTGTTACAACTGGAGTTGGCTAAGATCCAGCGTGAAGTTGAGATGGCTAAGATTCAGGCTAAGGAGAGGACAGCATGCCGTGAGGCAGAGTTGCAGGTTGAAGCAACTAGGTACTGTGCTGAGATGGATGTTGAGAAATCTAGGGTAGAGACAACAGGGCGGCATCTCGGTTCTGGGAATCGTGGGTCTGAGTCTTTATCGCACTTGCTTAAATTAGTCCCTGTGTTCGATGAGTCTGGTGTGACTGAGTTTTTTGCACGGTTTGAGAAGAAGTGTCGGGAGCATGAGTGGCCGGAGATTAAGTGGGCAGCCCTTGTATCATCAAAGCTTGTTGGGAAAGGTTTCAAGGCATATGACTCGCTGTCATTGGAGGACTGTACTAACTATGTGGTGTTAATGCTCCAGGCCTATGAGTTGCAACCAGAAACCTACAGGTTGAAATTTCAGGGCGTTGTAAAGAGCAAGGAGAGCTCTTTCCTTGAACATGCCCGGGAACTGACTGACACTATGGGGAACTGGCTCCGGTCTGAGAATGCGACAACAGTTGATCAGGTTAAGCAGTTATTTTTGTTGGAGCAGTTCTTCCGGTGCACAGGGCAGCGGACCTGACATTAAACCTGAAGGAAAAATGCCCTAAGACCGTAGAGGAGGCAGCTAAGCTTGCTGACCTCCGGCTTTCTTTGATTCGTGGGTGCGGGTCTGCTCATCGTAGTAAGACAGGTAACAAGGGGCGTAACACTCCACCCCCCAAAGTCAATGAAGCACAAAATAACACTGTAAAAAGTAAGAGCAATGATACCCATTATAACTACAAACTCAAAACTGTCCCATTTTCAAAAGGGCAGGACCCTTCCCCACCACCTCAAGGGGGGAAGTCTAGTGGTGAAGTGAAATGTTTTAAATGTCAGAAGGTGGGTCACTTTGCACGTACATGCCCGAGTAATATTCCTGCTAAGCCTGTGTCTTTGGTTCGCAACATGGGGGTGTCTCTGAGCTCTTCTGCGTCTGCCCGGGGTAGGTCGTCAGTTGTGGGGACACAGCCTGTGAAGAAGGGTTTGGAGGGCTCGACACCTGTCCAAGACACTTTTTGCAGCCATCGAGGGCGCGGGCTTGTGAGCTGGGGGAATACTAAACATCAGGTCAAATTGTTGCGTGACACTGGGGCATCACAGACACTTCTTAAAAATTTCACAGGCAAACCTATAAACGCGGCTCGGGTAGTTGTGGTACAGGGGATCAATGCTACCAGGTCATACCCGTTGATTAGGTTGGAGCTGGAGGTGGATGGTGTGTGTCGTGAACTTGATGTTGGGATCGTAGAGAGCTTGCCAGTTGAGGGCGTCGACCTCCTCCTGGGCAACGACTTTGCGGTGCTCACTTCGGAGATTCCACCCTTAGTTGTTGCCGAGAGGGCGGCCGACATTAATAGGGAGAATCGGGAGAGAATCGGGAGTGAGTCGAGAGGTGTCAGCTTAAACAGATGGCCTGTGCAGTCACCCGTTCTCGCGTGTCAGTTCAGTCACAACCATTGTCTCAGTCTTCAGACCAGCGGAGGAACGGTCGGAAGGAGCAAGCTGAAGCTGGGAGTTTTGTGAGTTTTGCTCCAGCGGCTCTCCTTAGCGGCTTAGTACTTGACCCAGAGGTGAGCTCCGGAGTGGCCCTAGAACCTGTCACCCCTAGTGACATGGTTGGGCGTGATGGCACTCCGCGACTTAGTAGTTCCCAGTTGGAGGAGAGTTGTGGAAACGGGGCTGTCAAACACGAGGACGGGGAAACATGTCATGTGAACCTGTTGGAGGAGTTTGTGAGGCAACCACCTGAGCAGCCTACTGTCCCTGCGTTTGGTCTGCAGCGGCCAAGGTGGAGAAGGAGAGGGGGGCAGTAGGGCACAGGTGGAGGAGAGTAGGGATTGTCATGTCTCGGCGGAGCAGTGGGCGGGGGACACGAGTCTGGTGGCTGTGGAAGCGCTAGAGCACCTCAGTGTGCAGCGCTCCAGCACCAGCTCGGTTCATACCCCATTGGTCGTGCCGAGCCCCTGAGCCTCACAACTCGGGCGGTGCAAGATGTTCCGCGGGCAGGTCACGTGAATGTTGAAAGACCGTTAGCCTCGTTTCGGTGGTTCAAGGTGGGCGACGAGGCTTGGACATGGTTGTCAGGTCAGGGTCGACCCATAGCTGCCAAGGGTGGTGGTCAGAAGGAGGACATTGAGCAGATTGGTGAGATTGGCTGTGAAATGGATGTGCCCGGTCGTTGCATAGCCTCCCAATGCTGCTCTAGTCTAATGCAACAGCCCTACCATAGACCGACTGTATCTGGCCATGTCGCTAAAAGCGGTGATGCTGCGCAGGCAGATGTAGTTGCAAGGAATGCGGGGGTGCGCATGTACGGTATCGGCGGGGAAGCCTTAGCAATAATGAACTATGGGAGTGACTGCACAGGTGGTACTGATTGTCCCTCTCATGACCTGGCTGTTCTAGGGACGAAGGTGGAGAAGGAGGGAGACTACAGGTTAGAAGCTGCAGTCTCGGCTGGGTTGTGGGAGGGCCCTAGGCATGTTCTGCGAGATAAGTTGTTTACTCGGCTGGGGCAGTGCATCCGCATGTTTGTTGCTTCTCCAGGCCTGATGTACGGGGTAGAATCCGACATGGAGGCTGGAGACAGAGCGAGGCTCAGTTTAATTCCCTACCGTATAAATCCTGCTAAAAAGCCTGTCGTGAAAACAGAGCTAGACGACATGTGGAAAAAGGGTCTGAGGGATAAAGGATATTGTGAGTGGTCGTTGCCAGTGAGTTTGCAACCTGAGTTGAGTGGCAAGATCAGTGTGTGTGCATTATCCTGACAGACACCTATACATTGCCCAAGGGTCTGGGGATAAGGAATGTCGTGAGTGGTCATTGCCTGTAACTTTGCAACCTGTGTTAAGTGGCAAGATCAGTGAGTGTGTTGATTGCGAGTGTGTGTGTGCATTATCCCTGACAGACGCCTATACCTTATCGAGAGTTGACGACACCATAGACCGCCTCGGGGCTGCATCGCCTATCACAAAGGTAGAACTAGTGAAAGGTTTTGGCAGGCCCCGTTGCCGGAAAGAGCGAAGAGAAATGCCAGTCTTGTGATGAACTGGGCAGTTTATCAGTGCCAGGTGTTGTTTTGCTGCCGGGACACAAGTTGGATGTGTGGCATGCTAAGGGCACTGATAATGTTTTGGCTGATTGTTTGTCACGGGAGGGTTTGTTTGCAGGAGAACCCTCGCCGTTCAGTCAGTGTGGGTTGCGTGGAGGAAAATAGGCTACATATATTTAAAGCCGAACAAAAACAACAATAAAATTTAAAATCAACATAAAAACTCTTTCTGTTATAATAAATTTAAGTATGTTTTGTTACAGCTGAAGCACTAGCTATTAGTGGGCTGAGTTTCGTAGAACTCGCTTTCGGAGCATAACAATTTTAAGTTTTCCAATTGTGTTGAGGGGGTAAATATGTAAGTTTGTTTCATTTTATAAGTATGTTTTTTTGTGAAACCTATATGCTGTATTATTGTGCTGGGGTGGGGAGGTTAGGTGACGTGTGCCGATTTCAGATATCAGAACTTGCCTCATGTTAAGTGGTCTAATATCTTGGGGGGGGGGTGGGGGGGTTGTGACGTACGTCAGCTCCCCAGCGACCACGAGTGGGCAGCGGTTTGCTCCCCATCCTCTTCTACCCTCTCACCAGCAGTGTATGGATATGGGCTGTAGTTTATGATTATAGTTCTAGTTTTCTTACTAGGGCATCATAGTGTCACAGGGTATGTCAAAATACTTTATTTTGTCACTTATGACAATGATTGTATTTGATTCCAGCTGTATAGATTTAATGTATTAGATGACCGTGGAAGTTGGAGAGAGAGAGAGAGAGGGTGAGAGCGGAGATGGAGGAGAGAGAGGAGGGGAGGTGAGACGAGAGGGAGAGAGAGAGAGGAGGGAGAGCGAGGAGAGAGAGGGAGGGAAGAGAGAGGAGAGGGAGCGAGGGGGAGGAGCGAGAGGAGAGGAAGAGGAGAGAGAGAGAGAGGAGACGAGAGGAGGAGGGATGAGGGTGGCACGAGAGAGGAGAGAGGGAGAGAGGAGGAGAGATGAGAGGAGGAGAGGGGAGGAGAGAGGGGGAGAGGAGAGAGGAGAGAGAGAGGGAGAGAGAGAGAGTGAAAGAGAGAGAGGTGAGAAGGCAGGCGAGAGATGAGAGGGAGAGACAGGATGGTGGAGGGGGGGAGATATGAGGCTGAGAGATGAGAGGAGAGGTGAAGGGAAGGAGAGAAGAGGTAGGAGGAGGAGAGAGAGGAGAGAGGGATGACGAGAGAGAGGAAGGGAGATGAGAGAGAGGGAGGGAGTAGAATCGAGATGGAGAGAAGAGGAGAGGAGGAGATGAGAGAGAGAGGGGGGGAGAGGGGGGAGAGAAGAGGGAGATTGGGGGAGGGAGAAAGGTAGAGAGAGAGAGGGAGATGGAGGAGAGGAGAGGCGAGGAGAGAGGAGGAGGGGGGCACGAGAAGAGGGAGGAGGGGAGAGATCGAGGGAGGAGGGAGGGAGGAGAGGGGAAGAGGAGGGAGGAGAGGGAGAGAGGTGGAGAGCCGAGAGAGGAGAGGAGTCAGAGAGGAGAGAGAGAAGGGAGGAGAGAGAGAAGAGGAGGGACGGAGGAGGGAGAGGGAAGGGCAGGAGAGAGAGAGAGAGACCCCCCCGAGAGGAGCCCCGAGCGAAGAGGAGGAGAGGAAGATGGAGAGAGAGACTAGAGATGAGGAGCCCGCTAGGCGGAGAGGGGAGGGAGGAGAGAGAGAGAGAGAGAGAGAGCGTGGAGAGATGAGAGGGGGAGAGCGAGAAGGAGAGGGGGAGGGGGAGAGAGGAGAGAGAGAGGGAGAGAGAGAGAGAGAGAGGGAGAGGAGAGGAGAGAAGAGGAGAGAGGGGGGTGGAGAGATGCGACGAGAGGGAGAGAGGAGAGAGGGGAGAGGAGAGGAGGAGAGGAGAGGAGAGAAGAGAGAGAGTTCAAAGAGAGAGAGAGGAGAGAGGAGAGGGAGAGAGGAAGGAGAGAGGAGGAGAGAGAGAGAGAGAGAGGAAGCGAGGAGAGGAGAGAAGCGAGGAGAGAGATGAAGAGGGAGAGTGAGAGCGGGAGAGGAAGACGAAGAGAAGGGAGGGGGAGGAGAGGGGGGGTCGCGCCGGCAGGAGGGACGCCCGAGAGAGAGAGGAGAGAGAGAGAGGAGAGAAGAGGGAGGAGAGAGAAAGAGAGGAGAGGAAGAGAGGAGAGGGAGAGGGGTGGGAGAGGAGAGAGAGAGAGGGAGGAGAGAGCGAGAGAGAGGAGAGAGAGTGAGAGGAGGGAGAGGGAGAGAGGATGGAGAGAGGGAGAAGATAAGAGGAGGAGAGAGAGAGAAGAGGGGAAGAGAAGAGGAGGAGGGACGAGGAGAGAGGAGGAGATGGAGAGAGATGAGAGGAAGAGAGAGAGAGCCGAGCGGGAGAGAGAGAGAGAGGAGCGAGAGGAGAGAGAGAGAGAGAGGAGGGGGTAAAGAGAGAGAGAGGAGGGGAGAGGGGGGAGAGCAGGGAGAGGGAGAGAGAGAGAGAGAGAGGATGAGGAGGGGTGGGAGGAGGGAGGAGGAGGAGAGAGGGAGAGAGGATGGAGAGGTGAGAGGGAGAGAGAGAGAGGGGAGAGCGAGAGATGAGAGATAGAGAAGAGGGGAGAGAGAGAGAGAGATGAGAGAGGAGAGAGAGAGGGAGAGGAGGACGGGGAGAGATGAGAGGAGAGAGAGAGAGAGAGAGAGACGATGAGGAGAGAGAGACAGAGAGAGAGAGGAGAGAGACTTTCGAGGTGAGAGATCCGTGAGAGGACGAGAAGGAGAGAGAGAGAGAAGGAAATCAGAGCTTAGGTGGTATTGGGCGGTATTGATATGCGTGCCACTTGGGTTAGTTAACGTCACTCTCCTCGGGCGCCTGATTCGTCGCCGAGATCCTCCCTCCTGCTCCGTCACCGCTTTCCGCCGCGTCGGGAATGGGTGGACTACGCGCGCTACACGCAAGCTCCTTGTGACTTCCACCGGGCAGAGCTACTCTTAGTTGCTGTAATGCTAACATCCCTTTGCAATCTATCAGCCCAACCTCACCCCCTATTGCGAACTTTCTCTACACTGCTACCTTTCTTCTCTCTGTAAATCCTACTATTAATTAATGCCCTTCCCCTTGACGTTTGATTTCATATATCCGTCACTGTATTATACAGCGAGCTCTCAGAAGATATTATATGTAATTAGTTAGGCTTTTTGGCATCAGAGGGTGTATCATTTTGGCCTTGGGGAGGTATGACATACTCATCGTGTTGGCACAACCTTATTTTCTTGGGTGTCTACCTGGACAGTCGATGCTAGACTGGGGATTGAGGCTATTTTTTTTTTTGTTTTTTTTTCAGGTTACAGTTTCCTGATGAGGCATTAGACTTCAGTTGAGACTATGCAACTGTACAGGGATAACCTGCGGAGACGGCCTAGGTCATTTTCTTGTCTGTGTACCCTTAGAGCCTAGCTCTGTGTTGGCGTGAGGGGCGTTTGCCTAGTCCACCCAGCACCTGTGCTAGCTCGTTAGCTTTTGGACTTAGGGAGGGTCGCCAGGAGGAGGAGAAACCCAGGTACACGAGGACCTGGATCTCTCAAGAGAGCACCCCGTCATTTACATGTAAAACTAGGCGCACAGGTAGTCTTGAGAACAGACCACTAGGCTAAACCGAGCAGGTGGCTCGGCCCAGGTAGCCTAGACCTATGACTCCACTGCCTAGGTACTTCGTCCACTGGCAGAACCCCGATTTAGGGTTTATAATCTCATTGTGGTATATGTGTGCAGCATTATTGTTCCCTTATGTTTATCGGTAAGTCGTGATTGTTGCTGAGAGACCCAAACCGGAGAGCAGGCTTGTGCCTGGTAGGGAGGAAAGAAAGCACATCTTTTTGTGGTTTAGGAGTTTACTGGACTGCCGACTGCTTTTATAATTACATCTGTGCCAGATAACATCCGTATGTCCTTACACTATATATGTTCCCACAGTAAATAATACACAGTCAGAATCCGAGAAGTACCTTCTTAGTTGCATCTGACTTTTGCAGAAGAATTCCTCGCGACGCTTTAGGACCTTTCTTTGTTTCACTTTCTCTTCAGACAGGAGTGACAGTTTAAACTGATTAATTTAATGTAACATTAATTATCCTTCTTCTAGTTTGCTATTAAATCGTGTTTGCTGCGATTTAATTACGCTATCTATCTGTTTTCCTTGTATACCTTAATAAAGTAACGTCCGTATGTTGCATGAGTATAGGCTGCTTCAGTGATGTCATCAGCCTATAAGTGTGCACCTTTTACCGAGCGTCCATAGGATACCTCGTTGTCCAGGGCACGACTCAGCGGGCTGCGGTATAGGTGTTTTGTTCTCCAGTGGTTAACGGCAGGGGTTGGAACTATGTGTTACCGTTGTCTGCATTTTAGCCTTTAGCTAGTCCAATGATGAAGAGCCCTGTGTCTTGTAGAACCCTGAGTCGTAACACAGTATTCATCCAAAGAACCCCTATAAGAAGAGATAGACCTCTGATCAGGTAAATGAATATATTACATAAGGTAATACCGGCACTTATCAAATCCCTTGCCTCGTCGGAGTCCACAGTTTCTCTCTCAGCTGCTTCACCCTACCACTTCTGTGATTAAAACCTTTAGACACTTCCCGGACAGTCACTATTTCTTGCTCGACCCCAGTGTTGGCAGCTACCCCAGGCCTCATTACAGTGCCTAGCAGGCGACTAGCACTGTCCAACCTCCAGGGTTATTAACTGATGTCCAACCTCCTCCCTTAGATAGAGCACCTCTGAAGAAGGGCCCCATGCCCCTCCTATATGCGTACTGATTGCTCATTGGGTACCTGTGGTACAAGAGAATCCCCTTATAGCTCCAACCTTCAGTGTCACGGGGACTCCCCAACCAGTCCCGGTGGGCTGGCACCATCGAAATCAATAAGAACCGTAAATTTTGGGCTCCAAGACGAGGACAGGGAGGGTTCTTAGATGTACTGATTAACCCTCGGATCCGGGGGGGCCCTCCATATGAGGCGGTTCGCTGTGTCCGGGGCCATTTTCAACAGTCAAGCTTCATTAATTCAGTAGCGTACTGATTGAGACCACCTAGAGCAGGTCAGGTTTTTGCAAATTGTTAGAAAACCAATTTCCTTTGGTTTGTCTGTAGACTGAAGTTGAGATGACATCGCTTACGAACGCGTGGGTTTTGCCGAATGTTATGATGATTTTAGCCCGCGATTTTTTACCTCATATGAGGCCTAACCGGACTCCTAACCAAAATACGTTTTGCCCTCATATGAGGCCCTCCCGGATTCCAAGGGGTTAAGGCTGTCCCTCAAGTTCACTTAAGCCCGGCATATTTGTGTATTCAGGACGCACCGGCCGTCCCTTCCGACGCGTATGCACGACTATTTGCTGGAACTGGTCGGAAAAGGACTGATGGCATCAATGATGTCAAAGGGCACTTAAAATGACTATTACGCCGGAGTTGGCCCTACAACTCCGGCTCTGAAACAAGCTCAGATAATCCGGTACTGCAGATGCGGCAAGCTGGGAGTAGGCCCGGGGTAGACTTGGTGAGGTAGAAGCTCAGGTATTTGCCACTACTATCACCTACCAAATCTTAACATAAAAATTCCCCCTACCAGTAGCCAAAGCGGAAGGGCCGTGTCCCCAGCCTTATTAACATTTCTGGCGGCCCCTAAAGTGTCATTACACACTCTGGACGAACCTTCGCTCTCTCTCTCCCCCCACACCACCCCAACGGCTGCTAACCTTGGAACCGGTCGATTTTAAGTGTATGGCAGTTTAAAGCCTACCGGATGTTCTCTCAGTACTTGGGGAGTCATAAAGTAGCCGCCTCTCTTGCTACGCAACCAATCTCGGACCATCACTGAACCCCAAAATAGGAAAAAAAGCTATTGAGCTGTCTCGTAGACTTTTGCTACAAAATGGCCATTCAGTCCCTAGGAGACATTAGAATTGCAATCTTGGAGGTGAGTTCGGGCCGGCCAAGATTTGAAGAGGTCCCATCTGGTGAGGAAGTTGCCGGCGGATTTCATAGGTCGCCGGGTAACTCTCTCCCCCGGTTTCTTACTGCCACCCTTCTTAAACTCTGAAAACTTGGGGGTTTAATCTTTAATATGGTAAGTGGGTGGAAGTAGGTTACCGTCCAAGCTAGGAAAGGACCCAGCTAAGAAGCCCTTTCATTTAAACCAAAGGGCGGACCCATGGCGGGGGTAACAAGCCATTCCAACCCCATGCCTAAACAGAGCACCACGAGACCCCAGACCACGCCTCAGCAGGGAGGTTACTCCAGCTACAAAACCAAACAAGGTAAACAAGCACGAGGTATAAGGGTAAAGGCCCCAGATATAAAGGTTCATCAGGGCAACCTAACCAGCCAAAAAACTAGTCAAGCGGCTCCGATGCCACAGTACCCCCCACCTCCAAAAAAACGAGCCACTCACACTCTCCCACCATCCCGGGGGCCCGAGCTCAAACGCACCGGAGATTCGGGGAGCTTGCCTTGAAGGACGAACCCTGGCTGCACCTGGCGTTCGTTCCGCTGCATTCGCTCAGCCTGTGCCCAAACATACATGGGCACAGGAAAAGATAGTGAGCAACAGGCAATCAACTGGCGCGGGTGGCAACGGCGCGGCTCGAACTGCGTCAGACCGCCCAGGAGAGTATACCCACAGTGTCTCAGGAGGAGGAGGTCATGGTTACAGGAAATTAGTGCCAAAACAAGTACCTTATTCAGGTCAACTACCTCCCAGCCAGTGATCACATCAAGACTCTTCTTAGTGCAAAATAGGGACAGTGGGCAGAGGCGCACAGTTCTAGATCTCTCGCACCTGAACACCTTTGTAGAGAGATTCACCCTTCAGGCTGCTGACGGTTACCAGCAAACTCAGACTGACAATCGAGCAAACTAAAAAAAAAAGGTTGGGATTGTGGTCTCGATCGATCACAAGGATGTCTCATTGGCATGTCCCCATAAACAAGAGGTTTCCAAAAGTTTCGCGCTCTGAGAATCCGGCAAGAGACATTTCTTTCAAAGGATGCCGTTCGGTTTGAACCTAGCACCAAGAGTATTTACCAAAACCGCGTCCCGGGAAAAGCTCTCGTACCCTTGTACGTCAGAGGCATACAGGTGTTTTGGTATCTGGACGATTGGCTAGTAGTGGCGAACCTCTGTAGAATTATGTCAAGACAATGTTAAACCAGTTGTTAGCTCATGTACAAGCCTTAGGGTTCAAGGTGAACGTGGCAAAGCCACACCTGGTCCCCTCAAGGACGCTTCAGTGCGGTGGGCTGGGCTGGGATACCGTCGCTCTGACTCTTACTCCGAGTCGGGACAACCGCAACAGGATTCGCAAAGGAAACTGTTACTGGTTCTCCTCCACAGTCTGGGATACGACCAGGAAAACGTGGGATTCCCTGACCGGTTCTCTCAACTGGGTGCAATTAACAATCAAGTTGCGGCGATTCCGAAAACCAAGCGAATTAATCCTGGAAGGCAACAAAGTTGTTCCCTCTCTTGTCCGGAGAAGAAATTATGGCAAATTCCTCCATTAATCCAACATTTTACTATCGACCTGGAACACAGCACGAAAGTCCTCTACTACAGTCATGTCATGGGTGTCTCCCCCACCTACGGTATGGATAGACACGGAAATCGCCTCAGCGACCCTAGGGTGGGCACGTCCTGGTACCAGCTCAAGAAAGGCCGTTGCAAGGGTCAGGACATTTTGGGGGGTAGACAGCCAATCCCATATCAACAAGCAAGAGCTTCTAGTTCCTCTGTTTTTTCTCCAAACTCATGGCGGGACATTGAAGAACAAATCAATAGCATTCAGAATGGACAATCTCATGGCCCTTGCCACCGGAAACCGGGTGTCGGAGCTCGCGGCGATGAGCAACGAACCAAACTGTCTCAGGTTTGGGAGACTGCACGACCATGTTCAAATCGCGCCGTCTCCCTCCTTTATTGCTAAGAACGAACATTCAGACCATGTTTTTTCTTAATTTTCCGTCCCGGCCCTAAAGAGAGGCCTTATTCATCACATTTTATGTCCTGTGCAAGCAATCACAAAGTTTATGAGGGCTGTGCAACCTCGCCAACAAGGTGCTTTATGGGTTAATCGGGCAGGTAAGCGTATTACAAAACGGAAGCTAGCTTCCTTGCTTGTCGACGTTATCAGGGAAAGCAATCCCGGCGTAGTAGGCAGGGCTCACGATGTTAGAAAATGGGCGGTGTCCCTCAGATTTTTGCAACATTTTTCAATTGATGATATTGCTCAAACCCAACTTTGGGCGTCCCATCATACGTTCCTTACACGCTACCTGTCTGTTGCTCTAGATAAACCAAAGCGTACCTGTGTAGCTTTACGGCAACGGGTACAGTAGTTTATGTTATATTATATGTTGAGTGTCTAAAAGGGGGGGGAGGGGTGCGGAATAGTCCATATCCTCCCTGTACCCTTGGGGATTGTGATATATCACAAGCTGTGATAGGATGGGTTCTACAGTCCAGTATTAGCTACTTATTTTAGATTCTAAGAAATTTATCGCATAGTTGCAACTATGTCTGTTTTACCAAAGTGTACAAAAAACAATATTACTGTACAATTATTTTAAGGACAGAACACATAACTACCGCTGAGTTATAGTTCTACTGGAAACATGTGTGTCACATCTTTTCATGCATACGATCGATTGCAACGATCTGACCATGAGCGAGCAGTTTCTTAATGCCACGCACTGCTAGCAAATCTTTTATACCTTTTTATATTTTTGTATTACATACAATAAATCTTGAGCAAATGTTATCTGGATTCTTCTTCCCTAAGGTTAGGATATTTTGCGAATGTCCCGCCTCCAGTCTTGATATTCAGGCGAAGTCGTCAATGATGAAGGGGCCCTATTAAATTATAGGTTTGATTCACGAAGGGAAGTAATGAAAACCTAATATTTAGTAGGGCCCCGTAATCATTGACGACTCGGGCCCTCCCTACCATCCCACTTCCCATTTGCTGATTTCTATAGTTTATTCTTGGGATATCAGTAAAGGACGAAGATGGCCGCTAGAGGGCCTGGTGTTGGGGAAACAAAGCATGAGAAATCCACGAATATGGCAAGTCATAAGATAACAGAGATTAAATTAATTCTTCTCTTTTAATTTTTTAGTTTTTTTCTGTAGGGTACCCGATCAAAATGACGATCCCATAAGGGAATTAAGCGTGCACTTATGACGAGTACTCTATGATGCTTCCACGCGGGCTATTCAAAATGCTGGCGCAGGATGTTGAATGGAGACTATTATTACTAATAGGCGAAGTTGTCAATGATTACGGGGCCCTACTAAATATTAGGTTTTCATTACTTCCCTTCGGGAATCTAACCTATAATATAGGCCTTCACATATACAGGCCACCTACAGCTTTTTATAGCCTAACAATTACCTAGTGGTACTTATATAAAGAAAGGATAGGCCTAGCTCAGGCCTATAGGGTACCGGTACTTTTTATTTTATTGTTCATATAAGTAAACCCTCGCTATCTCGGACTAATTGGGGGGAGACCCAGTCCGAGATGACCGAAAATCCGAGATGTCCGGGGTCCGGCTTGTGTCCGACCTAACAGAGGATAAAATCCGACCTAACCAATGTCCGTCCGAGACAACAATGAAATCGGAGACTACGGAAAAAATCCGACCTCAAGAGAGACGTCCGCGTCAACCTAGAAAACGAAGACAACCCTATTCGAACCCTATAATCTGTAATAGAAAACACAGTACATGTATTTTAGTTTTACAATATGTATTGTACAGTAGGCTATATTACACTTACCCCTTCATAGCTCTTGTCTGTAGTCTTGATGTCCTCCCTCCCCCCTCCCCCCTCCCCAACACTGCATTAATTACTGCAGCATCCCCTTTTCACCCCCCACCTCCATCTCACTGTCCTTCTCCACGTCACTGTCCTTCTCCACCCCACTGTCCTTCTCCACCTCACTGTCCTCCACCTCACTGTCCTTCTCCACCCACTGCCCTTCTCCACCTCACTGTCCTTCTCCACCCCACTGTCCTTCTCCACCTCACTGTCCTTCTCCACCTCACTGTTCTTCTCCATCTCACTGTTCTTCTCCACCTCACTGTCCTTGACCACCTCACTCCCCTTCTCACTGTCCTTCTTCACCTCACTGTTCTTCTCCACCTCAATGTCCATCGCACTGTTCTTCTCCACCTCACTGTTCTTCACACCCCCACTCTTAGGACCATATCCCTTGCCTGTCATGGAACCCTTACCTTTACCCTTACCCACACTGTCCTTCTCCACCTCACAAACAATGTCAGGTTCAGGTATATCCATGGGCACAGGCGTGCTACTCATTAATTCATCCAAATCCATGTCTAAGTCTGAGAGTGGCACAGTGTCTACAGTGCTCCACAAGGTGCTAGCAACTGAGGAAACACTTGGGAGGGAGGTGGTGCTAGCAAGCGACACCCCACTGGTAGCAGACGAAGTACGAGCTCTGGGAGGAGCAGAGGGTACAAAAAAGGAGCTGATTTTCTGTTGTTTTTTCCGATCAAGGTGTGCCCTCTGAATATGGAATCGACCATTACGCAGTGGTTCATATAGGGACTGCAACTTTGGGTCATCTACTTGAGGTCGCGGGTTCAAATCCCGATGTATCAATGGGAAGATATTATTGGGATGGAATTTGTGCTGTACCTAGTATCAGTGCATTACCACAAGCCCACCGAAACGTCAATAAAATACCCTCATTGTTCCCTGATTAAATAGCACTGTATGAATATTCCCATATTCAAAATATGCTATAGGGGTGCAATGCCTGGTGAGTTATCTGCTCAACAGTGGCTTGTGTGTGTGTGTAAGTGTGAGAGTCCGAGTGTAGGGGGTGAGACAGTGAAGCACGGGAACGAGGTCTTCAGAGATGTCGGGCCATGAGTCACCGTGCCTGGTGAAGGCAAGATGGCAGGTGCTCGTTGTACTCTACGTGCTTCACATGTCTCACTCCCTAGACTGGAACAAGACCTCACGGGCTTCACTGTTCATTGTAAACCTGAATGTTGGTCAGCCTATTCCTCAGGTGTAAGTTGGAAATAGAAACAAAAAAGATACTGATGGTGTCAAAGGTCTAGGGCATGCGAGACTGATATCTCTGTCTCTTCGTCCGACTCATCCTGGGCTCTGTTCCCCAACACCTCGGCTGCAATTTGTTCGTCAGTCTTATGCTCGTGTCCAGGTAGGTCTCTGTCCTCTTGCAGCCAGTCGTCAACTTCTTCTCCGAGGTCACCCTGGTTACCTTGGTTCAAGAGGTTCCTGAAGTCAGCTGCCCCAAACCCTTCAAAAAGATCTTGCACCTTCGGGATATTTAAGACCTTGTTCCAACCATTCCTCATGTGTTGAAAGAACTTCTCGCTCTGCCCAATTGTAGATGCAGTCTTTCAGGGTATACTGCTTCAGTGTAGAGATTTCTTCCCGTGTATCCACATAACCTTCTTCGTCCATCCCACCTTCTATGATGACAAGGCATTGCTCCAGGAACTTCCTCTTGTAACGCCTTTTGCAAGCTTCAATTATTCCTTGGTCCATAGGCTGAATAACACTTGTGGTATTAGGAGGCAGGAACATGGTCTTAATTTTGCCATTTGCACTCTCCAGTTTCGTGGTACAAGGGTGGGCAGGTGCGTTGTCGAGCAACAAAGATGGCAACCGCTTCGTCATAGGGTACACCATACACTCGATTCTGGAACGAGCGAACGTCGGGTACAAATCTCTTGTGAAAGAAATCCTCGGTGATTACCTGGTTAAACCAAGCTTTCTTTGATCCATAATAGTCGACTGGGAGTTGCTTG
>CM064582.1:66412310-66437300 GCA_032716605.1 Paralithodes platypus | reverse complement strand
CTGGTGGTGTAATGGTTAAGGTGGCAAAAATATGTGTGTGATAACCCGGGTTCGAATCCCGGTGGATCATATATACTTTAATTAATTTCATTGGGGGTGGTGATAATATATTATGCAATATAATATATAATAGTAATAGTTATCCCATGTTGTATATTATGCTAAATATAATATTATAATAGTATAGTAATAGTTATCCCATGTTGTATATTATGCTAAATATAATATTATAATAGTATAGTAATAGTTATCCCATGTTGTTATGCTAAATATATTATAATAGTATAGTAATAGTTACCCATGTTGTATATTATGCTAAATATAATATTATAATAGAGTAATAGTTATCCCATGTTGTATATTATGCTAAATATAATATTATAATAGTATAGTAATAGTTATCCCATGTTGTATATTATGCTAAATATAATATTATAATAGTATAGTAATAGTTATCCCATGTTGTATATTATGCTAAATATAATATTATAATAGTATAGTAATAGTTATCCCATGTTGTATATTATGCTAAATATAATATTATAATAGTAATATAGTAATAGCCTACATTTGATATGAAAATGATTGGACCGGGTAAACAAATATACAAAGTATTATAAGCTTGTGACAGTGTAAAGGCGGGAAAGTGAAGGTATTGAGGGATCACAGTCCAGATATTGTGTGGACTGTGTGAGGGATAAGCCTTTACAACGTCTCGCAGCTGTTAGGGGGCGGAGCTAGGCAGAGCGGCGAGCATATTCTCTCTTTCTTTCATTTGGTACAATAGTGTGACGTCACTGAGCTGCGCATGGGTTGACCTGATGTATCTATGGACCTTGCCGTAGCCCACCCTCACTGGCTGGGCTGCGTGACACTACCAGTGGTGTCTCGCAGTCCAGCCACACTGGGTAGGCTACGGGACACCACCACAAGTGTTTTCGTATTTATCGACATATAATTCAGCCAATTTGACTGTTGAATCGAAATTCTTTGAATTATTATTTATATTATCATTAAAAACGTTGGACTTTATTAAATTATAATCCTACATGTTGTATACACAGACCTATTCCACACTCAAATCCCTACGCCACACACACTCACACATACCTATTTATGCATCTAACTAGGCTTATATATAGCCGTTATATATGTGTGTATATTCTTCGTCTTACATATCCATCTTATAAGAACATATGGGAGTCTGCAGACAGTCGATTGGCCAAAACTAGGCAGATCCCTCTGTGACGCATGTCCAGTGTGAGCATGCTGTACAGAACGCCTAGTCATGCCCCACTCTCGCTAGGATCGTCAGGGCAGGAACTTTGGCTGTAGTCTATGTAGAGTTTCCTAACTTAGTTCATGTGAGCCGTTGTACTATAAGTAATATGAATATGTATTTTGTTTTCATCTGAGTCAACGAGTTCTATTTTATATCATTAGTTATAAGTATTGTGTGTAAAACTTATTTGTAATGATGGGAGAAGCGGCAGCCACAGTTGGGGGTCAGTGGGTGCGCCATGCGGGAGGTGGGCCTAACTCACTAGCACTCCCCCCCCCCTCCCCCCTCCCCTCAGTGCTAGGAAAGCCTTTGTCTATCCCAGAGGAGAGAGAGAAATTACGTAATGATTGTCAGTGGGCGGTCCTTAGTAGTTCACGTTGGGCTCACTAGAGGGCCGAGTATAAAAAGGGAAGTCTAGCCATTTTTTGATCAGAACTCATTAGGCAGAGCGACTTCTCATTTCCCTTGCTAACTATATATATTCTTCTGACTGATGTGAACTTTCTCTACTACCTTACATTCTTATCTCCTCTCTTCCCTACCCTTTTTAACTTCCATGGTCCCGTTGGTGCAGAGCTAGTCAGCCAACGTATTATCGCTTGAGTTCTCATGAGATACATGCCTATTAGATAGCCTATTTTGGAAGGGTTAACTTAGAATAGGATTGATTTATGTTTGTTGCACTTGTCTATGCATTTCCCTGTGTGTTATTATTATTATTCCTGGTTTCTGCTAGTCTAGGTAATGCTAGACTGGGGTAAGGCTTTTCTGTGTTACGAGTTGTTGTTTGATGCAGTGGTTAAGCGATAAACCTGCATACTCGTTTCGGTTCAGTGAAGCCTAGGTTGTCTTCGCGGCTGACTGTGTTGAGTTAATAATTTACAGTGCGTGAGGGCAAGAGCCTAACCACCCTGTATTTTATTAACAGCTTGTTTTTACTTTGTCAAGGAGCCGGGAGAAAACCAGATACAAGGGATCTGGATTTCTCAAAGTGCACTTGTTAGTGTTAACGTAATACTTTAAACAGTTGTGAGGACTTCGCTAGGCTACGAGCCGTTTTTGCTCAGTCACTGCTACCTTTTGCCCACAGTACCCAGCTAGACTTTACTCGATTAGTAGATACAGAATAGTATTGAAGCTTTCCTTATGTATGATATTGTTTATGCACTATTGATTTCATGTGTTGCAAGCTTGGCTACTTTAGTGATTAGTGGCCCACGAGCACAATCCGAGTAGGCTATTGCCGTTGCATTTGCGGAGTACTTCTTTTTAATGTTTGCCATTTACTATTGCATATTCTTTTTATTCTTATGCCAATTTAAACCTGTAATAGTATTTAATTGCCAGTGTTTTTCTATTGAATTACTGTTCAAAATCCGATACGTACTTCTTACGAGCATCCGAGAAGCATCTAACTTTTTTCAGAAGATTCCTTGCTCGATGCTTAAGGACTATTAATTAACGTAACGTAATAGTGCCGATCCGAAGTAGAGGGTGGAGGACTTCTTAAGTTCTTAGTCAAGGGTGGATTACTTCGGCTTCGGCCAACACTATTCTTTGGTGTTGTTGTTTCTTACTTCTTTGTTTGATTGTTGACCAGACTAGAGAATTCCTGTCTCTTTATTAGTCTGTTGTTGAACACTAGTACCGAGTTCTTGTATACCCCGTTATAGCAGATTGAACTCTGGAGGGTATTGGTGTTTTTTGTTCGGCTGGCAGTACTCAGGGGTTGGGATCGTGTGTTTCCGTTGTGGCAGCGAGCCGTATTAGAGTCCTGATTGAGAGCCCTTGTGTACCCGAGTGCCAGGTCGTAACAAATGGCGACCTTGGTTAGGATTTTGTGAACAGTATAAATTTTTGCAGAGTTGTACAACATTTGTTTGTTTGTATTTTAGCGTGCATATTGAAGAATATTTGTTTTTGTATGGCAATTAGTAAAGCATTTAAGAGACTCCAGTTAATTTAGTAATTAGTGCTTGCATAGGAAGTTAAACACTTTTGTCTCGAGAATTTTTTTGTGGACTTCAGTATGTCGTGCATTAGCACTGACGATGAGCGAGAGATGCCATTTGAAGGTGTGCCGTTAGTAACCAGTGAGGAGGATGCTAGAGTTTTTGTGAGTAAGCGGTACCACGTGACGGAGGAGAGGCTGACTGGGGTGGATGTTTGTGGCTTGCACCTGATAGCCAAGGTTTTGGGAATTTCCAATGTAGTAGGGATGTCCAAGGGGGAGCTGATTTCCTGGGTGTTGCGTGGGCGACATGGGGTTTCGGAGGAGAGGGCGTTTGGGGGGGTTCCTCCCCAGATCCCCTCTCACTCGACTCCCACAGTGCCGTCCACTCAGTTACCGGAGGTTAGCACTCTCCCACAGAGGGATGAGAATTGGCAGATTGGAGTGCCCTCGGGTGGTGCACATGGTGGTTCCCCAGTTTTTGCCCCCCCTCCTTCAGTAGTGGCAGCTCCCTCTTCCTGTCTGTCTCCAGATATGGTATTTAGACTTGAGCTTGCTAAGATTGAGGCTAGGAAGCAGGAGGATGAGACCAGGAGGCATGAAAATGAGACCAGGAGGCAGGAGGATGAGACGAGGAGGCATGAGATTGAGGTTAGGAGGCATGAGGCTGAGCTTAAGTACGACTCGGAGAAATATTGTGCTAAATTAGATTTAGATAAGTCTCGTGCAGAGTCGACAGGGACTTGGATGGGCCGTGAGGGCCAAGTAAGAGAACAGTCCTTGGCCCAATTAGTCAAATTGGTGCCGGTATTTAGTGAAACTGAAGTCACAGAATTTTTTAATCGTTTTGAGAAGAAATGTAGGGAGCATAATTGGCCTGAAGAGAAGTGGGCAGCTCTAGTCTCCTCAAGACTTACGGGTAAGGGTCTGAAGGCTTATGATGCACTGCCTTTAGAGTCTTGCATTGACTACCCAGAATTGAAGAGAGCTGTCCTACGGGCATACGAGTTGCAACCGGAAACATATCGATTGAAGTTTCGGGGTGTTACAAAGACTAGGGAGGTGACCTTTCTTGAACATGCCCGGGACTTAAAAGATGCACTTAAAAACTGGACACGTTCTGAGAAAGCTGAGACGGCCGAACAGTTGACTGAGCTGTTTCTGCTCGAGCAGTTTTATAAGTGTACTGGTGCAGAAATGACTTTAACTATTAAAGAAAAGAACCCAAAAACTCTACAGGAGGCAGCTGAGATGGCTGACCTCCGGCTATCACTAATTCGTGGGTGCGGGTCTGCCCAGCGTAGTGAGGCAGGTAACAAGGGGCGTGACGCCCCACCCCCCCGAGTTAGTGATATACCTTATGCAAACAAGTACAAGAGCCATGATACCAAGACTGACCACAAGACTAGCACCGTCCCATTTAAGAAGGGGCCGGGCCCTTCCCAGTACCAAGGGAAGCCCAAAGGGGAGGTGGAGTGTTATCATTGTCATAAAAAGGGGCACTTTGCAAGAGTCTGTCCTAGCAAACCACCTACAGCAGCTGTGTCTTTGGCCTGCAACATTGGTGTGTCTCCGAAGTCATCTGAGTTTGCCTGGGGCAGTTCGTCAGAGGCTGAGGCACAGCCAATGCAGAAGCACCTGGGAGGCTCGAACCCTGCTCAGGATGTTTTTTGCGACCATAGAGGGCGGGGTTTGCGTGATGTGGGCGGGGCGCAAGCATGGAGTAGAGGTCTTGCGTGATACAGGTGCTTCCCAGACTCTGATGAAAAACTTGACTGGCTACCCTATAAACGCGGCTCGGGTGGTAGTGGTGCAGGGTATTAATGCAACTCGGTCATACCCGCTGGTGCGGTTGGAGTTGGAGGTGGATGGTGTGGCACGTGAATTGGATGTCGGGATTGTGGAGAAACTGCCAGTGGAGGGCGTCGACCTTCTTCTCGGCAACGACTTTGCAATGCCCGCTTCCGAGGTTCTACCCTTAGTCGTTGCCGAGAGGCCGGCCGACGTGAGTAGGGAAGAGCAAGAGTGGGTCGAGCGGTGCCAGACACAACCCATGGCGTGTGTTGTCACCCGAGCTCGGGCAGCTAAAGTGTCACAGCCTAGTCCTCCGCCTTCAGACCAGCGGAGGAACGATCAACAGGAGGAGGCTAAAGCTGGAGTTGGTTTTAAGAGTTTTGACTCGGCGGCTCTCCTGGGTGATTCAGTATTAGCACCATTACTTAATTCTGGAGTAGCCCCTGGGCCTGTCATCGAGAGTGACGAGGCTGGGCATGACGAGTCTCCACGACAGCAACGTTATGTACATCGAGAGAGACAGAGGGAGCAGCCCAGTATCGGGGAAGGTCATGCATTGCTCCGGGAGCAGTTAGATCGCTTGGCACCCTCAGATATAAGTCGGTTGCAACTAGAGGACCCTGAGCTCCAAACGTGTGCTAATGGAGCTGTAGAGCTCGACGAGGACGGCGATGCACAGCCAGGAGATTTTTTTTATTTAGAAGGCATCCTTTATAGGCGTTTTCAAGACCCTAAACGTAGTTGGCAAAAGGGGTCCGGAGTAGTGGACCAGTTGGTGGTGCCACGGGAGTGCAGGGATAGCCTACTGAGGTTGGCGCATGACACACCACTGGCAGGACATCTAGGGGTGAGAAAAACGGTGGCGGCTTTGGGGAAATTGTTTTGGTGGCCGGGGATGAAGTCTCATGTGCAGTCATGGATAAACTCCTGTGATATTTGTCAACGTGTCGGGAAACCGAACCAAGTTATTCCTAAGGCTCCGTTACACCCTATTCCTGTGATTGGGCCACCCTTTAGTAAAATTATTGTTGACATGGTTGGTCCACTCCCTCCCACTAAGGCGGGAAATAAATTTTTGTTAACCATAATGGATGTTGCCACTAGATACCCCGATGCATACCCTATGAAAAATGGAATGGCTAAGACGGTAGTCAGTAACTTGTTGTGGTACTTCTCAAGGTACGGGTACCCGGAGGAGATTCAGTCTGATCAGGGATCTAATTTCACCTCCAACATGTTCAAGCAAACAATGCAACAGCATGGGATACGAGCAGTAGTATCGTCAGCGTATCACCCTGAGAGTCAAGGGGTGCTTGAGCGGTGGCATGCTACACTTAAAAGCATGCTCAGGTGTTATTGTGCTGACAACGGTATGGATTGGGATCTTGGATTGCCTTATGTGCTGTTTGCTGCTCGGGAGGTACCTGGTGAGAGCCTGGGATTTAGTCCAAACGAGCTGATTTTTGGACACCGTGTCAGGGGCCCCCTTAACATGCTGAAAGAAATTTGGGAGGGGACTGTGCAGCCTTGTCCATTATTAAAGTATGTGCTTGAAAGCCGTGAGCGCATGCTTAAGAGTCTGGAGATGGCAGGTAGAAATTTGACAGAATCACAAGCTTTGATGAAGGACAGGTATGATCGCAAAGTGAGGCTCCGGAAGTTCACTGTAGGACAAGAGGTATTAATTTTGTTGCCTTTGGTTGGTAACCCCCTCTCTGCGAAGTACACTGGACCTTATAAAATTGTAGAAAAAATTTCAGACTTAGATTACCTTGTTGCCACTCCAGACAGGAGGAAAAAGAACCAGTTATGTCACGTGAACCTTATTAAAGAGTATGTGAGGCGCCCCTCTGAGCCTCTCACTGTCCCTGTGTTGGCTTGTTGCGGCCGTGGTGGAGAAGGAGAGGGGGACAGTCAAGCTTCAGAGGAGGATAGCTGGGATCAACATGTTTCAGCGGATCAGTGGGCGGGGAACTCGAGCCTAAGGGCTGACGAGGCTATAGCTCATTTGCCTGAGCCGCAGTTTGATGCTATCCGTCAGTTGTTCGGTTCATACCCCACTGTATTTGCTGAACACCCAGGCCTCACTACTCAGGCTATGCATGATGTTGACGTGGGGGACCATCTACCCTTTAAGTCAATCCCGTACCGTGTGCCCCCCATAAAACTACCAGCTCTGAGGGATGAGTTGGAGTATATGCTCGGTAGAGGGTTGATAGAGAAAGGCACAGTTAAGTGGACTTCCCCTGTAACACTGCAGCCTAAGCCAGATGGCAAGGTACGCTTTTGTATTGATTTCCGTAGGTTAAACGGTTTGACTCCAACTAACCCATATCCTCTTCCTCGGGTTGATGATAGTGTTGACAAAATTGGTAATGCTCGTTTTTTGTCTAAAGTAGATTTAGTAAAAGGTTACTGGCAAGTACCTTTGTCCGAGCGTGCTAAAGAGGTATGTGGTTTTGTTGTGGACGGGAGTACCTACCGGTGCAATGTTATGCCTTACGGGCTTAAGAATGCACCAGCAACGTTTCAGAACCTGATGAATGAAATTGTAAAGGACATTCCAAATTGCACCGTATATTTGGACGATGTAATCATTTATGATGACGACTTTGAGAGCCATTGTGAGCACCTTGAGACCTTGTTCCGGAAACTTAGTGAAGCAGGTCTGGTAGTAAATTTGGCAAAGTGTGACTTCGTAAAAGCCACTGTGCAGTACCTTGGGTTTGTAGTGGGAAGGGGACAGGTGTGCCCTCCTCAGAACAAGGTACAGGCTATCAATAAATTTCCGCACCCAACAACCAAGAAGCAGATTATGAGATTCTTGGGTATGATAGGCTACTACAGACGCTTCATAAAAGGTTACTCAACGGTGTTGGCACCTCTCACAGATTTGTTATCTAAAGACAAAAAGTTTTTGTGGGCACCTGAGTGTGAAAAGGCTTTCACTTTGGTGAAACATTTGCTATGTACTCACCCGATACTCAGGGCCCCAGACTTTAACAGGCCTTTTCAGCTGGCAACAGATGCTAGTGGTGTAGGGGCTGGTGCCGTCTTGCTACAGACAGACAATGAAGGTGTGGAACACCCAGTAAGTTTCTTTTCTAAGAAGTTCAATGCTGCACAAAAGAACTATTCTACAATAGAAAAGGAATTACTGGCGATTGTGCTGTCGCTCAGGCACTTCGAGGTGTATGTTCCAGCCTATGGCCCAGTCGTGGTTATCTACACTGATCATCACCCTTTGAGATTCCTGAATCAATTTCACAATCACAATATGAGACTGACCAGGTGGTCTTTGATGTTGCAGGAGTATAACCTGGACATCCGTCATATTGCTGGATGTGACAATGTGATCGCGGATTGTTTATCAAGGGTGGATGATCAGCCGTAGGCTATCACAGGTGTGTGGGTTTGAGTGGAGGAAAATAGGCTGCCCTTATAGTGCAGCCGGGAAAAACATATTAAAATATAAAAATCATATAAAAAACTCTTTCTTTTGATATAGGTAATCGTATAAGTTTGTCATAGCCTATAGAGTTTGAGTAGTCCACAAACTATCAAACGGCTGAGCTGCTGTAAGCTCGCTCTGGGAGCATGATATTGTGTCTTTTTGCTATTGTTGGGAGGAGTTATAAAATGTGAATTTTTGGTTAATAATAAGATGCGTTTTGGTGATAAACTCAGCTTTGTTTTAGTGCCATGCGGTCGCTGGGTCGCTGGGTGTGAGGGGCTTGATGGGGTTCTGTGTTTGTCAGATTTTAGCTCAGGGTTGAGCAAGTAAAATCTTGGGGGAGGTGTGACGCATGTCCAGTGTGAGCATGCTGTACAGAACGCCTAGTCATGCCCCACTCTCGCTAGGATCGTCAGGGCAGGAACTTTGGCTGTAGTCTATGTAGAGTTTCCTAACTTAGTTCATGTGAGCCGTTGTACTATAAGTAATATGAATATGTATTTTGTTTTCATCTGAGTCAACGAGTTCTATTTTATATCATTAGTTATAAGTATTGTGTGTAAAACTTATTTGTAATGATGGGAGAAGCGGCAGCCACAGTTGGGGGTCAGTGGGTGCGCCATGCGGGAGGTGGGCCTAACTCACTAGCACTCCCCCCCCCCTCCCCCCTCCCCTCAGTGCTAGGAAAGCCTTTGTCTATCCCAGAGGAGAGAGAGAAATTACGTAATGATTGTCAGTGGGCGGTCCTTAGTAGTTCACGTTGGGCTCACTAGAGGGCCGAGTATAAAAAGGGAAGTCTAGCCATTTTTTGATCAGAACTCATTAGGCAGAGCGACTTCTCATTTCCCTTGCTAACTATATATATTCTTCTGACTGATGTGAACTTTCTCTACTACCTTACATTCTTATCTCCTCTCTTCCCTACCCTTTTTAACTTCCATGGTCCCGTTGGTGCAGAGCTAGTCAGCCAACGTATTATCGCTTGAGTTCTCATGAGATACATGCCTATTAGATAGCCTATTTTGGAAGGGTTAACTTAGAATAGGATTGATTTATGTTTGTTGCACTTGTCTATGCATTTCCCTGTGTGTTATTATTATTATTCCTGGTTTCTGCTAGTCTAGGTAATGCTAGACTGGGGTAAGGCTTTTCTGTGTTACGAGTTGTTGTTTGATGCAGTGGTTAAGCGATAAACCTGCATACTCGTTTCGGTTCAGTGAAGCCTAGGTTGTCTTCGCGGCTGACTGTGTTGAGTTAATAATTTACAGTGCGTGAGGGCAAGAGCCTAACCACCCTGTATTTTATTAACAGCTTGTTTTTACTTTGTCAAGGAGCCGGGAGAAAACCAGATACAAGGGATCTGGATTTCTCAAAGTGCACTTGTTAGTGTTAACGTAATACTTTAAACAGTTGTGAGGACTTCGCTAGGCTACGAGCCGTTTTTGCTCAGTCACTGCTACCTTTTGCCCACAGTACCCCAGCTAGACTTTACTCGATTAGTAGATACAGAATAGTATTGAAGCTTTCCTTATGTATGATATTGTTTATGCACTATTGATTTCATGTGTTGCAAGCTTGGCTACTTTAGTGATTAGTGGCCCACGAGCACAATCCGAGTAGGCTATTGCCGTTGCATTTGCGGAGTACTTCTTTTTAATGTTTGCCATTTACTATTGCATATTCTTTTAATTATTCTTATGCCAATTTAAACCTGTAATAGTATTTAATTGCCAGTGTTTTTCTTATTGAATTACTGTTCAAAATCCGATACGTACTTCTTACGAGCATCCGAGAAGCATCTAACTTTTTTCAGAAGATTCCTTGCTCGATGCTTAAGGACTATTAATTAACGTAACGTAATAGTGCCGATCCGAAGTAGAGGGTGGAGGACTTCTTAAGTTCTTAGTCAAGGGTGGATTACTTCGGCTTCGGCCAACACTATTCTTTGGTGTTGTTGTTTCTTACTTCTTTGTTTGATTGTTGACCAGACTAGAGAATTCCTGTCTCTTTATTAGTCTGTTGTTGAACACTAGTACCGAGTTCTTGTATACCCCGTTATAGCAGATTGAACTCTGGAGGGTATTGGTGTTTTTTGTTCGGCTGGCAGTACTCAGGGGTTGGGATCGTGTGTTTCCGTTGTGGCAGCGAGCCGTATTAGAGTCCTGATTGAGAGCCCTTGTGTACCCGAGTGCCAGGTCGTAACACCTCTCACACCCAACCCATCTCGTTCATACGTTTATCTAATTTTATTTTGAAACTCTCTATCGTTCTTGATCCCACAATGGCGCTAGGTTTCCTATTCCACATGTCTATTGTCTACATATCTGTTACCATTATGGTATAATGATCAAACAGAATTAAAGTCATTCATACTTGCATAACGTGCTATAAGACAGCTTGACGGCGTTCACAAGCACAAGTGCGTCAATGTGTGGATAGTTACATGTGTTTGTGTAAATTAATATGTTTGTGAGTGTAATATAAAGTAATGCAAATACAGTATATGTGCGTAAATAAATGTTTGTTTACGAATGTTATATGGATGTTCAAATGCATGTCTACATGAGTATGTATGTGCGTGTGTAATGGCATGTACGTTTGGGTCATAATTTGGAAGGAACACAATTATATATTTGTGAAAGAAATTGCAAAGTACACTGTTAAGTGATCAGCTCAGTAGCAGTAGGCTTTCAAGAATAAACTGAATAGCTTAATGAATTAATTGGGTGTGAGCTGGATCTGCCTTGCGTATGCCAGTTGGGGGGTGGGGGGCGCAGTGCAAGCTTGCATGCACGAGTAGGAATGTGCATGTACGAGCATAAAGCCTGTACGTTTGTGAGTGGAAATATGTGTTTGTATAATTGATGTACAAAATTAATAATGAATGTACAATATGTGTGTGTGTGAGTATGTGTGTATGTGTTTGTGTGTGTGTGTGATAGAGAGAGAATGAGAGAGTCATTCACATGACTTGGCTTTGTGAATGTGTGTTTGTGTTTGTGATTAGGAATGCGAATATGTATTTGTGCGTGTGGTTCTGAAAGAACATTAGAGTGTGGGTGCGATTGTGGGAGGGAATATCAATGTGTGTGCGTGTGTATTCTGATTGGAAATGTGAAGGTGAGTGTGTAATTGTGAATGTATGTTCGATTATATGTGCGTTGTCGAGTGGTAATCTAAAAGTGTGTGTGTGTGTGTGTGTGTAGATATATGAATATAAATCACCGAACTTGTTTCGTCAAGGTGAAAACACGCAATGCGAGTTAATGACATTGTGGGTAGGAATACGAATATGTGTTCCTTAATGATTATGTGCGTGCAAATGTGAATGTGCATGAGTTTGTGTGGGTTTATATAGTGAATCAACATAGAAGATAATAGGTAAAATTTCTCAATTGATGATGCATATATTGTCTGGTGATTATTGGCATCCAAATGTGATGTTTGGTTAATTTAGGATAGGGACTGTAATTGGTAAATCTATAGCATTATAAAACATTTATATTGCTACCATGTGAGTGCGGGCGAAGAAGGTTGCCAACAAAAAACCCGCTGACCAACCTCAAGCTAATCCAGGTAATCCAGAAAATTAACACCTACTTGTAAATCCTACTGGATCCTCCCGAGGGAAAGGTAAGTCTGTGTCCCGAGAAGGTAAGTCTGTGTCGATTGTGGGCGACTCCATGGTAAGACATTTAGTTAGGGCTACCCGCACTAAACTTAGGAAGGTTGTGTGTCTGCCTGGCCATGGAGTTGGGAGGGTTTTAGAGAAGATGGACCACATCTTGGAAGATAGTGGAGATAACCCCATTATCTGTCTCAGTGCCGGGAGTAACGATGTTGGTAAGGGTAGAAGTGAGGAACTGCTGCAGCAGTATCGGGATGTGTTAGATAAGGTTAGGATGAAGGGAGGGATCCCTGTAGTACATTGTATCCTACCCAGAAGAGGAGTTCCCAAGGAATGGACATCCAGGGCGATTGGTGTCAATTGCCGTTTGGATAAATATTGCAAAGAAAAAGCAATACCATTCATTGATAACTGGGATAGTTTCTATGGGAGAGATGGGATGTACGCAAGGGATGGGGTTCATCTTTCACGGTTAGGGGTTTCCACATTAGATAGTTCTTTAGATAGGGTGGTTGTGGGGTTTTGAACAGAAATATTGAGAGTGTAAATGAGAGGTTAAATGGAACAATTTTAGCGTCAGGCGAAAGCGATAAGGATATTCAGTCTCATGCTAAAAATGATGACTATATTGCAAATGATAGTAGTGATGGTGCAACGGAAGGTGGAAATGTCGTTAGAAATAAAGGTAAATTAGGTATAAAGAAAAGAAGTAAATTGAGAGTATATTACACAAACTGTAGGAGTCTATGTAACAAAATGAACGAACTTAGAGCCCTTGTTAGCAAAGAAAATATAGACATAATAGCGCTAACTGAAACATGGATTAATACAGAAACCAGGCATTTTTTAGCAGAATTTGATATACCAGGATATAGGAGTTTGTTTAAATATGACCGAACAAGTAAGAGGGGTGGCGGAATAGCAGTGTTTGTCAGGATTACATTAAAAAACTGTATTAAATCATGTATTAGACTAAATAACGATAATGAAAGTGTTTGGGTAGAGGTTAACGAAGGTAGTGAGACCATAGTTATTGGAGTTATGTATAGACCGCCAAATATGAGTAGAAATGACGGAACGTCATTATGGGAGGAAATTAAAATGGCATCAAGGTTTAGCAATGTGTGCATTATAGGGGATTTTAATTTTCCGAATATAGATTGGCAGCATCAAATAGGAGACTCTGATTCTGAGGAGTTTATAGAGGTAGTAGAAGATAGTTTTTATTTCAATTCATAGATACGCCGACTAGAGGTAATAATATTCTCGATTTAGTTTTCAGTAACAATGAACATATGGTAAATAATGTAGAGATAGGGGACCACCTAGGAAATAGTGACCACAATTCTGTGTATTTTAATATACAATGGAAAGGTAATACCAGAGAGAATGCAACATTAATACCTGACTTCAGAAAAGCCAATTATGGTGGGTTAAGAAGAGCCCTATTAGCGGACCGTATGGTCAAAAAATTAAGTCGATCCAGGTGTCCAAATGAGTGTACCCCTTCTCAGGCACCTGTCATCTTAAGTCAGGAAGAGACGTCAACCTTGGTAGATACATAAGATAATTGTATCGAGTCAGTATTCAATGCACAAAATAAATACATCCCCAAAAGAAAATTTAGATCAACACAGAATCAACCTAAATGGATGAATAATAGACTATTAGATCTTCTAGGACAAAAGAGAGGAATATATAGAAAAATTAGGAAAGGCGAAATTCACCTACTTGCTTACTATCAGAATCTATCAAGACAGGTAAAAAAGGATATTAGGAAAGAAAAAAGAAATTATGAAATTAAGGTTGCCAATGACTCAAAAAATAATCCTAAAGCTTTTTACCAACTATATAAATCCAAGGTTAGAGATGTAATTGGTCCCCTTAAAACTTCGATAGGAGAAATGACAGAAATTGATTTAGAAATGTGCAGTACATTAAATAGTCAATTTCTTTCCGTTTTCACTAATGAAAATTTGGCACAGTTTCCAAAAGTCCGTAAGGTATATAGCGATAGTATAGAAAATAGGTTAAGTACGGTTACTATAAGTAGAAATGATGTGCTTAAGGAAATTGACAGACTGAAACCTCATAAATCGCCTGGTCCTGATGAGGTATATGCTAGAGTATTAAAAGAATGTAGGGATAAGTTAAGTTACCCATTAACATTTCTTTTTAACAAGTCATTAGAGACAGGTATAGTTCCAGAAGCTTGGAAGCTTGCAAACGTACGGGTAGTTCCGATCTTCAAAAAAGGTGACAAATCAATAGCATCCAATTACCGTTCCATTAGTCTTACATCAATCATAGGAAAGCTACTAAAGTCAATTATTGCTAGTAAAATTAGAAACCACTTAGATACATTTAATTTAATAAATTCTTCTCAGCATGGATTCACTCAGGGACGTTCTTGCCTTACTAATATGCTTAGTTTTTTTCTCAGAGGATATGAAGCAGTAGATAATGACAAGTCATATGATATAATATATTTAGATTTCAGTAAAGCGTTCGACAGAGTCCCCCATGAGAGATTGATGAGAAAGGTTCAGGCGCATGGAATAGGTGGGGCGTTGTTGGGATGGATTAGGTCATGGCTAATTGGTAGGAAGCAGAAAGTCAGCATAAATGGTACGAAGTCAGAATGGGGAGCAGTCAAAAGTGGTGTCCCCCAGGGATCTGTATTAGGTCCTCTGTTGTTTGTTATATACATAAATGACCTTTATTTAGGTATAACTATTAGGATAGTAGGATAAGTAAATTTGCAGACGATACCAAAAAGAGGAGAACAATTGATTCAGATAGAGATATAGAGTGCCTCCAAAGGGATCTAGATACCTTACACGAATGGTCAGTAAATTGGCAGATGAAGTTTAACATTGACAAATGCAAGGTATTAAAGATAGGGAAGATGCATACAAATGTTAAATATAAACTAGCTAATATGGAATTAGAAAACTCGAATTGTGAGAAAGATCTAGGTGTGTTTGTTAGCAATGATTTGAAGCCTAGAAAACAGTGTATAAGCGTTCGAAACAAGGCAAACAGGATTCTCGGGTTCATCTCTAGGAGTGTGAGTAACAGAACTGCTGATGTTATCTTAAAACTTTACTTGTCATTAGTGAGACCCCATATGGATTATGCTGTTCAATGTTGGTGTCCTTATTACAGAATGGACATAGATTCATTGGAGAGAGTACAACGTAGAATGACAAAAATGATCCATAATATTAGAAATCTTCCGTATAAAGAAAGGTTGAAGAAATTAGGCTTACATTCGTTAGAGAGGCGCAGAGTTAGAGGGGATATGATAGAGGTGTTCAAGTGGGTTAGTGGGATTAGCAAAGGGGACATGACAAAATAATGTACTAAAGCTCAGTGATAGCGAAAGAACTCATACCAATGGTTTCAAATTAGAAAAATTTCGTTTCAGAAAAGATATAGGCAAATATTGGTTTGGTAACAGAGTTATAGATTGGTGGAATGGACTACCAAGTGCTATAGTGGGATTAAAAACAGTAGGGAGCTTTAAGATAAAATTGGATAAGCATATGGACGAGAAGGGTTGGGTGTGAAGGCGGATCAGCCGGGTTGGGCCAATCAGCGGTCTGCAGACCCCCGTAATCCTGCGTTAATCTCTAACTGTTTTGGTAAGATGATCCTCAGGGTATTAGAGTGTTGCGCCTATAATTGGGCTTTGTAATTGGGGTTGTGTGGGACAGGGATCTGCCTTGCTTAGGCCAATCGGCTTTCTGCAGACTCCCATTTTCTTATGTTCTTATAAGAACATAAACGGGTCTAAGGAGGAAACTAGAAAATAATGAATGCATGCAAAAATCGCCCAAAAAGTGAACCATCTCCCGTGGGAAAAAAAAAAAAAAAAAAAAACAGGTATATTTACTGTACTTGATAACGACGACAGGTGTAAAGTATATAATTATATCAACAGTATATATATATATATATATATATATATATATATATATGTTAGTAAAGCCAGGTAATAAATTTTCTTTAATACATACGAGGTTGAAAGAAATGGCAATTTCTGCGTTGGAAATTTTATTATTCAAAGTTTCCAGGTCTCTGATGAGTTTTCGCTGGGTGGCAGGAAGTAGATGAAGGAGATGAGCAAAATTCATGGTGGTACAGGGTTACATAAATGTACATGATGATACAGGATATACGACGCGTTTCACTGGACAACCAGCATTATCAAGTAAGGAAGGAATGATATAAAAGGTAAACAGGAAGGGTATATATAGAGGGTGGAGGATCAGAGGAGGCGGAAAACAGGGGGCAAAAGTCTGCTATTGGTGGAAGCGTAAATTAGGAGAGAGAAAGGGGTTAACTGCTTCACGCATGCGCACTGGATGCGGGATGGTGGTCAGTAGGTGGGGTCGAAGCTGATTGGCTGCGTGTCGAGGGGCGTGGCCTAAGTTGTGTGGCGCCTGCAGAAGACGAAGCTGAAGGAGGTAGCGCGGGGGGCTGCGTCAAGGGCACCGGGGGGCGAGGAGGGGTGTTAGGTCCTGTAGGGTAGTGCCTTTTGGCAGAAGGAAGGATCTGAAGGTCCAGAGTTTGGTTGTTGATGTTGGGATGTAAGGCTTGGATATATAAAGCTTCGAGTATAGGTAATCTCCTTGGGTCACTTTCTTTATCGAGTATGGTGGTGTGTTTCTCTAACTCGTTGCGTGTGAGGTGAGGGTGGTTAGGGGTGAGATAGTGGTCTTTGATGGCTCCAGCCTGAAGGTGAAGAGTTAACCGACGTGAAAGACGAGTCTGCGTCATACCAAAGACTATCCCAAGTTTTAGTAAATAACGGATACTCCCACTCCGACATCTCCAGCACCATCAACCACCATCTTGAAAAATGGTACACCCAAAGCCCTCCCAACATTGACCCCCCCAATGAAATTAAGATCTTCTACCGCAATTACATGTCCTCTGAACACAAAAATGACGAGGCCGTCTTAAAAGAAATAATCTCCAAGCATGTCCACCCAACCAACCCGGAAAACAAAATCAAATTAATAATTTATTACAAATCCCCCAAGACCTCCAACCTCGTTCTCCGCAACAAACCAGCCTCCACCAAGATAAAGAGCCCGATGACCGACGATCACGTCATTTACCAACATACCTGTAATTATGAGGACTGTGGACCTCATTCCTATATTGGTATGACGCAGACTCGTCTTTCACGTCGGTTAACTCTTCACCTTCAGGCTGGAGCCTTCAAAGACCACTATCTCACCCCTAACCACCCTCACCTCACACGCAACGAGTTAGAGAAACACACACCATACTCGATAAAGAAAGTGACCCAAGGAGATTACCTATACTCGAAGCTTTATATATCCAAGCCTTACATCCCAACATCAACAACCAAACTCTGGACCTTCAGATCCTTCCTTCTGCCAAAAGGCACTACCCTACAGGGACCTAACACCCCTCCTCGCCCCCCGGTGCCCTTGACGCAGCCCCCCGCGCTACCTCCTTCAGCTTCGTCTTCTGCAGGCGCCACACAACTTAGGCCACGCCCCTCGACACGCAGCCAATCAGCTTCGACCCCACCTACTGACCACCATCCCGCATCCAGTGCGCATGCGTGAAGCGGTTAACCCCTTTCTCTCTCCTAATTTACGCTTCCACCAATAGCAGACTTTTGCCCCCTGTTTTCCGCCTCTGATCCACCCTCTATATATACCCTTCCTGTTTACCTTTTATATCATTCCTTCCTTACTTGATAATGCTGGTTGTCCAGTGAAACGCGTCGTATATCCTGTATCATCATGTACATTTATGTAACCCTGTACCACCATGAATTTTGCTCATCTCCTTCATCTACTTCCTGCCACCCAGCGAAAACTCATCAGAGACCTGGAAACTTTGAATAATAAAATTTCCAACGCAGAAATTGCCATTTCTTTCAACCTCGTAGGTATTAAAGAAAATATATATATATATATATATATATATATATATATATATATATATATATATATATATATATATATATATATATATATACCGGTATACATATATATATATATATATATATCTATTTATATATATATATATATATATATATAATATATATATATATACTGTATATATAGCCTATATATATATACACACACTTATACTAAAGGCAATTGTGTGTTCTTACAATGAAACTGATACATATAACGTTTCATGTATTGTTCTCACTAGTACAACACACCCACAACAATGTTCTCTCTCTCTCTCTCTCTCTCTCTCTCTCTCTCTCTCTCTCTCTCTCTCTCTCTCTCTCTCTCTCTCTCTTTACAATAATGTAATGTAATGCAAGTATTGTCAAATGTAAAACATTTCGGAACTAATCGGAAAACCTTCTAACTTTTAAGGAAGTTGGGGTTGTGGTTATCAATATTTAGGAGAACTACTTGCTGTCATGTGTTTGTAGTGCATGTATAAATACGTATTATATATTCAGTAAACTTGCTATCCATCATCATCTCCTATAGAATTTTTTTTTTTTAAATTTCTGCTAATTTTAGATGACAGCTCCAACTTCCGTTTTGCCTGAAGATCGTACATGGTTAATAATTGCAACCTGGCAGTTATGTAGGAGTTTCTGGCTTCAGTATAACCTTGTCACCTTAAGGTACTATAGGTGACAGTGTTGACAGATGTACACTGTTACTAACTATATATTCAGAATCGGAAGGGTTTATGTGTAACAGGGTTAATTGAGATAGTCTTTACCCTTCTAATTCCCACAGATCCCTCCTAAGCTGTATAAAGTCGTCTGTGATAGCAAGAATACAGCGTCCGAACGCGTCATAATCATCAAAGGGTTAAACAAAAGGTATATATTAATGACCAGAGTGACTCGACCCGAGGCCCTCAGTGTGAGAACCCCTGGCTGTATTACCCAAACCAAATATCTTCCCCACAACAATAATACTACTACATTATATTGCCCTATCTTTCACTTATGACATACAATTAACACTTTGAAGATTATTACGCATGTTTGACAGTGTATTCTGGCTATTATTACGCATGTTTGACAGTGTATTCTGGCTATTATTACGCATGTTTGACAGTGTATTCTGGCTATTATTACACGATTTACAGTGTATTCTGGCTATCATTACACGATTTACAGTGTATTCTGGCTATCATTACACGATTTACAGTGTATTCTGGCTATCATTACACGATTTACAGTGTATTCTGGCTATCATTACACGATTTTATACAACATAGGAAGGATCTGACTTTCTCTTACCATTTATAATGTGAATAAGATGGTATAATAATAGCCAGAGAACAGACAGGAAATGCGTCATCATATTTTCTAAGGGTTAAGAGGATGAACTTCGCCACGACTATGGCCATATATATTTATTTAGTTTAGTACATTATGGGAAAGGTTCTATTTTTTTTCTTCTGAACCCCCTTCTCCCTCATAATTAGCCCATTTTAAGAAGTGCACCCTATTAGTTTGGCGTGTTTAGATCTTTTGCCCCATTTTTTTGGCCAATATTAAGAATGTTCGTGCCACTTAGGTGTCAATGTTCCTTGATGAACGATAGCGAACCTGCATTATAGAAGGAGTTGTAGGAATTATTAGGCTGGGACCGAAAAATTTCCAAATCTAGCTGGAAAGGGGTGTTCCAGGATATATTTATATATTTTGTGTTTAGGCTTGATGGGGTCTAGGGAGTAACCCCCCCCCCCCCCCACACACACACACACACACAGACACACAAACACCCTATATTATACCAGTGTCATATTTAGTATGAATAATTCCAAGACATTAGTCATATACGAAAACAACAATATTTTACGCTTACAGTCTGATTTATTGAAGACAAACAATTGGAGGACCCTTAGTCATGTGTTAAGGAATGGCTGGAACTCATTTTTAATTTATCTGGCTTCACTTACTGTTTTTGTTTGTGTTTCATCTACACAGAGTAATTCAGCTAACTCTCACAAATACCTCCTCCTCCTATTCATTTTACTACAACTTAAGGGGGTACTACTCGCTTTTTCTGGATCCCCTTCTCCCTCATGTTTAGCATATTCGTTTTGCGGGTTTAAGACGTTCGTTTCGTTAGTCTGGCGATTTTGAGACCTTTCACCTATTTTTTGTAGTTAATATTAAATCCTTTCGTGCCCTATCAGTGTCGATTTCTTTCCTGGTGAGCGATAGCGAGCCTTCTATTTTTAGAAGGGATCCAAAAAAATTACAAATATTTGGAAGGGAGTCTAGGGAATGTTTTTCTAAGCTTGATTTTGAGGTCTAGCGAGGAAACTCAAAAATAAATAAATCTATAGACCCAAACCAAGCAGTACCCCCTTAACTCTATACACCCAAACCAAGCAGTACCCCCTTAACTCTATAGACCCAAACCAAGCAGTACCCCCTTAACTCTATAGACCCAAACCAAGCAGTACCCCTATAACTCTATAAACCCAAACCAAGCATACTTAACTCTATAAACCCAAACCAAGCAGTACCCCCATAACTCTATAAACCCAAACCAAGCAGTACCCCCTTAACTCTATAGACCCAAACCAAGCAGTACCCCTTAACTCTATAGACCCAAACCAAGCAGTACCCCTATAACTCTATAGACCCAAACCAAGCAGTACCCCTATAACTCTATAGACCCAAACCAAGCAGTACCCCCATAACTCTATAGACCCAAACCAAGCAGTGACCCCTTAACTATAAAAACCCAAACCAAGCAGAACCCCTATAACTCTATAAACCAAACCAAGCAGTACCCCTTAACTCTATAAACCCAAACCAAGCAGTACCATAACTCTATAAACCCAAACCAAGCAGTACCCCCTTAACTCTATAGACCCAAACCAAGCAGTACCCCCTTAACTCTATAGACCCAAACCAAGCAGTACCCCCATAACTCTATAGACCCAAACCAAGCAGTACCCCCTTAACTCTATAGACCCAAACCAAGCAGTACCCCTATAACTCTATAAACCCAAACCAAGCAGTACCCCCTTAACTCTATAAACCCAAACCAAGCAGTACCCCCATAACTCTATAAACCCAAACCAAGCAGTACCCCCTTAACTCTATAGACCCAAACCAAGCAGTACCCCTTAACTCTATAGACCCAAACCAAGCAGTACCCCTATAACTCTATAGACCCAAACCAAGCAGTACCCCCATAACTCTATAGACCCAAACCAAGCAGTACCCCCTTAACTCTATAGACCCAAACCAAGCAGTACCCCTATAACTATTAGACCCAAACCAAGCAGTACCCCATAACTCTATAGACCCAAACCAAGCAGTACCCCCTTAACTCTATAGACCCAAACCAAGCAGTACCCCTATAACTCTATAGACCCAAACCAAGCAGTACCCCCATAACTCTATAGACCCAAACCAAGCAGTACCCCCATAACTCTATAGACCCAAACCAAGCAGTACCCCCTTAACTCTATAGACCCAAACCAAGCAGTACCCCCTTAACTCTATAGACCCAAACCAAGCAGTACCCCTATAACTCTATAGACCCAAACCAAGCAGTACCCCCATAACTCTATAGACCCAAACCAAGCAGTACCCCCTTAACTCTATAGACCCAAACCAAGCAGTACCCCTATAACTCTATAAACCCAAACCAAGCAGTACCCCCATAACTCTATAGACCCAAACCAAGCAGTACCCCCTTAACTCTATAGACCCAAACCAAGCAGTACCCCCTTAACTCTATAGACCCAAACCAAGCAGTACCCCCTTAACTCTATAGACCCAAACCAAGCAGTACCCCCTTAACTCTATAGACCCAAACCAAGCAGTACCCCTATAACTCTATAGACCCAAACCAAGCAGTACCCCCATAAACTCTATAGACCCAAACCAAGCAGTACCCCCTTAACTCTATAGACCCAAACCAAGCAGTACCCCTATAACTCTATAAACCCAAACCAAGCAGTACCCCCATAACTCTATAGACCCAAACCAAGCAGTACCCCCTTAACTCTATAGACCCAAACCAAGCAGTACCCCCATAACTCTATAGACCCAAACCAAGCAGTACCCCCTTAACTCTATAGACCCAAACCAAGCAGTACCCCTATAACTCTATAGACCCAAACCAAGCAGTACCCCCTTAACTCTATAGACCCAAACCAAGCAGTACCCCCTTAACTCTATAGACCCAAACCAAGCAGTACCCCCTTAACTCTATAGACCCAAACCAAGCAGTACCCCTATAACTCTATAGACCCAAACCAAGCAGTACCCCCTTAACTCTATAGTCCCAAACCAAGCAGTACCCCCATAACTCTATAGACCCAAACCAAGTAGTACCCCTATAACTCTATAGACCCAAACCAAGCAGTACCCCCATAACTCTATAGACCCAAACCAAGCAGTACCCCCGTCACTCTATAGACCCAAACCAAGCAGTACCCCCTTAACTCTATAGACCCAAACCAAGCAGTACCCCCTTAACTCTATAGACCCAAACCAAGCAGTACCCCCTAAACTCTATAGACCCAAACCAAGCAGTACCCCCATAACTCTATAGACCCAAACCAAGCAGTACCCCCTTAACTCTATAGACCCAAACCAAGCAGTACCCCTATAACTCTATAGACCCAAACCAAGCAGTACCCCCTTAACTCTATAGACCCAAACCAAGCAGTACCCCCTTAACTCTATAGACCCAAACCAAGCAGTACCCCCTTAACTCTATAGACCCAAACCAAGCAGTACCCCCATAACTCTATAGACCCAAACCAAGCAGTACCCCCTTAACTCTATAGACCCAAACCAAGCAGTACCCCTATAACTCTATAGACCCAAACCAAGCAGTACCCCCATAACTCTATAGACCCAAACCAAGCAGTACCCCCTTAACTCTATAGACCCAAACCAAGCAGTACCCCCTTAACTCTATAGACCCAAAAAAAGCAGTACCCCCTTAACTCTATAGACCCAAACGACCCAAACCAAGCAGTACCCCCATAACTCTATAGACCCAAACCAAGCAGTACCCCCTTAACTCTATAGACCCAAACCAAGCAGTACCCCTTAACTCTATAAACCCAAACCAAGCAGTACCCCCTTAACTCTATAGACCCAAACCAAGCAGTACCCCCTTAACTCTATAGACCCAAACCAAGCAGTACCCCCTTAACTCTATAGACCCAAACCAAGCAGTACCCCCTTAACTCTATAGACCCAAACCAAGCAGTACCCCCTTAACTCTATAGACCCAAACCAAGCAGTACCCCCTTAACTTGCACACCACAATTCATGCCATCACACCTAAATAAGGTGCCTTGATTTTGACTCACTTGGTCACTTGGGGGACCTCTATGCCTTTTGTCTCCTTCATGCACGTAACAATATATATTCATATTATCACCAACTATAACATTCAAATATCATCATCGTACAGAAACGGAAACATTCAGGAAGCTTTCTCAAATACGAAGATAATATCTTGATAATGATTAAGCCTTTAATTCGTCAATTTACTTCCTAAACTTGGTACAATTTTTAAAATCAAGTCTAAAGGAATAAAAATCATAAGATGTATACTAGAATCATGAGACAAAGTTTGTGTTGATGATAATAATATGGTGGACTGCCCTGTCTGGAGCGGTTTGTGAAACTCTATATCAGAGTCCCGCGTTCAAACCACCAACTTCGGCTGGGCATGAAGCATATTGCATTTTTACTTTGTATGATAATACTTACTATTATTATAAGTGTTGCACTTCAACTTAAAATCACTGCTCTACTAGGGTAGGAATAATTCGACAGTTGTTTGGAAGTTCGCGTCTTTATTTAACACTTATGTCACCTTTATATATATATATATATATATATATATGTATATATACCGGTATATATAATTATATATATATATATATATATATATATATATATATATATATATATATATATATATATACACTACAAACACATGTCAGCAAGTCATTTTGCTTAATATGGACAACCACAACCCCAATTTCCTTAAAGCCTAAAGGTCGCAAGGTGAAGGCCTTGGGTTAACATTCCACACTGATATTTGGTATTGATAAATACGTTCAATGTGATGAACTGGGGATTACCCATACATTGACAATCACTCTTCCACAGTGCAGACATTCTGATGTTGGTTTATTTTGATTATTCCCATCCTATAGTTTACCACACCGTTATCAACGGCTGTTTGATGAAGGGATGGGTGTCTTGGAGTGTCACCTCAGTCATCCCAGGATCGACCCCGCTCAAGGCGTTAACACTTTGTTTTTGTTTGTATCTCAAGTCGTTATCCCTTTCAGTACCGGGGCCATCCTTTTCACTATATTTTGGCTAATATTAGATGATGTTATTCAGAATCTCCAGCAATTGACAGGCTTCGAACTATCTCACTTCACCTTTTTGTTACTGTTAGTTTACAATCGTCTTAATATTCCTGAAATAAATGTAAAAAGATGTGACCGGTAAAGAAGGAGTTAACCTTGTTGACTGTGTACTTTGCCCTCCAAAACACTGATGGTCAAGTGTCCAAACAGTGGTTTACAGTGGGTAAGGGAGACAAACAAAATGTATTCATTTACAAATGGAGTCAGTCGTGGATTTAAGGTAAGGTGTTTGTCTAGGGGAAGCTTAAATGAATAAACGGTGTTGCAGTCTATGACATCTCAGGGAAGCCCATTCCATAAGTTAACAACTCGATTGAAAAAGACATTCTTAGACTCGTATGAGTTAAAATGACTGCACGTGTAAACTATATATATCTACAGTATATATATATATATATATATCTACAGTATATATATATATATATATATATATATATATGAAAAAGGTTGGTAAGCTTTTTGTAACC